>CM042435.1:19379503-19802003 GCA_023631565.1 Gymnocephalus cernua
AGAAATCTTAGGTCTTTTATTTAATTAGAATTCTCACGTTTGCCTGCAATGCTTAGTCCCCTCAAGACGCCGCTGTTCCCCTTGCTTTCCTGTCGGCCTCAGCTGTGCAGCCATTTTGAGGTTTGAAGTAGAATTGATCACGTTGGCTTTAAAGCTCATGGGTTCTGGGCCAGTGTCATGGATGTGAAGCAGCTGTGCGGTGAAGTACTGCGAAACCATGTATTTTAGAGGATTAGCAAACTTTTCCAATGTCAAATATTCTGTCACTTGCAAACTTAAAGGCCGAGCTCATCTTGAATTACGTGTGTGCTGGTTTTTACTCAAACTCTCCAAGCTACCTAGACAAAGACCTAATATCTGCAACTAGGTGATCTGCCCTACGCATGTGAAAGGGTGAATAAACAAAGCTCAACCTTTCACAACTGCAGGGCAGCCACATTCACCTCATTGTCTCCCTTTTTGAGAATATCCAGTAACTTCGAAAAAAAAACTCCTATCTCCTATAATTCTTATTCTGTGAACATCAGTCTCAATAACCACAGATATTATTTTTCTATCGGCTAAGAAAAGGCTCCTTGGGTTGATCTGAGTTGTGAAAGCGTCTGGTCAGACTAGCAGTTAATTTGGTAATCTGCCGTGGGGCAGCAGCAGGTTGGTTGGGGCGGACAGTTGGTTTGGTTATGGTTGGGTTGTTATAACAGCCTTGCCGATTACTCTGCACTATGGTACCCGATTGTGGTGACATCGAGGCTGACCTTGGAGTCACCTCCCCCGCTGCCGCACTCTCCCTTGTCGTACCACCATTTGTTTTTCAATTTGTCCAAGAGGCCTTGCTCATTCAGTTTTAAAACTGCCAGGTTAACAGCATTTCTTGAAACGATAAAACATAACTTGTAAGAAAATGCACAGGTCCGTGAGAAATCTAATGCAAAGTAATAATTGTACTAAGCATCAAAATGTAATGGTAGTGAGACTACCACTATCAAAGCAGGGGCTTATGCACATAATCTGTTAATCAGAATGGTCTAGGAAAGGACAAATTGTTTAAGAATTTAAGGAATATGGAGAGATAAGAAAGGCTCATATAAGGTAAAGACAGTGTTAAATCTTGGAAAAGGTGGCATGAAGGGTTACGTAGTTTAGAACTGAAGTGTGCGGGATGGGGACACTTGTCATTGAGAAGAAAAGTAACAACAACAAACATCATGCAATTAACATTCGTCACAAGTGACAGCGCAGCTTTTAAAGGCTAAATTGAAAAACCATTGAACTGTTAAATTAAAAGTGACAACACAACAGTCAGGTAGGACAGCACACGGGACAGAAGGAGAGATCGAAGGAGAGAGAAAAGCAACGGTAAGAGGGACATACATATGAAATGATTGTTAGCTTTACAATTATCATCGGGATTTGATTCTTTGACTAGAAATTAGCAACTCTTATCACATATATAATATATATATATATATATATATTTATATAAAACACATTTCTTATCGTTTAACCTTTGTATCCAAGTGCATTGAAAGGCATACTACCGTTACCTCTGTGTCCACAACAAAACAAGAAGGGGAAGAGAAGAGAATGACAACAGGGGGACATCAGGGTAGGTGGAATACTATAACAACATGGAGGATATTGTTATATTATTCCACCCACCTTAATGCTGAGCCTTTGGGCGTCGCTACACCATATCCTTTGGAGTCGAGGTTCCCGCCCACTTTCATGGTGTCGCAGGGCTTCCGCTGCTCGATGTACTCGTTCATGGTGGACTCGAGGAGAAAGGCGAACTTGCCCTTTGACTTTCGTACCCGGGCTACGCCATCGGGTGTGGTCTTAACAAACACTGAGGGTTCAGCGGATTTCATGTATGACCACATCTTCTCATATACTGCTATTTTGGATCGCTGTGCAGAGAAGAAAAAGGAAAAGAGAAGTAGTTTAGAAAAATACCAAAAAAATCATAGGCTTTTAATGGAATTTGTAGGATTTTTGTGCTTAATGATCACTTTGTTTTAAACTGGCAACATGAAGTATTTATAGACATCTTGGAAAAGTGGCAGTGATATCTTTAAATACTTCCAGAAAATATAGCTGGTGGACTTTTACGAGATCATGAAGTACAAAAATTTACAAAATCCATTTCTCTTCATCAGCATAGATGTACTCTTCAAATATATTGCAGCTTGAGGCTCACATTCACCGAGTGGGAATGAGGACCACACATCACCTGTATAGTATAATGTCATGCAAATTGGGTTTTAGTAGGAATACTGCCATTTGTGGAATGGTTATGCAACACTATCTTCAATAATTAAACGTTTGTGTCAGTGAAGTGTGTATAATGATGATTTATATGGAAACTTGCAAAAGTTTTGGACCAATCTCTTGGCGAATTTGAGCCTTGGTTTATAGTTTCAATTTAACTTGTAGAACATATTACAGTCATTCATTTCAACAACACTGTCCTTAATGTAACATCTCTCAACTGTGACTCAGAGGCAATGTGCATAAGAAGTAAGAGAAGCGAACAAGAAAGCGGGTTATGCAGACACAAGGCAACTCATCACAAAGTGACACAGATGAGCCTTTTCCCAGCGCCTGGGGTCAGGCTTAGCGAGCCTGTAAAATCTGTGCGAGTTGAGCGCTATCTATAATAAGCATCAATTAAATTATTCAATGCTGCTGGATTTATTTTGGCATAGGCATTTCACACTTTGAACAGATCCTGGTCCAAGCAGTGATGAGCCAGTTCCCGAGTGGCACTGTGTGTACTGCAGACTGGATCCCACATAAAAAAGATACTTTCTTTTAGTAAAGGCCAGAGAGAGACACAGGGGGTTGGATGCCTTTCAAGAACTGGCTGAATCAAAAGATCTACTGTCAACCAAAGGGTTTGTGTATTTAATATGGACAAGCTGTTGATATAACAGCATCTGTCAGAGATACTTCCTGAGGGCGTTTTTCTTTTAACCTCATATGGCCACAAGTCATCAGTTTAGCCATAATAAAATGTGAAATGATTAGTCAATGAATTCATTAGTTGATTGACAGAAAAATAATCAGTTGTTTATCGAGCAAGAAGTGTCTACAGCCATACTAGCAGCTCCGGTGCTTGGAGCATGCTAGCATGCTCACAAAGTCAATGCTAACATGCTGATGGTAGCAGTTATAATGTACCAGTTTCATCATCTTAGAATGACTTTAGTTTTGCAGGTGTTTGTTAATAAACCAAAGTACTTGACAAAATAAAAAATTGACCTGATGATGCCACTTTTTAATTACGCCGCAAGATTTTGCTGCTTCCAGCTTCTCAAATGTTTTTGGACAAAACAAGCTGCTTAAAATTGTCAACTTGGCCTCTGGAAGATTATAATGTTAATTGTTCACTATGTCTGACATTTTATACTTGACTGAAAGAATAATCTACAACTTAATCGATAATGTCAATAATTATTAGTTGTTAACAATTAACTAGGAATGCTAACAAAACAGCAAAGATAATGTACTGTATAAAGCTCTATTATTGAATTGTAACGTGAGGGTTCGGTATGTGGTGGCGGATCACTCTTTATGAGAATAAACAGCAGGATGGAGACGGATGACTTTCTCAAGCAGTACTTTACTGAACACCTCTCACAACCATAGACAGTATATAAAATGGACCGACAGATCCCGTTGCTCTGGACGGAGACGAGTGAAGTCTATTAGAAGCACTTGAAGTTAGGCTTGAGCATTACTGCGCAGCTGCAAACTGAGCTTGCCGCCGTAGATGTGACGTGAGCAACGTGTCTGAACGTTGTAAGTCTTCTGGTAGCTGTGCCAAGAGAAATCTCAATCATTCCCAATCTTGCAGAGATGGAGAGCGTAGGTATATGTAAGGAGATAAAATAGGTACAGGCTAATTATTGCTAACTAAAATGCTAGTTAATATTAGCAATTAAACTTAAACAGCTAATGTAAGTTGAAACTGCCTGCGAGCTTCTCCTGTACTATACGGTAATTCCTCTACTATGCGACAGTGAGTCGCGTGGTTCTGACACAATCGTTAGCCTATTTTTATAAAAACGTCTGCTACGGAGCCATAACGTGAAGCACAAGGTAGCAGAGCCTTTTATACATTGTCGTGTTTCTTTAGAAATAAACAATGGACAAATGAAGTCTTTAAACGCTTCAGATGTAAAGTTATTGGCTGTCAAAGTGACGCCAAAATGAATGGCAGTCAATGGAATGCTAACGGGGGGTGATGGTTTGGGTAGCATAAAATGGCGCTATAGCAGCTTCACTCTGAGGAGGCAGGCTTGCCCCCTTGCTCACAACAACTCCACTTCCTTGTTCGGACCTTCCACATGACTGAACTAACCAATCAGAAGCGAGAACTTAGAATGAGGTAAACATGAGGGAATCAGAGAGGCAGATTCAACAGATCATCCTGACTGTGTTAAATATGTAAACATGTAAATATGTAACTAATTGTGTAACATAAATATGTAAATGATTACCTGACTAAACATTGTAAATACATTTCAATACATAAAGCAAATATACATTATATTAAATTCTGAGCCTTACAAATTTCAAATATGAATTAACTCCACTTCTAAACCTTACAGAATGTTGAAGATAAGGTACAGTACAGTTAGATAACTGCACATTGATAAATGGAGACAGTCCAGACATACTGATCAGTACACAGATTCACTGTCCTCAATTGGTAAAAGCCCCCTTAACAAGAGCATATCCATCTCTAATGCATTTCTATTTATAAACAAAAGCATTAACCGTGACCTAACGAAAGTGCTTTACTGGCTTTATATTATCATATACAATTTGTTTGCAGGCATCTGACATAGAGCGTCAGTCCAAGGGTGAGGATGAGATGAGACAGCAACATAACACAAATTAAAAAAGTATGCATGATGAATGTCCTCTGCTCAGATGAAAAAGCTTTGAATTTGGGGTGATGGCCATTTTATTTTAATGCAACGGCTGGGGATGGAGTCACAGTTAGAAGTGATGTTTTTGTTGACAATCTTGTTAAATGCGTTCAAGTTGCATGTGTCAGACATCATGGAAAGGACACTAGTTTAGAAGACCCGGGGCTCATCTGCTTGACAATGGCTCGGCTCCAGACGCCTCCTCAAATAAAGAGAAAGGAATGGATCTGGGCATTGATTACTGACGACAGAGTGTGCTGCCTCAGTGCTTTATGAAGTCAATTCATCAATATCAGAGCGGGGGAAGAAGTGCGACCAAAACTTAAATAGGCCGATTCCGCTAAAGTCACCAGAGAGATGCTTAAAGCAGATTCTAATAGAGAAAGAAAACAAGATACAGTGATAAAGCCTAGTAGGGAAAAAGAGATATTTGATTATTGCTGGCACACAAACGTGCATACTCACAAACAAACTTGCATGCACACACACACACACACACACACACACACACACACACACACACACACACACACACACACACACACACACACACACACACACACACACACACACACACACACACACACACACACACAAGACATAATGCATCAGAAGTCTACTCTCGTCTTTTTTAAAATGTAATCATTCACACTGCGGTCTATGGTGGTCATTTAAAATTCAATTTGGGAATAATGACTGCAAAAGTCCATCATCAATGAACAGGCAATTTGTTGAGCAATTATAGGTTGCCATTAATACAGCTTTATACGTACATGTGGATCTCCTTCACACCATATAATGGCCCTGTTAGAACACACTGCTGTATTCTAGCTGAGCTTCCAGACAATTAACAGGGATTGGTTACATTTGATAGCTATTGTATAAAGCGAAAAGAAACACTAGTCCATCTTGGGTAAATTGCAAATGGCACAATCCTCCTGCTTTAAATGTCTTCAAATTATACTAAAGCAATCATAATGTTGCTCTGTTCATAATGAAGTACCTAAATAGTCAATCTCAGCCAACCCTCCTACCTAGGCGACACAGTTACATCATCTGTGTAGGTGTTCACCAGAAAATCTGCTTCCTGCTGCCTTGCAATATAGTCATAAGGACAAACTCAGGTCTGTTATTCCAGCCTGGTGACCAAAGATGAGGAATCAAGAGAACAGGACTTGCCTTTAGCAATACAAGGTCAGAGGGATACCAGAGGAAACTGGTGGGTGCTTATTATTCTTCTGGGGAGAAGTCTTTTGAATCACCACGTCCAAATCACATGCAGATATGAACGCACAGGCACTCAGGCACAGTAATGCATGCACATACAAATGAAGGTTTCCTTAGAGCAGGGGACAGCAATTACATACAAGTTATTTCTAGCTTTTTGCAATGGGGGGCCAACAAAGTCTATAAGAGTGGTGGAGGCGCAGGTCTGTCATATTTTAGGTTATATTTCTTTTTCTGAATGAAAGGTATAATATGTAGGAGGTACAGGTAATGCTAACACAGCGTTCAAAGTTGGCCCGTCCTCCCCAGCTTAACGAGAGAGAGAGAGAGAGAGAGAGAGAGAGAGAGAGAGAGAGAGAGAGAGAGAGAGAGTAAATGAAGAGACAGAGCCGAACAAAGCAGTGAATCAGAGAAATAAGACGTTATTTTCTGATTGTTTCATGGTAGTTGCGTTTTAAAGCACAATAAACCCACCCATATCTCCGCAGGAAGTAGATGTATTGCTGGATTTTGTGTAAATGCAAAGCTTCACCCTGACTGTGTGTATGTGTGTGTCTGTGTGTGCGTGTGTGTGTGTGTGTGTGTGTGTGTGGGTGGGTTAAACTTGTGCGTCAGGGAATTTGAACAGACTCTACAACCTGCACGCTGATTTTAGCTGGAGGTTACACACCCACGTGGGGCCCAACGGCTCTTTGTTGATGCGTACAAATGTCCCGCACACAAACAAATAAGAAGTAAAGAGAAAATTCAGGCAGAGGGCAGAGTCTCTGCAGATACAGACACCACCACACACTTTTAGTGGGTCCTGGTTGAGAGGGACTAAGAAAATACTGCATATTACCGTATACGTTTAAACCTGCAATACCTGGGGTAAGCAGAAACAAGAAGTAAAACACAAGTATCAACTTTTATGTTTTTATGTCAAACTTGTTAGCAAACAGTTGCCCATTTACACATCCAGCAGATATGGAGTAATTTAGCATTGGAGTTGAGTTTCTTGCCACCTGATGAATCTAAGTCTAATATTCCTGAGGGAATATCTGGCTCTTAAGCTCCTAAATGCTACATTGGGTTCATCAGTAAGCAGTGAATTTTGTGGTGGACAGGTAGCATCAGTTTTTAGAGCTTATTTGTTTAAAAAAACAGCTTATACTTAAGTGTTATCAAATGGCTCAAATGCTAACCTTTGTTCTGTTCTATGAGAGTGAAGATTTACCCAATTTGCTAAAGATTTAGCCGTGGAATTAAAACTTTGTTTGACGTCAAAGGTACTTGTATCATGGACAGTAGAAGAAGTGGATTATATCATTATAATAATCTACTTATTTATTTTTATTACAAGGTTATTACAAGGTTATGTTGGTTGAGGTTTACACCAGTCTTGTATTTACATTGTTAAATACAGTACAGTTAGTTTTGATGCAAACCCTTTATGGTCAACTCAAATATTTTGGTTGGAGGGCCAGATTTGGCCCACAGGCTACTATTCACCCGCCTTAAAGGATACAAGTATTACTCTTACACTAAGAAAGGCTACCCCTTGGGCATCTCTTCCCAGTCTAGAGATTAAATGCTTATTGGCCAGAAAAAGTAAAGCCTCTCAAGTCTTCCATGACGCACTGAAATGGACAGAATGAAAAGAAAAAAAAAAGACAAGAGAGATTTGCTTTCCTGTACTTTCTGAAAGATCATTAATAAACCTAGAGACTAGAGGTTTTGTTTTACTAGAAATCCACAAAAAATGTCATTAAAATGTCTGAGAAGGGACAAGTGATTAACGTCCAAAGTCAAAGCATTTGCCCTCTCCATTCCAAATAACCACTTAATCTGTATTGATTCTCAGTTATGCAGCAATTCCAGACCTCCGTCCACTACCCTTCGAACTGCAGCCTGTTTTTTATTCTTCCTTTGGCGTCACAGGCTGCTTTCATTATGGCCTCTCCCACATACACTCCACCGCTTGTGTATCTAAATGCCATCTCCAAACACCCACCACTACATTTCCTTCTACTTTACTTCCATTTTGGTCGTGGACATCACCACTTCCCCCCAATATCCTGTATGCCAGGACTACCTGTATCTCAAGTATGCAGAAATGAAAGCTGAGGCTCTATGGGTGTACTTTGTCACTGAAGTGCCACATGCTACGCCCTGAATACCAATTGCTCGTCTTTGATGCTTGTTGCTGGACTCAAATAGCTCCTCTCGCGCCTGCTGCTCATCTAAAGTTCGACAAGGCCCTCTGAGGACATCGCATTCCCTCAGAGGTTACACCTATCTTGCACTAGTCTATCATCACTCTTGTCAGCTTTCTATTTTATGCAAACAGGCTCTAATCTTTATAGGAGCCTCCCCTTCACTCAGCGCTGTATAAACACAAAGTGACAAGAGCTTGGGGAGTTGGGCTACAATGTGCTGCATATGATTGCAGGGCAACCTTAGGATTTCTTGTGTAAATCTCCTTGCCAGCAACTCTTTGTGCAACTCTGGCCTAATGCATTTCTGCTCTGCATAAAAAAAAGTGACTTATTAAACATTGTGTTGGACCATGCAGAAGCTATAGTGTCTGTGCCAACAGCTGAGATGTGAAATTGATTTTCATGCTTAGTAAAATGCATTGGTGACTGCACTCAAGCTGTTGTTCCTTTCTCCACCACACCTGCAGATCAGCAAGATGCACGATGTTTTCCGTTGAGGCTTTGGGGTGATGTATAATCTTTTTTGAGGGGAACGGAAAACAATGGCGCGGTCTCATTTCTCTGCACAATTATCATTCTTTCATTGTTACGCTGTTAAATGAGGTGCATGATGGGACAGCAGTGTGGTTGTCTTTGATGGTCTCACCCCGGTATTTACACGTAATTAAACAGCCACACCAGCCCATTTTATCATCTCAGCCATTATTACCATCCAGCTTCTCCTTCAATGTACAATTCAAAAAATGTAGCCGAGCCAAGCCTTTTGATGGTATGAAACCTCATCAAGAGGATAAACGTGGCCTCGCTGGTACAACTCATCATTTTATAATCATCCAAAACACAAATATTCAACTGACTGCATGAAAAGAGCCATGACAGGAATTAAAATGATGAAACAAATCACAGTGGTGCAGCGGCGCATGACAGCTGCTATGTTGAGGAAGAGCAGCAGAAAGGCTTGAAGCTATATCCCGCATTGTGTCAAGGTAAAGCGACAGACAGGCTGGACACAGAGGAGAAGAGGGTGCCCAAACAAGCAGGGCAGTCGTGGAAAGAAGAGCCAAGTGCAAGTAGAGCCGTGCTGCCAAGCGCCTAGAGCCATTCAGGCTTCCAACGGGCACGTCAACGGGCTCCCAGCTGTCCTAGTTGGTTGTGAGCAGCAGAATCGGAGGCTTTCTAGGGGCTCTACTCTAACACCTCTCTCTTTGAACATTCCTCTGCAGCTTCTCATTCCCACCACCGAAATGAACACACACGATGTGAATATTGTCGCTGTTAGGTAATGAGCCGTATATCCAAAATGTAATTTTTCAGGAGCGAAAAGAACAAAGGATCTTAAAACCACAGAAGACGATGGGATAATTGAACTGATTTGAAAACATGAACCATCCAAATGAGAGTTAGAAGGTTTTACAGCTCATTATGACAAGCCACAAACATGTTCCTGTTATTGTTATATAATAATTTGTTTTGCTTTCTGCTTAGAAAGGAAGCAGAGAACAAGATATACTTTACAAATGTTACTGTTTGTTCTACTTGATCAGGCAGTTTTTCAAAATAAACCAGGTGAAATTATCAAAAAATGAAAGGCCGGGGGGTGTTGAGGGGTGGGGGTGGGGGGGTTCAGAGATGACATATGTCTTGGTTGAAACATTGGACTTGATTTAAAATTTCCAGCTGGCTGATGCCGTATGGGTCTAATTAAGCCCGGATGTATTTCCTGAAAAACACATCTGAAACAGAACTTTAACTCCTATTTATTAGTGTGTTTCTTTGCTTGTCAGTCCTCTACAGCTTTAATTAAAAGTCCCTTGGAGTAGCGGTTCACACATGTCAATTTCTATTTGAAGACTTGGGGATGGAACTAGGACACTCATTATACAGAACACAGGGAAACTGCTACTCCCCGACCACCTCTCGGATTGTTCTACCAGCAGACCCGCCGTGGCTCCATTGTCATGCTGGAAACCTAATCTGTAATTGGCACCCATCATGTCTGTCTGACAAAGACATATATTTTGTATATACATCTGATGAAAGGAAGAGTGATGACAGGCTTTGTGAGGTGATGTATGGAGAATAGACTGCTGTCACCATGTGCCATGTCATTGTCTCCACAGTAAACAGCCTTTTATAACCAGCTCCTCAGAAACAAACCTCTTTTAAAATATCAAACTCTGCAGATGCTATCTTGTCCTTCTTTGTCTGAGAAAAAAAACAAAACATGATTTTCATTTTGCATTCCGTTGTTCTGAGCAATATAACCCAGGGGTAAAACAAATGAATTGCTCTTTCTGCCAACAGGCTGCAGCTGTGAAACATATGAATTGTTTCTCTCCTGCTGATGAGTAATGAGGGTAGCGTAGGATAAAAGACTGTCATATTGGCTTTTCGTCATCACAGACAGAGAGTGCTGTTTCATTAATTCTTTTTCAATTTATTAATCTGCAAACGTAAAGGATTGGATAGCCGATGCAGCCGCGCCGTAAACTAAGACGTCTGTGGATTTTACAGCAGAAGGTTGATCGCCTTAATGATGTGCAGCAGAGTTTAACTCCTGCGTAGTGAGCATGTGGTTTCCTTCTAGAGACTAATATACTTTCGCTTCAGATTTTACTTAATTTATGACTTAATTGCCAGACCAGTCCCTGATGCCGACGGACGTATTGCTTATTCCATCTGAACTGTCTTTCAGACTGCTGTGTGTGACCTACAGGGCTCTTCTTCATCAGGTCCAATTTGCCAGCCTTGGCCAGCTAGCTAATTATATTTCATGAGCTGACCCTTCTGAGTTTGAGCCTGATGTGGGTGCTTTGATTAGCCTCCTGTTTTTATCACCTCTGAGTCTTCCGCGTTGTTATCACACTTTCTGCTGACAGCCCCAGTGCCTCAAGGTTGCACACTGCAGTTCTGCCGCATAAATTTCACGTTCATGTCATAAGAGTTCAAGAACTGCTTCTCTGTCAACATGCCTCATTTGGAGCAATCTTGTGCGGGT
Organism: Gymnocephalus cernua; assembly: GCA_023631565.1. Classification (NCBI taxonomy): domain Eukaryota; kingdom Metazoa; phylum Chordata; class Actinopteri; order Perciformes; family Percidae; genus Gymnocephalus; species Gymnocephalus cernua. Next base: position 19,390,864 of record CM042435.1, read on the forward strand.
CAAAAGTGCTGTGCTAAAGGTACAAAATGGAAAAGCTGGAGGAGGAGGAGATTATCAAGGACATTACACAAAGTTGTCAAAAAGCCTGAGTGCAAAATGTTTAGGCCTTTGCAATTTTTTGGACATTTGATCTGAAAGCAAAGGAGCCACTGGCAGATTCGTAAAGGTGCTGTGTGTGGAAAAAAAAACAACAGTTTTATGATACTACTCACCCTAAAAAACTCCTTTGTGGAGCCTGAGTCCAGAGTGCCATATGCTATCTCTGTCTGCTTGGCTAAATCTTCGGCACTTTCTATAGGAGAGACCATCCTCTCCACTGTCAAGAAGGCAGCCAGGTTGGCTGTGTAGGAGGAGATGATGATGAGGGTGAAGAACCACCACACACCACCGACGATGCGGCCTGACAGAGACCTGCGAGAGGGAGGGGGGGTTTGATGACAAGGAAACACAGAATGTAATACCATTCAACCTGCTAAGATGCAGTTGAAGAACACTTGTGTTTAATGTACCTAATTGCACCGGTAATCACAATTTCCTTGTAAATCATCAGCACTCTAAAACAGCACATTTCCAAAGGATACTAGCACACGCTGTTTAAAATGTACTTAAATCCAAGTCTGTAATCAGCTGTGAAACAACCAGGGTCAAAGTTCATTTCATAGCCTAAAGAAAGTATTGATGAAACCATTTTGATGATGATGATGATGATGTCAGCATACAAACTGACAAACTCAATTATACATATCATAGCTGCAATAAATGTGAAATGAGTTTAGCTTCAAATAATGAACACCTGAAGGTAGAGGACAGGAAAGGAAGATGCTGTGACCCTGTGTTCCTATTAAGAACGCATCTCATTCACTTGCAGTGCAAAATGCAAGTAGTATTTGTTTCTGTTGTTCTCTGCCGTTCACTCCTTGTGTCTACTGAAGCTGACCCACCTGGGGGAGATGTCACAGCCCTGCTGCATGAAGGCGCCCAGTGAGAACCAGAGGGAATTGAAGATCCCAAAGTCGTTGGGAGGATCGGGGGGCGTCTGTGGGTCTTTGGTCTCGTCCTGTTCATCCAGGTTCCACTCATAAGGACTGAACCGACTGACCAGGAACAGGACCACGCTCACCCCAATATAGGCAAACACTATACACATCCAGATCTCATAGGCCAGCGGGTCCAGGAAGGAGAAAACGCCAGGCTTGGACTTTTGCGGCTTCTTTATCATAATGGAGATGCCCAAGCTCATAAACGGCTTGGAAAAGTCTATCACCTCCTCTCGAACCAGAGTAATGGTAAGAGGTGCAACAGCTATATCTGCTCTCTGGAAACAGGGACATGCACAGCAAGCATTAGTCAGGAACTGCATACAGAAACGGGTCATTTTTATGTATGTGTTGTGAATGACTGGAGCTGGAGAAGAAAAAGAAAACAATGTTGTTATTACACATTTTACACACAAATATAAGAACCGGCTGAGACACAGGCTGGAAAAAAACCACACACACACGCACGCACGCACGCACGCGCAAACACACAGAGGAAAAGCAGAGCAGCACTTGCAGAGGGTTATGACCTGGGATGTAATACATCAGAAATTCAAACTGTAAAGTTAATCTGATTTTTTACTGCCATTTTGGCACATTCGGAGGTAAGAGGAGAAAAAGTTCACGAGGGCCATTCAGAGAGACAGCTTGGAAAAAGATCGAAGAGGCAGATGGATGTTTGAGTCATGTTTGACCAAATGCTTCCTTAATCACGACCTGAGGAGGACAACTTTTCAAATGTGCAATATAACATGCAATTTTTATACTACATCTTGCTATGAGACTAGCTTCAATAATGGAATGGTTCACATTGAAATTGCATATTACAGAAGTAGTGAGTTGTCAGATGTCTTAATTTAAACAGCAGGATGTGCAGAAGAGGGGTTGCTGTATACAAAACAAACCAGCAAGCCCTGGCTGTGTAAACATCACATGCCATTCAGTAGGCTGGATTTCCCAAACACGGCTTATTCTGGCATTAGCTTTATTTTATTTTTTATTTTCCAAGCTGTTTCTCTTTATCTCCCTCCTTTGCTCTGCTGCTTCAATCACATTATCAAAACACATCCACGGAGTTGGTGCTGCCTTTTTTTAGGAATCACAATGGGTTTCTTTGTAAAAGCAGAAGAAAATAATGAATCACATTAGACAGTGTTACTGCAGCAAGTGTGTATGTGATTAATTAAATAATTACTGCTCCTCTTCAAAAGGAGGACAATTCTTGGTATTGTGCTGTAAAACACTGGATTGAAGCAGCGTGAGTCAGAAAATGTTTCTCACAAGGTCAAACTAGGAGCAGCACCAATAGACCCAATGAACATGGCTGTTTTCTTTAACCTGTCAACACAACACTGCGAAGGGGCTATAACCATTTAATCCTCGTGCAGGCGTAAGCAGCTCTCAATCAATGTTGAGGGAAACAAAGCAATAAAGAGCAGCCTCGGGCCTAACCTTTAAAAGACAACTAAAATCAAATTAATTTACTGGTCAAAAGGTCAGAATGTACAAAACTATTAGTCCCGGCCCACCTGCTTTAAGATTACAGGCCTGGAAAGAGTTGACAGCGACTTGAGTGGGATATTTGTTTTTTCACCCTCCATCTGCAGGGAGTGGACGTTTCCCATTTAAAAGATAATTTGGTGTCGATAGCACATCAAACCAAGCAATCTCTCAGGCTGATAGTTTGGAAATTGAACAGATGAGGAAACCTCACCCTCATGCATTTTACATTTGGCCCCTGTTCAACTACTGTGGCCTCGGAGAAAGGCGAGAAAAGGATGGGGAGGATTTTAGAATGCCTGAGGTGTTGTGAGAGCCCGAGCGCTCTGTCAGATGTAAAACACGGCGTGACCCCTCCCCTAATGTGAGAGGTTCAACCTTTACGGAGCATAACACATATGGATCTTGTTGTTTCGAACTGCAAACCACCATTTAGCTGTTGATTCTGTAGCAGATTTTCTCTGCTGTGAATTTACAATGTGGCATATTCATCACACACATCAAACGTTGAACATAATTACACAATCACTTCAAAGGCATACAATCTTTCATTCATCAAAGCGATTACAGTGTGTTTGCCATATGGACTCATTGTTTTCATGTACCTACCTCTGTTCGCGACTGTAAGAGAGAGAGCTTTCTAGGCTAAGCAAGTAGGATTAATTGCAATGAACAGCACTGAGAAATGATTTCATTTTCTCCGTCTCAAGATGATCACCAACTCCCCCAATGCTAGAGGCTGCATTTGACAAATTCACTTACAGCTGAGCTTCCTGGGACAGCATTAGATGGGTTGGTGATAACCTTAAGACAGAAAAATGAGATCTCCTCTCATGTTGAAGTTCCTTGCAAACTGTCATGTAATCAGCGAAATCGAGGCTCCCAGTACTCACCCCATAGACCAGTTCACCCACCATCCCGTTCCACGTCTTGGTCTCGGGGTCTCGGGCTCCGTACTTCCCATCCATTACTATAGACAGTTTGTACTTAATTCCAACATGTTTGGCAATCTCAGATGCTAAATCGACGCAGTAGCCTTCATATCTGTCATTCCCATCCAGATGCATATAATTTTTCTTGTACATCACATAAGGAGCTTCCTGTTGATTCAAACACACGCTGGTTTATTCACTCCCATGCCCTTAGCACACATTCAGTTATACAGTAATATGCATACATGCACTCACATGTGCCCGTGCGCGCACGCACACACACACACACACACACACACACACACACACACACACACACACACACACACACACACACACACACACACACACACACACTCACTCACTCACTCACTCACTCACTCACTCACAGAGAGATTCAAAATATTATAAGCTGCTATAACCACATCCATGCAGTCATGCATACACAGATGATGCCCCGCTAATGCACAACTATACTCTGATAACAGCAGCATGATCCTTTGGTCACACTGCTTTCATCAAGCCGTGGCAGCCAGCAGACACCAAGCCCAATGCACCCAACCCATTTTGAGCCCAATGGTGCAACTCTGTGGCATAATAAAGGAGGGTTGAGGGAAGGAAGTTATTTATCATGTCATTTATCGTAGGAGAAGACACAAGGCCAGCATGAGTTTTAAAGGGCTGGGAGTCATTGGTAAGCAAGGTGTGGGTCAGCTCAGAGGTGGGTGTGGATGGGAATGGGGATGGGTTTCATAAGTAAATGCCAGTGACAGGCGAGGGATCAGACAGTGCCCATAGTATTTCAACATATTCAAGCACATTGCACCAATGCGCAGTTAAAGGCTGTTTCATTCCAAAGAAAAAAGAGCCGTTGTTTTGCTATCCAGAAAAATGCAAAGAAATACTCCATAAATAAAATAATTACATCAGGAGAGCAGGAGCGTGCTAGTTTTGCTCTCCTTTTCAAAAGGCTGGTGCAGCTCGTCTGTTATCTTACTGAGCACATCATCATTATCAAACAATAGGACTGCTCAGGAGAGCAGGCATTGTCATTGCAGCCACACACAATTAGAGTGCAAGTAGGAGAGCAATGATTTGTTTGTTCTGTGCTGAACGTATCCCCTCACCTTGGATCCATTGAGTGTTCCCCCCGAGTTAACATATTACAACAGTTTACCTCCTGACTGTATTTCTCATCTAGAGATGTTAAATGTTTCCTCTTGCTATAGAGTAACGCCAGCTTATGCCTTGGAATACAGACGAAATCTAAGTGTGCATTAATACCAGCGATCCTTATTCTTTTTCATATAAAATGTTTGCAGCGACTGAGGTACTGCATAAGGTAATTACAATGCCACGATACAGTCAGCAAATACATTCGCAATGGAAGCTATCCAATAAGCCTTAAACATTTAGTTGAGTAAATACAGTTGCAAATAAATAAATCTAAGATATTTTGTTTGTTTATCACACTTTGGTCTGGGGAAATTCCCAGAAAATGATTCCTCCTAAATCACTGACTGGAAGTTATACTTCAACACAGAACACATGTAGGAGCAATACAAAATAGATTGGAGAGGCGATAACAAGGAAAAATACCACAGCTGCTTATCCCTCCTCCAATACTGTTTATTTTGCTTTGCCCAGTGTGAGAAACCATTGCAGTATCGTCCTCTAGTCATTCTTCGGCCAGTCTATCCCAAGTGTCATTGAACATTTACTTGATGAGGACAGACAGGTCTACTTACGTATGCGTTTGTATGCTTTTTGTAATTGATGGAGTTAACCATTATCATTTATACCATTATTGTGATGTCACTGCTACGACAGGCCACTGAAGTATGGGAAATCAAAATGCTTTGACACCCACACGGATACAGTTGAAACACTCCCCCATTTCGGACTGACTGTTTCAACATGTAGTGAGTGGATGGAAAGCAACACAAGAAAGATGTGGTTCTACCCGCCCAGGACAGAATGTATCACTCACTGGAATCAACACCATGACCTTGAGTGGCAGAATACGTGAAACATTTAAAACTGCATGGAAAGTGTACCATAATAGTAGTGACCACAATCGTTCGGTTTTCCACTGAGGAGTCGTTGGAGACCTGCGGGTCCATAATATTTACAAATCGTGCGTACTCGTTCCAGTACCCAATCTGCAAAGAGAAAAACAGTGTTTAGTGATGCATTCCAACACACTGACGATACATACGTCGAGCATATAGCAGGGACACTTCTAAGTGTTTACTGGGAACTGCCATGTTGCAGGGCTCATTAAAACAACACTGCATTTCCCAAGAGGCCTGCTGCCTCTGCCCTAAAGTTCGACCGAAATAGCAGCGAATGAGCAGAATGCTAAAGCAGCAGGGGTGGCCCAGCATTCTAAGCATGGAATACAGAATTGATATTTCTACATGCATCATGCAGTAAGTGTCATGATCAAAGATATTATGAAGATTGTTTTTTTTATTATCTACATTCGTTCAAACAACCAAATGTGCAGAAACTGAACTGCATGAGCCCACAGTAGACAACTTCACTCCCCCCGTGCCCCCCCTCTTCAGCTTCCCAGGTTTTATGGTAAATAATTGATATTCAGGCCTGTGAACTGGATACACGTTTAATAATTTAGCATAATATTCTAGCGGCTCCACAGTTTTCTTTCCGCACAGTCCTGCCAATGCAGTTTCTCTGTATTCTGCTGTACAGATGCTTAAGTCAAACCAATGTCAAGTGTTTGTTTGCCCATCTGAAGTAATGGCTGCTCTGGCTCAAGATGAAACGTATTGCATATGTTGCTGCCAATAGTCTAACTGTTGCTGGCTAGGTTCTCCCCCGTCACATCTGGTCGACATTCTTTTTTTTCATTCATTCTTTTTTTTTTTTTTTTGGCCTCAGATCTTTAAATGTTTGGGACAGACAGGTGTACCACAGTGCAGAGTTTTTTAACACCAAGTGGAGGCGCTAGAAAGCAGCAGACTTCTCAAACTTCAGCTCCAAACTGTGGTTACAGTTATGGATGGAGTTATTGCCCGACTGGAGAAAGCTCTAAATGTTTATTCCCTCGCTTATGTCCGACAGTGATGTTTGAGAAGTGCTGCTCGGGGGGCGAGACTGTGGGGGAGCTGTGTCATAGAGTGCTGCTCCAGAGGCAAAGTCCTGATCTCACCCTGAGCAGCTGAGACAGATATCAGCCCATACATCACTCGTGACAGTCACAGCTAAGAACCTTCATCCTCTAACTGTCAGTGGGGTGACTAGGGCTCCAGGTCCTGACAAACTGCTGCCCCACTTGTCTCATCTTCCCTCGCTCCCTCACTCCCCCCCCATCCCCCTGACCTCCTTTCTCCCACTCTCTCTCCATCCTGTCTGTTTGGCTGTTAGGGCTGTGTGATGCTAACTGAAGTGTGGGCTTTACAGGGCTGGGAAACAGGCGGCATAATCACACGTCATATCAGACTGAGCCCACACTTATCCAGCTAACGAGAAATTCACAGCTGTCGCTTGGAACTCGGTGAGGTTATGAAATAAAACCAGAGGTCATCATATGGTACCAGTTATAATGTGAATGTACCACTGGGAATTACCATTTTGAAGAGGAGCCAGAGGAATTCTTGGATCCCCTTTACAGTAATTGGTTATCTGAATGGTATTTACTCTCAGGAAAGGACCGAAAATCATATCTGCGCTATCACACGGGCACGGCACAGACATAGTCTTATATCACTCTTTTGATAGGGCAGTTTTAGCTATCAGAACGCAGGTAATCTGTGTGTGATTTGTGTGGCTTGTGATGCTTGGGATAGCTCATCAGTGCTGCTACCTAACGGAGGTAGAGAAAGGCAATTAGCATTACTCTGCACTGTCCTGTCAGCCCTGCTGGACCCACAAAAGGCCCTTAGTACTTTAACAAATGGATGTAGAGGCTTGTTTATTTTTTTTTCTACTTTCACACAATCATGCTCGATCGGTTCTCTCAAAATTGTTTAGGGCAAAGTTTTGGCATGCCTAAACATGTGGCTAACATTCACTGAGTTTAGTTCTTCAGCACAGCCAATCAATAAAGCATTTCAAATTAAATGTTGGCCACATTCCACAATTTTGACAAGCAATGAACCAATCCTTGATGTGAGCCAGCTGTTTTTTACTAACAGATTTTTGATCAGGTCTGGATCAGACGGTTGATGGATGAGAGTTGGAGAGGTCACCGCTCCGGCTTACCTTACTCGGCCCACCTGTTTTCATCTCATAAACATCTATGGTGTAGTTGGTTCTGCGGCCGTAGTTGTCAAACTGGATGTTCCCAGTCATACCATTCACTTGGACCTGCCACGACAGGCAGACAGACAGACAGACAGACAGACAGGGTAATGTGTTAAAGCCATCACTTTGCATATATAGCTGGTATTAAGGTGCTTGTGTCCATGGAGCTACTGGAGTGCGCACAGTCTGTTAATCAAATGATGAACTGGATACGCTTTAATAAAAGATGTAGTTTTATGGTAATGAGGGTCTGGATTTGAGTGAGCTCTGTGCAGAGATATCTGGGGGCAAAAGGAGGAGAACAGCTCTGCGCTCTCTTCCCTTCTCTCTGTCACTTTCCATCTTTATCACACACTCACTCCCTATCTCTGCTTCACTTCTTCTAGCCTTTTCTTTGGTGATCAGCTTGCCACTCTCTCTCTCTCTCTCTCTCTCTCTCTCTCTCTCTCTCCCCCCCCTCCCCCCTACCGTTTTAAGAGCTCTCTCGATGTCGATGCCTTGGCTCCAAGGTACAGCGGGATTGGCTAGGCAGTCTCCAGCGCTGCCCCGGCGAGAGACGTCGACACGTTGGCGCCGCAGGTACCTGAAGGCCTCTGCTATCACCAGAATGGCATCATGGGTCAGAGCTGAAGTGTACTGTACAGAGTCAGAAAGAAAGCAGTGCACACTGTGAGACAGTAACACATGTTGAGAGGCAGAAGCTGAGATAAGAATTTTTGTAGTAAAGCCTTTACAGGACTTTATACCGTGCAACGGCTGTGTAATATATTTTCAAATAGTTTAAAATCACTATAGGTAGAACTTTTATATGAATATACCGTTGTTTCAAATGAATCTGTTTGCATACATTTTTGTTTGCCATAAAATGAATCCCACTGAAAGTTGGGGCAGTCAACGTGTCGCTTTCAGCCCATGCATGTCAGTGCCCCCCGGTCGGGTCAGTGTGGGTGGGGTGGTAAAAATAGCTTGATTAGACAGATTTGATTAGAAAAGCCAAGACATGTCTGACAGTCAGGACCTCTTTCAAAACTTTTAGTGCAGAGTCGGGAAGTAAATTGAGCATTAATGCGTGATTTTATCTCCCACGCACTTCCCCTCCAACTTCGCCTGACCTTTTCACCACTGAGGGTTGAGCTACTTGTTTGTTGACCACTGCACCATGACAAAATCTAATTAAATGCCATTCAAAATCCATTTCTTCCTTGATCATTGTTTAATTAGATGTAAATTGAAGCTGCAATATAACCTTGCCTTGCACCGCCTATCAATATATTGATTGCTGGGAGGGTTGCAAAGCAAAGAGGAGGAAGACAGAATGACAAAGGCAGACAGAGGATGAGAGCAGCAGAAGAACTGATAGCACCGAGAGCACTTCAGAAGGGATGATCGTTGTATTCTGCATGCACAATGAAAGGCATTGCACGCAAAGTACCTTCAGCGGAGTGTTTCGGGCTTCTGGGAATTCTCTTTCATCTAGTCGTTCCCAGCGCTGCATAAACTGCTGCACAATCGGGTTCTCAGGGTTGACTATCTGAAACCCTGAAATGTTGGCTCCACCGGCGAAGACTTTGTCCAAACTCACGTTAGTAAATCCCTGAGATGAGACAAAAGGGAAACGGGAGGAGAGTATTCATGTCACATGTTTTTCCTTTTTTTTTTATATTACCTGGGGTGTAACACCATGAAATATTAGCAGCTATTCTGGCAGCATGGACGGTGCATTTTACTGGATTATGAACCCCGTGCTGTATGAGAAAGCAACATGTGTTTGCCATTACACCGAGGCAAATGTTTCTTTTCACACGTTGTGGTGTAACCTCAATTCATTGAAACAACCTGACAGTAGATAATCAAGAGTGTGTGTCAGATCATGTAGAAGACAGAATGTAAACATGATAATGTGTAATGTAAAAAATAATATATATTTTTATTCATTTCAAAAACCTCTAGTTTTAGTGCGCCTTTACATTTCCTTCCTCACCCTAGAGCTACGACATAAAGTGATTTATTTTTATGGTCAAATTGCTCTTTTTTAAGTGCATCATTGTGTCATGGCGTGTAAGGACATGTTTGACTGCTGCATAATCACATCTTCTAAAGAGCGGGTAACAGCAGCAGGGGATCAGCAAGTGAGATAAGGGCCGGCCTCCACTTTAAAACTCTTATGCTAATATCAAGGCTAAATGAACATTTTCCCTTCCCAGAGTAGGAGGAAAAGATGGCTGCCCTCCAAAGATGGTTAATATATATAATTAATATAATATGAAATGTAGTCTGACTGCCAGATTGTGATTGATTAGGCATGAGCAACAAACATGGCAAGCCCTGTATATAAAGTAGAAAGAAAAAGCAAGATATATACGAGTCTGTTTTTTCTTCTGATTTAATGCAAAAGCATATAATCCATTTATTGTACATGCACATTTGTGCTCATGGCTGAGACTAAGTCCCATCACATGCAGCAAAAAGAAGGTTCCACTGGAGCGGCATGGTTATTACTCACAAGATTGGCCAGAATGTAGTGGTAACCACGGCTGTTCTTCCCCAGGGTCACAACCTATGGGAGAAAAACATCGATACAGTAAACCACCCATGAGATGAGAGCAAAGAGCCACGGCTTGTATAAGTGACTACGACAATCTCTGCAAATGCAGCGAGCACACCGGATGCCGCTGAAGTTGAAACAAAGCAAAGTCGACTGCGGAATAACAAGAGAGATGGAGCGGTAAGAGGAAGTGTTCATTAAGGGGGGGAGCTGATAATGAGAGAAAAACAGCAACAATGTGGAACACCCTTAAACATTCTGCTCACTTTGAAGTAATTCAAGGTGAAGAGAGATGAGTCCTCAGCAACTGCTGGACAGAAGGTAGAAACAGGAAAAAAAAAAACTGTTCAGAGGAATTTACAGTGAGACAGAAAGATGTAGATCTCGCTCTGCTTTGAAAATATCACACCTTTGGAGCCTAACAGCATGTTTCAACCCACGCAGCCTGTCTGAAAATAGTAAGTGGTGTTCTAAGCCATTCCATGACTGTAGAACCAACCATATGCTGCCTTTTATTCTCTTCTTCATTTGTTCTTGGCCTACAGATATATCATATAGCGGGACTCTAAATTGCCCTGGCTTTCTTTGAGCATTACATGCTGGACAGTGTGTTAGACTGGGCCTCCTGAGGTTTGTTGTTTATGAGTTTGCAGTCTGCTGTGGATGGACTTCTGAGCGGCTGCCATGCAGAAACCTGTCAACCATGTCTCGGTTTTCATCTGCGTTCTACAAACACAGCAACACAAGTTTACAGCAAAATCAGCATGTTTGCACATGTTCTGGCTCTGTCACAAAAACAAACTGTCAGTTTATCATCTGCTTTTGTGTGTGCGTGTTAGGCTGGGGATGTTGGATATTTGTTACTGTGGATCGTTTACGACATTCCCACTGAGTGATGAAAAGCAAACATGTATCTTCACATCCGCGGCAGCAAAAAAAAAAAGAAATCTTTGAAGGACGTTTTCAGTTTCACTCCTTTCAACTACAATTACAGCTTTTAATTTAGCTAGGGTGAACTTAAACTGACCTGGGTAGACTAGTATACAGTAGCACCAAACAATCATCCTTGCTTGGACTGAACCTCCCTCCCGAATAAAATAAACCACTTCTCTCCCTCTTTTGTGGGAATCTGAAGGTTGTCTGAAAAGGGAAGAGATGTTGGTGGTGTTTTTCACTAAAAACACACGAGGGAGCACAAACACACAAAGACTTTCACTTATGCCATCAAGCTGCTTGGATGGGTCAGCGTTTTATGACAGCCTCCCCATCATTAAGGCTTTAAACCTCCAGCACTGCAGGATATCAGACACGGGGGAGCAAACCAAGAAAGTGAAATAGAAACAAAGAGGAAATGAGCTGATTATAATGCAGAAATAGCAGGAGTTGGCTTTTAGAATCCATCAATCTGCATCTAATGAGAAAATGACAGACAGATCCACGTAAAGAAACACTTCCACTGCAGTGATATCAGAGCTAGCTGTATCCCACTGTAATTGTAGGTCTAATTTTCGGCCTTTTATCTCTGCTGCATTTTCTTGGACAAAGCCCACAACTCCACACTCCTTCACCGCGTGCTAACCTTGACTCTGGCTGTTAAGCCTCCTCACACCTGCCCTGGAGCTGGGCAGAGAAAGCCCCCCCACACCACCACCTGCTGCCCGCAGCTCACAGCTCACAGCCAGCCTGGCAACAGCTACAAGCAGCAACCTTGGGATAAGGTACAGCGAGACACTGATGACACAGAGATGCACAGAACCTCCGGCCAGATCACGCCAACCTCTCCCCCCAGCCTCTTTAATTAGGGCAGACGGCAAAACCCGACTCCAGTTGAGATGGACTGATTTCATTGTAACTTCTTGTGATGCACTGCTGATTGACCTGTTCCTAAATCCCTACCATACTGCAAATGGTGATAACGCTCTTTTAATGGTGTAGATAATATATGATTCTCTTTAATTTTCCATTTGAATCCATTAAGCCATATTATTTCAGCAATAACGCACTATATTTACTCAGATAAGAGATAAGAACATGTGTAGTTAACACATGGTGTCTTGTTTGTTAACACCCCCCCCCCCCCCCCCCCCCGGTGGTTTAATAAGGTTAAAAGGTATTTTTCTTTGTAAGCCATTAATTCATACTTACGGTAAATATGTATGTATATATTCATTGAAGCAAACATGCAATGTAGTCCGACTGCCAGATTGCAATTGATAAGACGTGATAAGACAAGGTATGTGTAGCTGAAATTCTGACTCAAAGCTTAGTTTAGCATGGAGTAAACAAATGAGTTACAATGTGTTAATGAATGAGGTTTAGAGGTGCTGGTAGGTGTTTTTTATTTTGTTTCACTTTTGACAGAGCTTAGCTAGCTGTTTCCCTGCGCCTTCTGTCTTTATGCCAAGCTAGGCTAATCACATACGATTTTAAAGCTATAGTGCATAGTTTCTGTCTCCCCCATGAGGAATTCTAAGAAATGACAACAAAACTGTTGGCGCGTCCACATGATACAGCCTTCGGTGAACATGCACCACCCCCACCCCTCCACGCAGTTGCTAGTAGCCACGGAGGATTAATAAAAACATGATGGACTCTTCAGAAGAGGTAATTACCTTCACTTGAGTTTCTGCAAAGGAAAGTCACCAGACGAAACAATCTTCTGAGCATAGCCATACTTTGAAATACATAGAAAGTTTTGTGGAACTGATAGTCTTTATTAGCTTTGTGGCAACTCATTTGGCAATGGCTTGAATGTAACGGACGTTCATTAATACAAAATAGTTACGCACTAAAGCTTTAAAATGTTAAACTATTCACTAACTTTGCTTCTTTGGTTTTGCTAATCATCTTCAGCTTAAAATGGATAGCATAGACTCTGCACAGACTCCACACCTTGGCTTGTCATCAGCCTCAATTTTTTGCCTCCCAATCGCCTTGAATTGATTTCTGTTGCTGTTAGTCGTCTTTCGAGTCAAGTCAAGTCAATTTATTTATAGAGCACATTTAAAACCAACCTAGGCTGAACAACGTGCTGTACACGTAGTAGAGGAGGACCTAATATGAATGGGAAGTTTGTTCCAGAGTCTCGGGGCCACAACGGAGAAGGCACGATCACCCTTTGTTTTCATCCAAGACTATGGAATAGCTAAAAGGAACTGATTAGACGATCTTAGGTTCCTGGAGGAGTGATGTGGGATAAGGAGATCAGCAATATATAAAGGGGCCAATCCATGTAATGTCTTAAAAACAAGTAACATTACCTTAAAATCGATTCCGGTAACCAGTTATGAGAGGCCAATATCAGGGAGATATGATCCCTCCTTCTGGTACCAGTCAACAATCTAGCAGCCACATTCTGGACAAGCTGCAGGCGTGATAAAGATGATTGGCAAATCCAAGAAGAGGAATTGCAGTCTCCAAGTCCTTATGATAGAGGAGGGATTTTAGTTTAGCAATAGTCCTGAGATGAAAAGGCTACATTTGACAACAGAACTAATTTGTTTGTCAAATTTTAATGCTGGGTCAAAGATGAAACCTAGATTTCTGGCAAAAAGGCGCTCACTCGAGGCTAAAGTCCCCACATTTTTTCAATAGTCCGTCAACTGAATTTGGGGGGCCAAACAACATGACTTCCGTCTTACTCATTAAGTTGGAGAAAGTTGTTAGCCATCCAGCACTTAATGTCTTTCAGGCAGTGAAAAAGGGACTTTAAATAGTTGGTATCACCTGTTTTTAGAGGCAGGTACAGCTGTGTGTCATCAGCATAACAGTGATAAGATATGTTGTTTGTGAAGAATGGAGCCCAATGGGAGCATGTACAAAGAGAATAAAATTGGCCCTAAAATCGAACCTTGAGGTACAGTGCATGTATTCGCTGCCAAAGAGGAGGAGATATTTCCAATTTCAACAGAAAAGGTTCTATAAGAATTGAACCACTGTAGAGCAACAGCCTGGATCCCTACCCTATACTGAAGGTGATCCAACAAGATGGCATGATCAACAGTGTCAAATGCAGCACTAAGGTCCAGCAAGAGTAAAATAGCACAATTTCCTCCGTCACCGAACAGCAGCAAATCATTTAGCACTTTAAGAAGTGCTTTTTCTGAGCTATGGTGTAGTCTGAAACCAGACTGAAACATTTCCAAGACATTATTTTCACTTACAAATGCTGAGCTGAGCAAGAACAACCTTCTCCAAAATCTTTGACATAAACGATACTTTAGAAATAGGCCTAAAGCTGTTACAATCAGTAAGGTCAAGGTTGGGTTTTTTAATTAGAGGCTGAACCACGGCATGTTTAAAGCTAGATGGGACTGTGCCATCCATAAGAGAGCTATTTATTACAGACAAGAGGCTGGGACCAATATTATCAAATACCTCTTTCAAAAGACAAGAGGGAACAATATCTGAAGAAGAATAGCTAGGTTTCATGTTTGATATAATATCCATCAATGCTGACAGGGCCACAGGCACAAAACAATTCAGAGAAGCAGGACATAGGATTGATTTAGAAGGGTCATGATCAGTAGGTGAAATACAAAATCTGATAGTGTCAACCTTGTTGATAAAAAAGCTCAAAACTTGTTCTGTGATTTCAAACGTAGCATCAGGGAGTGCAATAGCATGATTTAGTGCAGTATTTATTGCACTAAATACAATATTAGGGCTATGTGCATTTTTAGCTATGATGAAAATGCATTGCTTTAGATGCTTTGACAAGGCGTTGGTAGGATACCTGGTGATCTCTCAGTATTTCATTGGACACTTGCAGTTCATCTTTTTTCCATTTCCTCTCTGCTTTTCTACACTTTTGTCTAAGGGCATGAGCCTTACTGTTAAGCCAAGGTTGGGCTTTGACTTTGGGTCGCTTCAGTTTAAAAGGGGAAACAATATCAAGAACATCTGTGACAGTGGTATTAAACCGAGTAACTACCTCATCTGTAGACAGAGAGGCGGAGGTTATCTCTGTAGCGCTAGCAAAAACTATGAAAGCATCAGAAAATTGCCTAGCAGTAGATGGGTTCAGTGCTCGGATGTAGCGATCTGGCAAGCAAGGTTTAGGTAATGGATTAGACAGTGATGCATTAAAAATGACAGGTTTATGGTCAGATAGACTAGCAATATCCAGCTCAATATTTAAAACAGGAAAACCTAATGATAAAACAAGATCCAGTGTATGACCATGTTTGTGTGTGGGACCAGTTACAGACTGAGTCAGATTGAATGTCCACAAGTTGCAGAAACTGGCTAACTAAAGGCTTTGATGGACAACAGACATGGATATTAAAATCACCAAGGATTAAAATCTTATCCAAGATGGGCACAATCAAGGATAGAAACTTTGAAAATTCACTGATAAAGTCCTTAATGTACTTTGGGGGTCTATTACACCAGTGCACAAATCAGTGGGCAGGACAAATCAACCTTAAATGCTTGCACCTCAAAACTAGTGTACTTATCAACTGGCAATTGATGGCATTTATAGCAATTTTTGAAGATTGTCACTAAACCCCCACCTCTGCCAGTGGATCTGGGAGAACTAAAAAAGACACAATCACCAAGGGAGAAATCAGTGAAAGGGCTTAGAACACCAACATGCAGCCAAGTTTCCATGACAAATAAAAAGTCTAGATCACGTGATGAAAAATAAGTCATTTAAAATTAATGTTTTGTTCGAAAGTGATTGCACATTCAACAAAGCAAATTTGATAGGAATTGAATCCACAGCCTGCGCTGATCCTATTCGATCACTTGAACAGTCAAGACAACGGAGATTACCATAGTTGACTCCTCGTCTTCTGCGGCCAGGGGAGTGATGATGTCCTCGGATGTTTGTAATTCTTGTGGGAATGATAATGGAGGTGGGGGTATAACAATTGATTGCCCTGTTGGACTGAGTACCAGTTCCCTGACTTGTGTAATGTTTGTTCTTAAGTGAGTCATGCTCTAACATTAGACAAGCTCTGTAATGATCGGAGCAGCTCATGAGGTTGGTGTTTATAGGAGGTGACAAGGGAGAGTGGCTAGTAACTGACAAGGAGGGCCTGCCGGGGGAGCTCTCAAGGGTAACGTATGCTTCTGCTGATGTAGAGGAAGAGGGGTGTGACTGCTTGTGCACGTGTGCGCAAGATGTAAACAGTCAGTCACATATCTGAGTCTGGAGCCCGTGCTGAAGATTACCGCAGAGCATTTGTCTGCCCTGTTTATTGGGGTGAATTCCATCTCTGTTAAAAAGAGAACGGCATTCCCAAAACAAATTAAAATTGTCTATAAAACCGATGTTGTGGAGCCTGCAGGCAGACTGAAGCCAAGTGCTAAGGCTAAGGAGTTGGAAGTGGACCAGAAACAAAAACACACTTTCCAGTGCTCCTCAACGGTTAAAATCCCATTTTGTAAGTTCACTTTCATGAAAGCAAGTATCATTAACTCCACAATGGACCACAATACGTTTGATGGAGGTCGGGAGTGAGGGTATCAGGTCCACAAGTTTAAACAGAATGTCTTCAACCCTGGCTCCGGGAAAGCAGTGTGTGACTGCATTAAAAAATTGTATGCCCCGTGTGATGGAGTCACCGATAATAATAGTGATAGGGGGAAAAAGAGGACGATGAGTTGTTGTGTTTTGACAGTCGGTATCGGGGAGAAAACATTCAATGCTGGTCTCAGGGGAACATGGACAAGAAGAAGGAATGGGAGATTGCCTACTCAATGGGGAAGATTGACGTTGAGGCATAGACAGATTTTTGCAGTTCAGGCAGCGGAGGCCACCAGAGCGCCTGATCACAGCGTCTTTGAGAAGCTTTCATCGCAACGCAGAAGTCTTTGCCTGTGATGACAGCTTGTGAGCTGGACAACCGGGAACGCCGAGCCATTCGAACAGGATGCCGCAGGTTCGCCACCAGCCCTCTGCCTCGGGAAAGCCAGTGTGTTTCCAGACGTCGGGCAGCCATAGCAAGGAGCCACAACACCGGCAGCCACTGCCACAGGGGCCGTGTGGTTGTGACAGAGAGCCATGTGAACGCCACCAGACACCGATAGAGAAGCAGCTGCAGTAGCCCCGGACGTCGATCGCGAGCCAGGACTGTCAGACGGGTTCACACCCAGCTCTGACAAGGCTTCGAAGCGATTGGAGAGGCTGAGAGGAAGAGGGGAGGCTTTCTTTTGGCCACAGACCACCTCTGTCCAGGACGAACGGTGGTTCGGCGTCAAGCAGGAGGACGGACGCGGGCAGACAGACCAATCTCAGGGCGCTGTATCCTGGAAAGCCACCGAGAAAGTTGAAATTCCGAGCGACTGATCATGAGCCACATCCAAGCAGGCGGTTAGCAGGGCATCTTTAGTCTTTAATTCCTCAGACATCTGACAAACATTTTCCCTAAGGTCAGCTATTTCTTTTTTTGACATTCCTGAACAGCGATGTTAATTTGCGGGGCAGTGGGGACTCTGCTTGGCTAGCACATACAGTAGGCTACATGTGTAAAATAGTTGAATGGGTTCAGGTTAAATTCTACAACATTGGCACAACTACTCCATCTACTGTTAAAATTTGTACCTGCTTCAAGTAATTGTAGTGCAGCATTATGGGAAATTCCTCACAGCAAAGGAGGATTTCCAATGAGGTAACATGTCTGTGAACGCTTGTGGACAATATAGCGTTAACTACTTGAAAAGCACTTAAAAGTTGACCCAGTTTGTTTGGTCAGATAGAATAATTGTATGAAGTCAATTTGGCAATGGTTGTATTTAGTTACCAGCCGTTTTATTCATGTTTTACCACTCAAAAAATATTTTCTCTAAGCTAATTAGCACCTACGTGTGCCGTCTTTCCAGACAGAGCATGCTAGCTATTGTCCTTTGAGATGAACATTCACACACTGTTTTCTTCCATTGTAAATGCAGGCAGACGCTGATTAAACTGGCTGTTACCAACCAAGACATTTCACGTAGGTCACACATGCACAAAAACAAGGCTACTAACCAATTATTCTGTTTCCGAGTGACACTGACGAGAAAAAATGTGTTTATTGCGCTACCCCTTCAATAATGCCATTCCTCTTTTTCTTACAGTATACCCTCTTGCACATCGATCCACTAACTGGCTCCGTCACCTTTTGTTCTTCTGCTGAAGGAGAGCACGCATTTTGCAGACTTGAGTTTTCTTTAAAGCCTGATGGGGACAGACAACCAGGATGACCTTGGCTTCACCCTCATTCAGACTGTGCGTGCCTCTGCCCCGCCAGACAGAGAGCCCTGAATGTAAAACTACAGCTATACATTCTCAATAAACGCCAGACTGTTTCCCCCCCCAAGTTTGACCTTTTTGACTGCAGAGTTTGCCACAACACAGGAACAAGCAGACTCAAAATTATAGGTTCCCCAGAGTTTGTAAATATCACACCATACTGAGGCACATAAAAGATTATTCCTGCATGAAAATTATGCGATTACTTTTAGCCTCCTACTGAGCTAAGAAAACTCAAAGACCAGACTCCAAACCAAACTGATACGGAATGCTATTAGCATTAGGGCTGTGTATGATGGCTATTTTTAATAATTTCTAATGATTATTTTTTGCAATTAAACAACCTCGGAAAAAAAGGAAAATCCACACTCTGGTCTTGCTATGGCATCACAATTTGTTAAAGAAAACTAACATTTCGGTCCCTCTAGACCTTCATCAAGAGTATTTTCAACAATAAACACAACTGTGGTCTTAAATACATTCTGCTCCTCCCATTCTATGTCCCCAGGTGTGGGACAAATGACAATCATTTATCGATGGGAGTGTCTCTCAATAACGAGTAGGATTGACCTTTTTTCCAAGTTTGTGATATTTTCCAACGCCCTGCACAGAAGAATTGTTTGATGTGTGAATTCTTTCTTCGAAAAGCAACTGACCAACTCAAAACGGCTTTGGATCATTTGTTAAAAAGCTTGTTTTGTCCGACCAACACTCCACACCTCAAACTCTAAAATCTACAATGATATGAGACAAAAACAAAGCATTTTTCTTTAATAATTGACCTACACTGTAAACCCAGATTTAGTTGTAATTCAACTTTTTAGTGGTCACTACTTATTCTTTCATGTTTTGTTAAAAACCATATTCATTACTAAATCACATTAGTTGTTTGTAATATTCAGCTTAAGAATGCAGTGCACAGATCATATTAAGCAGAGATAACTAAGGATGTTGAAGTGCTCATATTATGCTCATTTTCAGGTTCTAATTGTATTTAGAGGTTGTACCAGAATAGGTTTATGTGGTTTCATTTTCAGAAAATACCATATATTTGTTGTACTGCACATTGCTGCAGCTCCTCTTTTCACCCTGTGTGTTGAGCTCTCTGTTTTAGCTACAGAGTGAGGCATCTCACTTCTGTACCATCTTTGTTGGGAGTCGCACATGTGCAGTAAGTACTGCTAGCTAGTCAGTTGCAGAGCATGAGGGAGTGCCATGCTAGCAGCTAGGCGAGCATTATAACGTGTGTTACAAAGTGACGCACATTCGTCACGGAAGTAAAGGCTGGACTACAACAGAGCTGTTTGGAGCAGTTTGTGAACAGTGTTTTCTCTGGAAGATGGTAAGTCCCTTTGGGGTGGACTTTGGGCTTTTTCACTGTGTAAACCTATAACGTGCACAAAAAGATATATAACACAATAAAGGAAAGGGGAAAAAGCCAAAAAGCATAATATGAGCACTTTAAGTTTCTGTATGGGAGGGGTGGGCAAACTCGATTCCTTTTAAGGATTCGGGTTATTCTAAGTCACTCACTAAACTTGAGTCACTTGAGTCAGTATTGATCTATAGGCGAGCCGAGGCATTTTAATATACTACATTTATACACCAAACCTACAGTAGGCCTAGCTAGGCTACGTGCAGAACATTGTATGTTATTTCAGAAGTAAAAAAATGGCTTTTGTTGTTGATTTGCTTTACCCTGAGCTCGAGGAGAGCCTTCACTCGCTCATCTGCTACAGATCCACTCAAGACAACGTAGCCTGTGATTTGCGCAGGAGCTTGGTTGTCGAGGGCTCGTGAGTTCTAGAGTGGTCTGCAAGCTTGCAATGTTTCCGGCTCTGAGTCTGCAGGTCGGGAAGTTCCTATAACCTGTCTCGGACTGTCCTCTGCTCACTCAGTCGCCTGAGTTGACTTGTGGAGTTGTTGCCTACAAAATTATAAGTTTAAAAGCTTTTGGCAGCTAAGATGGCTTGGACTAGTAGTAGCTAATGTTGCAAGAGGTTTGTGTGTGGCGCCGTTATCATTTTAGATTGAATTGTAATAGGACTCAACTGATCCGAGTTAATGATGCTAGAGACTCGCGACTCGTGAGTTAATTTAAAGAGTCGGCTTAAAGAGCCGAGTGAGTCACGACTCAAACAGGTTTAGTTCAGTGGCATATCTACAAGTGGGGAACCAGTAATCCTGTCTAGTGAAACTTTCCATGCAGTACAAATCATTAGAAAATGACAGTGGTGTATGTGTATTGTTTTCCCTTCTGTTTAATTGGAACAAATGTATTGAATACATTGTTTGTAGAATCATGCTGACATAAAGGAAAATAAACAATAGTTATATGAACAGAACAGTAGTGATTAGTAGCCTAATGTTGAATGTATTGTTTTTTGTTGTTGCATGTTTTAAGCTATAGTGCGTAGTTTCTGTCTCACCCCATGAGGAATTCTAAATAATGACAACAAAACTTCTGGTGCATCCACCTGATGCAAGCCTTCCGTGATCGTGCACCACCCCCACCCCTCCTCCACGCAGTTGCTAGTAGCCAAGGAGGACAGAGAGGATTAAAAAAACATGATGGACTCTTCAGAAGAGGAAATTATCTTCACTTGATTTTCTGCGCGTGAAAGTCGCCGTACAACACCAGTTTCTGAACGTAGCCATACTGAGAAACACAGAGACAGTTGTGTGGAGCTGATAGCCTTAATTAGCTTTGTAGCAACTCGTTTGGCAATGGCTTGAATGTAACAGACGTTCATAAACATCAAAAAGTTACACACTAAAGCTTTAAGTGTGCCACTGAATATTTTAATTACTTGGCTATTAAACTTAAAGTCAACTTCAAATAACTTTTTCTTATTCATCTGTATCTAGTGAGATACACACATGAGTCACATTTTGGTTTCGCTAATGCAACTTGGGTACCAGAAAGATGTTAAATAAATAGTTATCAAATATGAAGAAATAGAGAAATAATTAGCTATTATTGTCACGGTGGAGCTACGAGGCTTGGACCCAAATGCAGTGAGCAGGCAAAGTTGATCTTGATGATTTATTTAAACAAAACAACATGCAAACCAACAAAAAGTGTCCAGAGAGCAGATGGAAAAAACTACAACAAAAGTATCCAGGAAGAACAATAAAATAACAGGGAAGACGAGACAAAAATAAATCCAAAGACAAAAGCACGGAACACTACAGACCTCGGCAACACCAAATAGAGACGAAATGCTCCCACACAAGACAAAGACAACACAGGTGACACAACAGATGAAACACAACAGGGCGGGGCAGACAATCATACAGGCGGGAAAAACACAATACAGGAAGTAAAACTAGACATAAGGAGAAAAACCAGACTTCAAAATAAAACAGAAAACAGAACATAAACAGAACAGTCACAATCGTGACAATTATTGTTTGATTTGTTAAATCCAGCAAACAAATAACAAATAAGCGCACTACACAATCAGAATTTTCTTCTCTGTTGTTTGATGTAACTCACAAAATAAATGTTGATTCCGCTTAAAAAAATGAAAAGAACGCTAACAGCATTGATCTGGCCTTGATTTTCAACTAACTGAATGCAGGGCTGAGGTTGTAGTAACAGCACATTTTATGTTTCTGGCTCAAAGCCTAAATAATGTTTGAAATCATATTTCCATTATTCACAATAGTTAATAACAAGCTGCAGATACTGTTACATATAATTTTGTGGCTGCAGAGATACCAAAATGTTCCACTTCACACAGGATGGAGCATCTGAGCTATATGCTTTGATACAAAAGGACTTCCCTCTTCTGCGGTCCCTGGTTTCGCTTCAAGACTCTTGGTAGAAGTGCTCTTGGTGGAGCACTCTCTAATTAGCAGCCAGTAGTGGCTGAGGTTGAGAAGCTTTTCTTGGCAGTCGGGATATATGCCCCTGAAGATAGCAGGGACATATAGTGTTGGCCTCCCCCCCAAATGCAGAACATTTTAGAAACACCTGACTAATATTTAGATGAGAATAGCTATCATTGCTCTGCTATACCAGAACAATGTAAGACTTGATACCTTGGGAGGAAGGAATCCTTGACTCCAAAACAGTAAGATGTCCTACCCTGTTTTCGCTGAAAATGATCAGGGTCATTTTTATTGATAAGAAAAGGAAAAAAAAATATTTACAGACTGTATTATTAAGGGATTGTGTTCTTGATACAGTTATAACTACACGTGTGAATCGTCAAGAGTCGCAGCACAACGGTCTTAGCCTCTCTTCCAGTTGTGGAGTCAGCAGGTCACATTCTGTTTAATGATAACATTTTAATCCCATTTTAATTCTATAATCGTAGAAAGTAAATGGCCCTCAACAGCCAAGGTTGGTGCCAGGGATTTGAAGGCATTACGTATCCCCCGGCTTTACGTCGAGCAATATTTCTGTCAGCCCCTCCTCTCAGTAGCCTGGGGACAATAAGCTGATGTTGACATCAGGAGCACCCTTCATATGAGTGGCGACATTAGCTCACTTTCTTGCCTCTCTCCTCTATCTTTTTAGAACAAATTGAGAGACATGCTAGGAAGTGTTACCAGAAAACAGAGTCAATGTCATCTATGAGGTTGTAATGCCTGTGAAGGTTTTATGTTGCAAATTTTGAGTTGTAACTTTAGGGAAATTAGAGAGTGCCAGAGTACATACAGTACTGTATATTCAGATTTAATTTCAGTTTATACCTGTAGTTGGATGTGTGTTTGCCAATATGTTACATGAGCATACAAATGTCATCTCCTGCTTGATAGAACGTTGATAATGCTCCCTTTTTTCACTGTGTCATCCACTACACTGATTAAGCATCGCATTTTTTTTATTATCAGCTGCTGGCAATCAATCATCCATTCTCCTCTTCCACGACTTATTATCTCCCATGGTCAGATTTCTTCCCCTTTTTTGAATTCGATATAATGCAGAGATTTTGCATCCTATAATAAATTCAAATTTTTCTCCCAGTTCTTCATCCAAGAGCAGCAAGTGGGATATGGAGGATCTCCAGTTCTCCATGGGGAGGCAATGTGGCCACCCTTCATGCCTCTACAGGCGGCAGAATGTTGTCCTAACAAATCCCCAGATGTACCTCTCTTTTTTTCTCTTTCTGTGAATTCTTTTCACTTATTGTGCGTTTTTATTCCTGCATGAAAATGCAGCTTTGTGGCTGGCAGAGCGCTCACTGCCTGCCTGTCTTTGAACAGCTTGCGTGCCCTGGGCCTGTCCCAGACGCCATTCTTTTTTTCATTTTTTCCCCGCATGCCACTCTTTACACTAGTGATGAGCAGGTTGTTGCCTCTGAGCAGACTCCAGCACTGAAATCCCTGGAGGGAAGAGGCCCAGGAAGAAGCATAATGGCAGATTTTATACTATATGTGCATCTCATAGATGGATCCGATTAGGCATGAGCATATGTACAGGCAAACACATGTGCAGGCACTCGAGAGACTGGCATGCACATACTCACTCTGAAAAATCATCATTACGACAAGTGCTAGTAATAGAAAGATGATTATCTCATATTCAATCATAGTTCTAGTTCTCTATACTGCCACACACAGTTTTCTCAGCATCTCATATCATAAACCTAGATGGTTCAATGAAACACATCCATCGTTGGATATGATTCAGTGAGCAGAGCTGGCGGAGGCTCTCCCGTTTTTGTCGTAAGGGAAGGATTGCCATTGGGTTAATTTATCTGCAGTGCAGTGTATTGATGGAAAGGCCCTATGGGTGATAAATCCTGAGTGGTTGTTACAGCATAACATGATAATAGCCCCGGTGTAGCATTCTCCTCAGCATCCCAATACAAATATGTTGGGAGACTCACTCTGGTTTTATACAAGCAAATACTTTCCTTACCGTGTTTCTACATCATGTCAAGTGATAAATGAAGGTAATACAATTGTCATTCAGCTGACTGACGAGGAGGAACATCAAGTGTTTTTGTGTGTGTATGATGATTTAAAGGAATTGCTGCCCCACACCTAAGGACGGGTTGTAATTAGAGCTGAGACAATTAGTCAATTAATTGATTAGTCAACAAAAAAGGCAGCAATTTTCAGTCTTTAAATGAAACAAAAATGCTAAATATTTGCTGCTTTTAGCTTCTTAAAGCCCCTGAAAACTTAGTTAGTGAAACTGTTTTTGGTTAAAAGTTTTTTATCTACATCATTAAATTCATGAATATATAACAAACAATCAAAGTTAAAGTAATTATTTATTGATAGTTCAATATTGAAAATAATCAGCTTCATCAGGACAGTGTGGGTGTGGTTTGGTCACATGTAATTGACAGATTGGGCAAAATAAGCAAACAACAGCCAAATGTCATCAGATTTGAATTCAAATGTTGCACGGACGGACGTGACAGCTGAGCCCCACCCACTTCAAAGCACGCCTAAATGATCAAAATTAGCCTACTTAGCTAATTAAAATGTGTTTGATGCGATGGAGCTTAATTTAACTCATATCAATTTGGGACATTGGTTGTTAAGTTAAGGATAGTTGAAAGTAGGATTCAGAACAGTTGCGGGACACTGAGGAAACACAATTATTTCGAGCCCTGCCTTTAGTCACAGTCAATACCTGTTGGTGAGTAAAAAAGCAAATTGTACAACCCCAAATCAGAAAAAGTTGAGACAGTATGGAAAACACAAATAAGAAAAGAAAGTAGTGATTTCTAAATGTACTTTGACTTGTATTTCATTGCAGACAATACAACAGCACATAATTTAATGTGTTCCTCATGATTTTTATTGGGTTTTTTTTTGCAAAAAAACAAAATTCCTATTTTGGTTCTTGCAACACATTTAAAAAAAAGTTGGAACAGTAAAGCATTTACCACTTTGTAATGTTGCCATTCCTTTTCACAACACTTAAAAGACGTTTAGGGACTGAAGACACCAAGTGATGAAGTGTTTCAGGTGTCATTTTGTTCCATTCTTGCTGCAAACAAGTCTTAAGGTGGGTAACAGTACGGGGTCTTCGTTGTCGCATTTTGCACTTCAAAATGCGCCACACATTCTCTACTTGAGACAGGTCGGGACTGCAGGCAGGCCAGTCAAGTACCCGTATCCTCTTCCTCCGCAGCCAGGACTTTGTAATGTGTGCAGAATGTGGTTTTGCATTATCTTGTTGAAATATGCATGGACGTCCCTGGAAAAGATGTCTTCTTGAAGGCAGCATATTGTGCTCCAAAATCTCTATGTACTTTTCAGCATTTATGGTGCCATCACAGAAGTGCAAGTTACCTTTGCCAAGGGCACTGACACAACCCCATACCATGACAGACCCTGGCTTTTGGACTTGTTGCTGGTAACAGTCTGGATGATCCTTTTCTTCTTTGGTCCGGAGCACACGGCGTCCATTTCTCCCAAAAAATACCTGAAATACTGATTCATCTGACCACAGTACACGTTTCCACTGTGTGATGGTCCATCCCAGATGCCTCCAAGCCCAGAGAAGTCGACAGTGCTTCTGGACACTGTTAACATTGGCACAGTACAGTTTTAACTGGCATTTGTGGCTGTAAATACGCATTGTGGTACTTGACAAAGGTTTGCCAAAGTAGTCCTGAGCCCATGTGGTGATATCGCTTATAGATGAATGACGATTCTTGATGCAGTGCTGCCTGAGGGATCGGAGATCACGGTTGTTCAGTTTAGGCTTGCGCCCTTGTCCTTTACGCACTGAAATTCCTCCTCATTCCTTGAATCTTTTTATTATGTTATGCACTGTTGAAGGTGAAATAAGCAAATGTCTTCCTATCTTTCTTTGAGGAACATTGTTTTTAAACATTTCAATAATTTTCTCACGTATTTGTTGGCAAACTGGCGATCCTCGGCCCGTCTTTGCTCCTAAAGGACTAGACCTTTCTTGGATGCTGTTTTTGTACCAAATCATAATTACAATCACCTGTTGACATCACCTGTTTCAAATCACATCATTATTTAACCAATGTACTTAATTGCCTCTGTCACAATCTTTTTTGAAATGTGTTGCAAGTCTGAATGACAGGAAAGGATGTATATTTACAAATGAAATTAAGTTGACCAGACAAAACATGAAATATTTTGTGTTCACAGTGTCTGCAATGAAATACAAGTCAAAGTACATTTAGAAATCACTACTTTCTTTTTGTATTTGTGTTTTTCATACTGTCCCAACTTTTTCTGATTTAGGGTTGTACTTGAGTAAATATACTACCACTGAATGTCCCTTGAAATATTTATGAAAAACTCTAACGGTGCAGTGAACTACTGTAGTATAGCAACAAAGGCCCAGCAGGACCAAAGCATTAGCAGCCTAGATCAAAGGTGGTGCTAATGAGGAGCAGCATGGAGGGTTTTCTTTGTGTGCAATTGTACCAAATTGTGGAAGCTTGACTCTTGCCTATTCAAGATAGCTCTAAACTCAATGAACTTTATTGCCTGGTATAAAGACATTATGTGTGGGATTACTCTAAATGAAATCATAAAACTAAGCCACTGATCTGATTCCCATTTCCCCCAGCAATCAGCTGGCTGAATCTGTCCTGCCTCATAATCCTCTCTCAACAGCAGTGTGACCTTGGCGGATTGAAGCGACAGGTCTACAATGTGACACACAGACACTGGCCTCGGCACACAGGTTCTGCTCAAACTCTCACTCCTGCCCAGAGATTAAACTCTATCCATCAATCATCAGTTAACAGAACTGCAGCAGCAGGTAGAAGCAGCAGGTTTCCACATAGCTGACAGTGGGTGCCATTTTTGGTGTGATTGCCCTCATGGGAGACAGTCCATCCCTGTTTCAATGTATAATGGTATGGCTCAATAGGGGGCGGCTGGAGAGTGAAGTCCAGCAGCTTCCCTGAATGCCTGTGACTCATCCATATTGGTAGCGGTTGCCAGATTATTTCAATTAGCTCCAACAACTGTAAAAAAAAAATCCCACGCTGAGGTTGTCACTGAAAAGCGGCAAAATTGAGCACACTGCTGCTTTGAAGGTTAGCTGTTGTAAAAGCTTTATTTTACCCTTTTCCTTGCACTAAAACAAAGTTTAGACAGAAACATGCATGGTGGTGATAGTTGGAGCTGGAGGAAGGGAAAGAGCTCCCTCTAGAAGAAAAAGAAATAATTCATTAATGGGAAAAAAGACAGAAACAGGAGAACATCAAACAGATTATTGGCCTGTGTCCTTATTGTTTGCGGGGGGGGGGGCAATTAAAGACGCACCCATCAATGTGCCTCACATGTTATTTGTAATGAATATTAAAGCTTTTCTTAAAAGCTAATGCATATTCTAAACACAAAAAGGAAATACATTTCAGTATAGCCCCTAAATAAAGTGAGGAAATTTGCAGCACAAGAATTAAATTAGACACAGCAAATTAATACTAAAAGCCATTCTGCTTTAAACTATGACTCTGGGATCAAATTAGATTCATAAAAAAACAAGTGAAACTAACATTCGTTGAGGGGATATTGTGAGGCAGAGAGAAGCCAACATCTAAATGAATGTTAACCAGCAGAATCCAATTCGGGAGCTGATTGCCTTATAAGCAGGCAGCAGCAGCAGGCAGAGGAGTGCAGGGTGGAGCGGGCCAGCCGAACAGAGTAGATGCATGGCATAATAGCCACTCATCTATTCATGGTAATTGTGTTTCCCCTACTACAACGACTGGTGGACCTTTCATTTCCTCCCCAGGCAATGGACGTGATAGAGGAAAGGAGGTTTGGGGTTGTTAAAAGAGGATTAAAAGGGAGGCATCATCCAGTGGTCTCTTCAAATGGCTGCTCACATTCGGACCTCTCAACCTCAGGCTCTCAGGCAGCTTCAACACACCAGCATCATACTTAGCAACCAAACAACACCAAACTGAGGTCCTCAAACAGGCAGGATTACTGCTGTGCCTCACATTCATTTTAACACAATGTTAAGCCTTAATGAGGTTACACAAACTCAACCAAATTAGATATCAGCTACTTGTAAAAACTTACATAAAAAAACAAGCAGTGGTACAAAAACGTGAAGGAGATCATATTACATTCCAAGATACTAAATTATAGACTCGATGATTCCACAAATTAAAGGGCCACTCCAGCAGTTTAGAATTGCACTTCCACTTTTTTTTTGGCCTCTTGTGGGGCAAAACATTAACATAGTATCACCTTAGAGAGTTGAGTGGCATTGAGTAGCCATGATGCAACAGGAGTCCAATATTTACCCTTCTTTTAGCTCTGTTTAGTCTCCACCAACTCCTGAGGGAATAATGTGGCTCTTAAAGGAGAACTCCGGCCAATGTTTACGTTAATCTTGCTAAATATAACTATGCGAGACCTGTCTATAGCAAAAACAGTTAGCGCAACAGCAGCTACCTAGAAGGAGCTGCTGCAGCTAATGCCCACCGCTCCCACTTAGCTAAACGGCAGTTATGGGGGCATAAATGAATATAGTGCCTTTGTATATCTTAACAGACACAAAATGCAATTAAAATGTCTGTGTAACATGAACATGGCCCTTACATGACAACAAGATGCATTTTCAACATTCACCTACCCTGTTAGCTGCTAGCTAGCTGTCGTCTGGGACGAGAGTGTTCAGTCAGGCTTCAGTAATAATCATCATGCAGTAGTCCCGTGTGTATTTGTAGCATATATATGGATATATATGATATATATCCATTTTGTGTGCGATCCATCTGGCGTTGGAGAGTAGTATTCTCTGCCGTGGGGATCGTTGTGGTAGTGTCCGACCGGCGGCCTTGCTTCTGCTTCCTGCCCGCAATCCTCGCTTGCCGCGTCGACAACAATCGTGAGAGCGCCCGCTGGTCGTGGCTGTCCTCCGGAGGACCAGTGATGCATTTTTTTTTTGTTGGTTTATTTCCCCTCAAAAATAGGTAATTGAGCGCTGTAGTGGTTATGAGCATATTATTGACTATGTAACTACATGGAAACGGGCAGAATTATGCCTGTGCCTTGTTCAGTAAAACACTAACAGATGGCTAGCGGCAGTCTCGTGCTGAAGTCCCATGTGAATTCAGTTGTAGCAAGATAAATAACAGTGTAGGTCGGAGGAGCGTACAGTGTAGCGTGAAGAGCGGAGGTGTTCACAAGGGAAGAAGCTTGGAGTAACGTAACTATGGAGAATATCGAAGATATTGAACATATGGAAGAGGCTTTTGAGTTTGATGGTCGTCCTTATTTATTTGAACCCGAGTATACAGACGAAGAACTGGCCTCACAAGAGTGGGAAAGAACCAGACAGACAGAGGGGCAACAGGCAGATGACGCAGCTGCTCCAAGATCATGCAGTTCGTGTGAGTGTTGTGCCGCGAAGGCATCACCGGTCCGGACATCTTCCAGACCAGCGGGTGCTCTCATGATTGCTGTCGGCAGAGAATACTACTCTCCAACGCCAGATGGATCGCACACAAAATGGATATATATTATATATATCCATATATATGCTACAAATACACATGGAACTGCGGCATGATGATTATTACTGAAGCCTGACTGAACACTCTCTCGTCCCAGACGACAGCTAGCTAGCTAGCAGCTAACAGGGTAGGTGAATGTTGAAAATGCATCGTGTTGTCATGTAAGGGCACTGTTCATGTTACACAGACATTTTAATTGCATTTTGTCTGTTAAGATATACAAAGGCACTATTTCATTTATGCCCCCATAACTGCCGTTTAGCTAAGTGGGAGCGGTGGGCATTAGCTGCAGCAGCTCCTTCTAGGTAGCTGCTATTGCGCTAACTGTTTTTGCTATAGACAGGTCTCGCATAGTTATATTTAGCAAGATTAACGTAAAAATTGGCCAGAGTTCTCCTTTAAGTTGCTGAAAGTTCTGCTATGTTCACCAGCTAGTCACTAATCTAGTCAGTGTGCCAATTGGTGCTGGGCACCTTTAGAGCTTCTTTTTTAACAGCTGCCTTCTGTCGCCAAAAACGAAGCTAATGAGAGCAGTGAGAGTGAACCGAAACTGTGATAGTTGGGTGATAATTATGTGTGGGTTTGTCACTGGGAGCGACACCTTTCACAATAATCATAGTCATTTGATCCATTGTTTATAGAAAAAAATAATAATTATTTTTTATTTAACCTTTATTTCCAGGAAGAGACTCATTGAGATTAAACATCTCTTTTTCAAGAGTGTCCTGGCCAAGGCAGGCAGCAGTACAACCACACATACAGTACATGCAAATACAAAATACACAAAAAACACTAATAACATAAAACAACAGAAACAGCAAATCCCTCAAAGTCAACCAGAATCCTAAACACATCAAGTAAAACATCTACAGCCAGATGTGGCTGCCTCCAAGTCAAACAACATCCTCTTAAAAGCGACCAATGAGACTAGTTCAGTAAGTTTCATGGATTTCTGGATTAGATCAGCTTTAAAAGGTAAGTATGGATCAAGCTCCAACAATGTGGATCCTACATTTCCCATAATGCAACTCAATACCATCTTTTGTTAGATCCTTGCATAGTAAGCGACCATGTCTTTCATGCTCCACACACTTGTCGTGCCTCTTGTTATCAATTTGTAGTCTCCCAGTCCAACTCCAGATCACCATGACTACTAAAATGACATGTAAAATTGGTGGAGTGGCCTTTTAATATTTGTTACCTTGTACATTAAACTTGCTTGGTAATTATGTGACAAAAGCAGGAAGCAACAAAAGGGCTAGATGGACAGCGTAGGTGTTTGGTTATATCATCTAAAGGCATTACCACATGTGCAGTGAGTATGAGGCTCACCTGTTCTAATATGGTGTTGATCCTGTCCACCTCACAGTCAATCACAAAGCGCTTCTCCTGCCTCCTGTCCATCTCCTCAATGATCCGCTTGAACTCTGCTGCATCGGTTGTACCGCTAACAGAGCGGGCGGTCACCTGCCAGTTGTTAGCTACTGCTGCCTCCATGATGGCCTGCAGTATAGAGAAACCTAGAGAGAGAGAGAGAGAGAGAGAGAGAGAGAGAGAGAGAGAGAGACCCAGAGGATTAGACACAAAAGAGACTAGCACACAGCAGCAACAGTTATGCAAGAACTAAGAGACGGCTAATTTATTCCACAGAGGTTTTTGCTCGAAACCAAAGGTTAAAGGGCCATCTCATTACAATCTAAAGTAGAATTCCAAAGTCTGCAAGCCCCCTAAAATATTGTCTAGAGTCTAGACTTTTTTCCCTGTGTGGAAGCGATTGTGAATTCACATTTGCATATTGAGAAGGCAATATCATAATGAAGTGAAAGGACAGGAATCGTATCTCCATATTATTAAAAGATCAGCGGGTGATGTTATTGTGCTTGGCATCAATTAAATTACGGCACTTAGCTCAGCCACATGTTAACTTTGACAGCGTGGTAAAACACATCGCAGCCCGTGTCTCCTTGGAGGACTGTGCCAACTCATTTAAAGATAAAGACGATGAAAGATTCATCCAGGCCAGTGGTAGAAAGAGAGATCATTATGCTAGCAGAAGAATGGAGTATGAGCCCTTCTAATGATTAATTCACACGTGAAATATTTTCATTTAACAAAGTGCTCAGAAACACTGTGGTCAAATCACATACCACACAAAGAATAGTGTAGTCCTATTTTTGGGGGGATAGATTGCACATAGCACAAGATGGAACAAAAAATGGCTCAACTCTTTTCCAATGTACAACGGGCGAGAATGAACATGAAGCTTATTAATGAAAACCAAGGACACTGCTGGTATTTCATTGAGCCATGGACAACGCAATTGCAAACTGTATGTAAAATAAGCTTCTTTCCCATCTCTCTTTTCATTTTCCATTGTCCGTATGGTTAACTGATACAGAAAGGGGAGAAAATAAAACTTGCAGCAGCAGCAAATTCTGGCACACATTCAGACATATACAGATCTTATGTGACAATTTATTTATTTATATATTTAATATCAAATGTGATTGGGTGTTATGCAAATTGTGGGCTCAGTAAATGTTGTCATATATTTTTTTTACTGGGAGCCATTTCTCCATACAACCTTATCTCTATGAACCGGCTGCAGACAGCCAACAAAGCCAGAATAGAGACCAAAGACACAACAACATCTATAACAAGAAAACCACTTTGTGACTCTCTTCATTTCACTGCTTTTGCATTTCCCTTCTTTTCCATTCCATCTGAATGGTCAAGCAGCCTTCTTTTTCTTGACTGGTAAATGCTCTGAGACTGCTGCGCCGCGTGATTCTGCACTCCCGGGGTGACGCCGCCTCTGCAGCACATGACCACATCTCCACCAAGTGATCTTTTGGCGAGCGACACAGCAAGCAGCGGAGACCGACGCACAGTGTGTCACCTTCTGTACAATGGAGCAATGGCATACTGCCTGCAGACATCAGCCTACCAGACGTCATGGTTATCTTGTAACCCGTTTATCAGGTCGCATCTCCGAAGAGTTCAGCTTATAGTCCAGGGGCGATTCTAGGATCAGACCTTTAGGGGGGCTCAGCCCCCAATGAGAATGTGACACTGATATATAGTGCATGCGAAAGTGTTACACACACAGGATATTAAACCTATTTCAAGCTCTTTGAACCTGCAGTTGTTTATCCTCTATCACTAACAGACAAGTTTGCAACTCTAACTTTAAGCACCAAAATTCATTTAAAAAAAGGTTTTTTATTATTAGATTTTTTTAGAGGGGCTGAGATGAAATTTAGGGGGGCTTGAGCCCCCCCATAAAGGGTTTACAATTTCCCATGTTATAGTCCATGAATGTAACCTGTAGCACAACACTGTGTTCAGATGATATGTTAAGGGCATTTAGAGGCACACTTACAGTGTAGTCCCCTTGTGGCTTCAGGGTCACGGAGGTGGTTAAAAGTAGCAACACACACCATGGGGCAATAAGAATATGAAGGTAGTGGAGTGTGAAGGCATAACATCGTCAAATGTACAATTTTTTTTAACTGGACAAAAGCCACACTTTCTTCAGAAAAAGAAAGGAATCAAAGAGTGAACAGAACATCTGAAGCTTAGCATCATCATTTTTACATGAGCACAGCAGCGGCAGTCTCTCATGTAGCGTACCTCCTCACATCTCCCCTACCTAAAGCAAAAGTTACAGAATGAAGGTTTGAATAACATGGATGCATTATTCATTTTCCTCAGGCATGTGCTCACAACCTCCCCAACCACAAGCCAGCTGGATAGCAAGGCTGTCTTCCCAGCAATAAAAGCCTCTCACATTAAGAGATGTCATGCAGATTAACTGGGTCAAAATGCTGGTTGGTTGGTTGGTTTGGAAACTGTCGAGAAACAGCTGGTAAAGGTACAAAAGCCAACAAACAATTTTAACACACATGCCATGCATATGGGTTAAATAATAGGATGGACATTTGTTTCAGGGCTGCAAGTATCAGTGCAATCGTTGATCCCTGTGCTGCTTGAAATACACAATAACATGTCTCAGAAGATTTTAAATGGCAAAAGACAATACGAATGTTCACAGGGGAATGTTTGAGGGATGTGGGGTTCATACATTTGAGTATCTCTTGTGTCTAAATACAATCTGTCAATTTCCAATTCACATTTCCGAGGTCTGAGGTGCAAGAAAAACATGAATTATGCTAACTCTTATGTGAATGAAGGAAACAATCCTGTCAATCAGATTAGAATCACAGAGGGCTTTTATTTTGAAATTGCTGATTTGTGCGCCGCTCATCTCCTCCTGCCTCCAGCAAACCCTGAACTGTGTTGGAACAATTGGATTCATTTAAGATTCAGAGAAGATTCCATGCCTGCCTAGTTTTACATTTGTATGGAAATTAAGAGATAGAATCTGGTGGTGGTAAATAGAAATGGATTACTTTTGCTCCTGTTTTTCCACAGTCAGCAGAAAACTTTATGTTTAGTAATGTAGACTTCAAAAATCAAAAATGAACAAAATCCTTTGAGCGAAACTTAATCTGGCAACAGCAACAAGACTGAAAGCTCCGTTTTCATCTCCACCAGCAAGTAAAAAATAAAAAATGATTTTGTTATTCCATGCTTCTCTGCATAAATGTACCGTCACCTTTGTCGGACCAGAGTCCATTTCAGCTTCAGCCAATCAATGGAGTCAACCTCCTAAATAGCATTGGAGACCCCTCATAAACGTATGTGTTGGTAATATTTATTTCTAACATGGAGAAAAGCTATAAATCCCTTTCCCCCCTTCGCCTTTAGGAGCCCCACAGCTGTGTGGCATCTAAAAATGTAATACATTCAACTCCATAAATTATGGAAGACAACAACAAGATTTCCTTATCACCAGCTATAAATCCTCTGCTGTACAGAATTCGCAGCAGCATGCAGCGGCTTTTGCTGATCATGCTCCTCAGAGCTAATCATGCCATCGAGACAGGGAGAGTTTTAACATGCTGTAATGCTCGCTGACGCCAGTCACATTATGTACTGTAAACACTGACACATACTGACAGTGTAGCACAGCACAATGTGTATATTTGTATGTATTTAGTTAGCCTACCAAATATTCTGACTTATTGTGACATATGTACTGTACTGCCACAGGTGACAGCAGTGGGTTGCATAATGTTTATAGAGAAACTATAAAAAAAGTAAGATAAAAGTACAGTTATATTATACCGTCAATTGATTCTCTTGCCTTTTTCCAGAGAAAACCAAGTAATGCTGCCCTGTAGGCCAAAACAATTTTGTGAGAAATTGATGACGTTGCTTTGTACTCCACACTCCTGAAGTACAAATCAACATTCTCCATCCTCACAGACTGTAAACGATGCATGAGAGCAATGCTGCAGTTTACAGTTTGGTGGTGTATATATTGCACAAGAAAATAAGGACTTCTCCATTTCCAAACACCGTGCATCAGTGTTTTTTTGGCCAACATTGATGGAATGCAGGTCAAAGTTGAACAAAGGTGAACTCAGACTCCGAATTTGAGCCTGCCGGACTGAAGATTGCATCGCCACCGAGACAGAAAACGCATGCTTGAATTTGTCATATGCAGGGGCTGCATGTACTGTAGGCAAATGTGCATGGAGGTCACTTGGAGTTAATTTGAATTTGAAGGTAATGTGAGAGTTTTTTTCATACTTGTGTAGACTATGAGTATAACATGTATGTGTTGTAACCTATGGTTACCCATAACCGCTTTTTCTGCGTTCTGTCCGAAGAGATGTTTATTTAATTCCAGCCCCAGTCTTTACAGGCTTCACTGAAGTGAATAGAAGGCAGAGTTAATATTAGCTGAAAGGAAGTGTAGAGAGTGGGAGTGCCAGTGGTTGTGGGGTAACAGCGAGGGCAGGCCAGTGGGGGGGATTTGTGTCCGGGTCTGAGTTCCTTTTTTTTAATATGCGGAGTGTTAAAGATAAAACGGGGCCATATTGAGTTTCTATTTAATCTCAAACACACACTTGAAACAACTCTGTAGTTTGTGGATCAGTGTATAAACTGCTGCGATGGGTGAAAACTCAATTATTTCTGCATTTCCCTTTAAATCTATATCAGAACATTGCAGAGTCTGCTAGCAAATCCCAACGGAGCCTATTGACGTCCCGTGTGCTTATAAATTAGAGCTGTTGCGAATTAGATGTTGTGGCAGTGTAGCATACAGCGACTGAGTGAGAGCTGCAGTCCTCTTCTTCGTCTGTGAACCGGATCTTAACAGGATGAGTTTTGAAGCGTCACCCGTGGCGGCTCAGCTGTAATTGAATTGAGTTGCATCTAATCTCATTGCCCAGCTCCTTTGATTCCCTGCCTCTCATTAGGGTACGGTGCAGAGTGTCACAGGCCTCATCTCTCTCTCACTCGCTTACTCACAACCCCCTCTCATATCTCACGGCTGATCCGGGCTAACTAGGCAAATCAGAGAAACCATATTGCAAATTTCTCCAAGCATCCAGCTTGGCATGAGCCACAACTGATTGTCAGCTTCAGAGCCACAACTATAACACTTGCTTACATTACACTGCATCATCACACTGTGTCATCATTGGTATTACACTAATCCATCAATCCAAAATCTAATCTACTAATCTAATCAAATAATGAAATGTAAGTATATAAGTTGCCACAAACTACACCGCAGTGCGCACTGAGTAAAGGGAACCACCAGCTAACTGCCAAAACTGAGAAATGAAGGGCACAAAACCCCAATCTGAACTCATTTCTGAAGGATCAAAATCTAAAGCACACGCATGAAAAAGAGGCCGTGGTCATTGAGCCAACAGTAAATGTTGCTGCTCTCCCCTCTAACTTGCCAATCCTCTGGTAAATGAGGGTCTTTGGCCAGGCGAAACGCCCTGCTGAGCACCGTCCAGGGTCTCAGAGGGCATCAGAAACAACTGAATTGAAACACCCAAGATAATGGCTTCCACTCATAATCGTGGGGTTTGGCTTGTTTAGGACCGAACACCTGCAGAGAAAGACAGAAAGTGAACTTTACAGATACCACAGCAGTTTCATTGCTGCGATATGTTGCTACTGTATATACAATATTTCTTTAAAAGGTCAGTTCACCAAAGTACAAAAAAAACCTATTAATATACAACATTTTTAATACATGTATAAATCACCTAGTGGTACTGGGCCAAGTTTTTTTATATCTGTCTCTGAAACTTTACTGAAGAAATGTAATTCGCCTCCACTGTAGGGTGAAGGCAGAAATCTCTATAGTCAAATATCTCAAAACATTGGCAAATCTACACTTTCTTCATGGCTAGATTCCACTTTATGAAGGTGTGAAAATATTAATATGACAGATAACACTGCAAAAAGAGACAATGTTTTTTTAAAGATTACATTTCTAATGTGTTTGTACTTATATTACTCTGTGAAATATAAGATGATGGGTGTAAGAGCCAGTAAATAACATGTTTATATTTGTTAAATTGATGTCCATGTACATTTAAATAAATAGTATGACTAGTATATTGTCAGTTAACTATGCTAATGTCATGTATATATTATTATTTACTGTGTTAGATAGTGTTAGATGATTTTTCATTACAGTGATGATAGTGCTGTGATGCAGTTGTGGCGCACATGTGTACGAAGTTTTTTGGAAAAATGAGGCACTAGTTAGTCTGCATACTTGGATAGAAATAAACCCTTTATTGTGTTCTATCATGTTAATAGTGTGTAATATGGAATATGACATCAGGTCGGTGATGGACTGGTCTGAGATGTAACTTTTGGAGAAAATTCATCTTCCCTGACTGGGAAAATTCGCAAGAATCTTGGATTAAACTGGATGAAACATGTTTCAGTACTGTAAATCCAAGCAAACTCAGTGGCCTTGGAACTTGGAATATGACGGGGGGGGTGTCATAAAACAACCGCTTCCGTCACCCCCCCCCCATGTGCCGTGAGCACACTAAAAATGTCTACTTAACATGCTCCAGCTGTCAAACTCTCACTCTCTCACTCATTAACTACATTTCTATGTATGTTCTAATGCATAAATATTCCCAGAGTTGCTTTCACTCAATTGTCTTTTGAGGACGCCAAAATAAATACTTACAGTATTTAGGGCCGGGTGAGTGTTTGCCTCTGGGCGAAGTATGCTCACAGGGCTCTGAGGATCCCTGCAGTGTTTGTGCAGTGGAGATCAAAATCTTGGGCTGGGAGATGGATATTTCCTCTCATTAGTCATCTGGCACAGGCCCACAATTTATAGAAAATTGTGGAAAATGGTTTGCTGGGATTATATGACCCGTGCTTTTGACTTCTCCAGCAAACCATACAGAAGCAACAAACAGGCAATCAGTGATTTGATGAAGAATGAGATGAGAATCTCTAAGCAGCTGTAAAGGCATGGTAATTGAGGCGCTTCTGAGGAAAGTGTTTAACTACTGGCAATCAAAAGAGGAAGATAGACTTAAAAGCAAGTCCATTCAACGTATGTAATTCAGATGAGGAAGGAAACGGTATAGCCGCAGCTACAGTATACTGTAAGCTCCTCCACTTCTCACTGCCCACGGGAGAAGGAAGCTTTACCTCCGTGGTAGAAACGTAGCAATCGCCATGGCACGATTGACAAAGTAGCCCAAAACTGTGTAGCCAAGGCTTTGATGTGGTGCTTATAGTAGGCATATAACCAAAAACAGTTCCACTGCCAAGTGTAGTCCTAATCAAAAAGACAGCGCATGTCAAATCAAACAGTAGCAGCATGCTGTCTGTATCTTTAGAAGTGCATACACGCAGGAGGGAGGAGAGTTGCGCTTTTTCCACTGTAAAAATTCACCCACAGACTTTTCAGAGCTTCTCCATCTCTGCCTGTCAGTCTTTGTACCCTGGTCTCTCTCTCTCACTCACACCGCATACTATGACGTATCAGCACATACACACGAATGGACACGCTATGGACATACAATAGTGTGTGTGTATGTGCGTGTCTGAATGGATTGATCAAGTGCTGCACAAAACTCTCAGGGCAGCTGTGGCTGATCAACTGAAACTGAAGGGAAAATGACAAAAAAAAGAGAGAGGCTTAACTTTAATGAAAACAAGTCCAAATGTTATTTTACCCTTGTGGTTACTCTTTAAAATGACATGTATATTTCATGTGTTGTTTCTACAAACAAATTGGCACTGTGACACAGTGTAACATCAAAGCAATCAACCTCCACTATGGCAGCATGAAGCAAAGGGCAGGACAATTTGTCATAATGAAAAAAAAAAGAAGAAGCTCCCAGCAGTAATTTCATGGCTGCTGAAGCTAGCAGTGGGTAGGTGGTAAAATGGCTTTATTCCAGGTTCAGTTAAAATAGGGCACTGAGAGAGCATAGAAGTTTATTATGTGCTTATTGTGACAGACGATGGCTTTCGTGTCACTTGTTTTAAAGGCACAGGTGCTTGATTTGTAGTTTTTTTCAAGGGGCTACTGAATTACACAGGTTGCTATAGTGCAGGTTGGACTATCTGTATATTTGGATGTCACTTTGGCAGTGATACCAGTTTATGTGTGCAAAATATAAAGAGCGAGAAAATGCCATGATGCATAGCTTCATCCATGTTTCTTTAATATTATTTTTCTTGTGCATTTTATGCCTTCTCTGATGTGCCCTTTCTTGTCAGCGTGTCCAAGCTGATTTATTCTCCTTATGCATGCATAATTTAGTTGTTATGAAGCCAGCGTGAAGGAGAGGGCCACTAAAGCACAAGAGGCACGTGTGTGTGTGTGTGTGTGTGTGTGTGTGTGTGTGTGTGTGTGCATGTGCGTGTGTGCGTGCGTGCATGTGTATAAAGTCTCAGCTGGGTGCAGTTGATGTGCCATTATAGTGGCTGTCATGAGACCACAAAGCCAAGGAAACAAGCTGCGGTCTATGATATAGACATAGTTGCAGTGTCACACTCATTATCTCACATTGTGAGCAGAGACTATAAATCAACAATTGTGGGTGACAATATTGCACTTCACTAAACATTATGTGTGTGAAATGTGTCCGAATGGCATAAAAATGACTTGTATTACAAATTGAAAGGGTGAAAAGCAGCTGACGGTTTGAGGGATAACACAGGAAAATATGATTTTGTTTTGCCAGACATCTGCACAGTAATGACAGTGCACATTAAAACCACACCTTAACTGGCTATGCACTGTAGGGATAGACATTTCATGCCTGTCTTCACATGTTTAATCAATGGAGCTTGGACTTTCCTTTTGGTAGTGTATCACATTGCTTGATTTCTTATGTTGTTTACAACGGTAAGAGCAATGCCAAACGACTACAATCAAATTAAAGGACAGACTTGATTTGGTTTGCCATCAAAGGCATCCAGGAGAGCAGCGGGAGGCATTCATTATTTGACTCTTTTAGAGAACAAAGGCAACTGTCTCTGGATAGCCAATTAGAGGGATTGTTGAAGAATAGGGAGCAAGGTTGGCTTTAGTTACAGTGTATCTGACCGTTTGCCCCTCAGCCCCCCACACCCCCCACCCCCTCATATCTGTCCTTCTATCTTGCTATCTACAGTAGCTTGGCAGGAACTAGAAGAAATGAGGCTAACTATGTGCGGCCATCCAATCCTCCCATCCACAAGCCTCTTGGCCCTTTTGGCACTTCACTCTGCCAATTGTGCCAGGCTGGAGTTATCTTGTCTGCCTGTCTAACAGCTGATCCACAGGGTCTGTGGTGAGTTATGGGGGTTTAATTCAAAGCCAAGTGGTCTTGATTGATGTAACCATTTTATGTTGTTGTTTTTTTTTACATTTTAGGATGCTTGCAAATAATTATATCATAATAATTACTCATCCGCTGACATTAGCAGCCATTACACAGGAATAATTCTCATCCACTTCCATATGACTTAAGAAATTTGCTTAAAACTTAAACTTCAAGGACATGTACAAACTCTGTATACTGTCTGTATACTTATTTAACAGAGACTTTAATCTGGACTGCACTGTTTATTGAACAAAAACAAGATGCATGTCATTAGCGCTGCTATTGAAAGGGCATAACTAATAGATTAAAATTGAAATAACAATCCAAGGAGGGAAATGTGGCCCTTTAAACACTCATAAAACGAAAAGGAAATACAATACTAATATCGTTTAGTTCTGGGTGGGAGTGGTTTAGTGGTTTATTGAGTTATTTATATTAGTTGCATATTAACTTGATATAGTAATAAAGTAAACTGTATGCACTGAGCATGCTGAAAAGCTAAATTCCACTGATTGATACATTGACTACATTGTTACCACATGTGACTTGAATGCTACACAAGCCACATCACACAAGCAGCACGTCAGCAGTGTGTGCTTGTCCTCTGTCAGTGTCACACTGCTTCTACTCAGTCATTTTCTTCACTTGCAGTTAAGACCTTCTGACCCTCAGTACACAATTAATCCTAAATTGAATACTGTAAATAAAAAAAAAAATAGCTGACAGCAAACCATTTGTCTCTTGTATTTAAAATGGTTAGAATGTGTACTAATTTATTTTTAGATGTGACATTGATGGATCATTTTAAAACTAGAATTACCGCTTTCCTACAACCGCAAGGCAGTAATTCTAGTCTAGTATTCTAAGTTGCATATTACATCCATGTCTGTCCAGACTCATATAATATATGGAGTGAAGACTTTGAAGCAATTTAATAAAATGTATTAAGTGTATTTTATTTCTGCGAAAAACGTGGTTGCTTCACACACATCTTCAACCCGGCAGCACAGAAGATCTATAAAATTACCAGTTTCAAGGTTAGTGTCACCAATTCAGTGTCAGACCGAATGTCTCCCATTCTGTTCCTGAGTTATGGCGTTGAATAATGGCCAGAAAAGCAGTTTTGCAGAACATTATGATGTCACAGTGAAGTTGACCTTTGACCTTTTGGATATAAAATGTCATCACTTCATCATTTGTGTGAAATGTTGTCATAATTAGCGTAGGTAATCTTGAGTAATGGCCCAAAACGCATTGTGTGAGGTCACATCTAACATGGCCTTCGACGAACAAAATCTGAACGTTTGTGCCAAATTTGAAGGCATTCCCTCAAGCGTGCCTGAGATTTCACATTCACAAGAATGGGACAGGGACCCGATTGGGAGAGAATGGGACCCAAAAACATAATGCCTCCGGCCATGGCTGTCGCCGGTGCGGAGGCATCAAAACATTCAGGTTGTGGAGGGAAACTATTAAAATTGGCAACCTATAATTAGACTTTTATTTAAACTTGTATCGTCTCTTACTCTATACTCTGTAGGTGCTTGGGCTGGGGATCTTACTTGAATTTGTGTCTTGAGTTTTGTACATGATTGATGATTTCGAGTTGGCGTTGAGTTGCTTTGGAGCACATTTCAAACAGAAGAACTTTAACCACTGCAACCATATTTTTGACTGTAAAATGAGTGGATTGGATTGTAGTGAATTGTATTTTGTTTATAGAAGAACACATATTTTTAATCAATTTGTTTGTGTCTAAAAACGACAGAAACTTATCATCGCTTCCAATGTGAGAAACCCAAATTGGCTTGTTTGATTTAGGTGTAGGTTCAGATTGTTGTCTGGGAGACAGCTGAGTGATAATAAAGTACTGTAACTTTGTATATACAGTATAAAGTATGTGGTGTAGTTCAACCAGTAACACTGTGAAGACATGCTTATGAGATGCTTTTTATTTCTCTTTAATTACATACAATATTTTATTTCAATATCAACGTTTTAAAGACCTTTAACAATAAATGTGACCAAAAAGTGACACCAATAAATACTGTATAAATGCCTGCTGCATACATACTAGATGGAGACCATCTAGTAGGTCAAAATTTGCACATATTTGCATGTTTCATAATAAGGTGTTCCCTTTGTGGTTACAAATAATGCAGCAACCTCTAAGGATCAATACTGAACATGCACCTTATTGTTCCAGATAAGTTTGCTGAGTTGACTCCGCAGCAGTTGGGGTCTTTGGAAATATTGACAGAGTAAATGAAAGAAATGCCCTGGAGATCTTTTGGACAGAATGCTGGAATACAGCTTCCACCTGGCAGGTTTTTTGTTCAAAGAACATTTGACTTCCTGGTGCTGTAATGAGACTATGATATCGAACACTATTTCAACTGTCAGCAGTTAAATGATAAAAGTAAATGGCTCTGTGCTTTCAGAGCAACATTTATGTGTGGGATCACTTTCCTCCTAACTATATCACATCCAGAATATTGACCGTAGAGAGAATGATGGAAAGGGACAACATGAGACCCGGCATTGTTATTCATATTTCATCAACGCCTTAGTGTGACGATGGATATTGTGAGACGGGCTAAAATCCTGTGTCTCACAATGCCATTATGGATATAAAGGGGTGGCAGCTCTAGGTCTTACCACAAAATATCACTGGCGATTGCTCTCTGCACATCGGTATTCACCAAATGTCAGTGGAAAATGAAAGTGTTTTCCCACAGTCAGAGGACTCTATCAGTCATATTTACATCTTCATTCGCAATGTTTGATTTTTTGCAGCAGTGAAACAGCAGCGATGATTGAAGGGCCCTTTGCTAAACCCCTCCCCCATCCAGTGATGGACCAATCATGGCAGGTAGTAGGCTTGTCAAGCTTTAAATTTAGAGCCATACTAGGCATGTAAAGTGTTTGGACGGTCGTGTCCTTTATTAGCATTTTTGAATAACTAATGCTCTGTAGCCGTTAACGCTGTTAGTGCTCGTCGTTTCCTCCACCCTCTCTCTCCCTTTGTGATCAGCGATATGAGTTACATATGAGCCCCGATCTCCCACGGATGCTCGACCTGGGTAATGCCCAATGCCGAGCGACAGCAATTAGCTAGGCGGTGAGAGAACTATTATCACCGGTCTGCGTCTGCTAGGCCTATACGTAGCAAGGGGCTGTTATTCATAGCAACGGTCTGCTATACAGATTTAAATGACAGTATAATGCAGCAATTGGCCAATCAGAGTCGAGTATTCAACAAGGCTGCATAACAAAATGTTGCATTATTTACCCACAAAGTGGAAGCTGGTCCTCGATGCTATCAGAGTCTAGGGTAACATTAGCGGCTCTGTCCTGCTCTTTATTGGATCTGGGGAAGTTTACAATCCAGAAACGTTACTTCACATAGCGTTATGTTGGCTAAACACATTATTATTTATGCTTAAAGGCTTACATACTGAAAACATAACAATAATTATGTAAGTTAAGCAGCTAAACAGGGTGGAAGAACACAATAGTAGTCCAGTTTTCATTCTAACTAACTCTACACTTGGACATGTGAGCTTTAGCCTCAGTAATTTAGCACAATAGAATGTATGTAGCCATAATGTGCTTATTTATGACCCCATTTTACAGGGTTCTCATTTTAAAGTTGGCTGGAAGCATTAAGAAGTCGGCTGGAGATTGCAACCAAAATGTGAATCCAACATTAGTTTAATCAACCAGCTAGCTACAGCTGATTTAATCTGCCAGAGACGGTTGTCATTTCAGCTGGCAATCAACAGGTAGAAACAAGGAGCATGCTTTTTTCTACCTTTGTCTGAACTGTTTCAAAATTAGCACACATTGTGAGAATGAACTCTGCCACTATTGTAATTGTAAACTGCACATTGTACACTTGTGGTTTGTGTTTTATAATTTGTCTTTTCTTGACCACTCTGCAGAATGTAAAGAAAGGGAAGGTTGTGACTTCTGCACTACAGTGACTGTAGTGCAGAAGTCACAACCTTCCCTAAGTTAGACACCGAAGGGACATGAGAAAGCTAAAAGCATAAGGACGCACTACAGAGGGGTGTGAGGAAGAGAGGGGGAGAGACAGAGAGAGAGAGAGAGAGAGAGAGAGAGAGAGAGTGACTCATAAATCAAGTAGAGGTGAGATTGCTGAATCAGGGTTGATTGTGCCTGGGAGAGACAATAAAGCCTGTAATCATCTGTCTCTGCTGCACAGACCTGGCAATTATCTGCCCATACCTGACCGGCAGAACAGAAAGGGCAAGGTCCATCTA
Organism: Gymnocephalus cernua; assembly: GCA_023631565.1. Lineage (NCBI taxonomy): Eukaryota > Metazoa > Chordata > Actinopteri > Perciformes > Percidae > Gymnocephalus > Gymnocephalus cernua. The sequence goes on from CM042435.1 coordinate 19,435,846, forward strand.
CCTTCAGCCTATACAGCTCGAGATTTTTATGGGGAAATTTGTCTGCTGATGCAAACTGAATGGACAGAAAAAGCAATATTCACTCTTGGAGAGCTAAGGATTGGGGGAAAACAGAGGATTTGGTTGAAGGAGGCTCCCGGTGAGCCATATGTGATGTTTGGGAGTGATTCACAAGAACGAGTGGTGATTTCTGTTTGGACCTTTCATCGCTCTCTACCCACACATGTATTGTATGTAGTGTATATTGTACACACACACACACACACACACACACACACACACACACACACACACACACACACACACACACACACACACACACACACACACACACACACACGCGTGCACGCACACACACATGGTACCTTGACAATATTTTTCATCAGATTATAGAAGAGTAGCCAATCATTAAGCTGGTATATCAGTGCCAAGGGAAGCTCCATTTGCTTCCAGTTCCGTTCCGTTATTATAACGTCTGCTTTCATACAGCTTTCTCATATTAGCATTTATGGTACAATCTTACCTTCATTTCCCTCCAATACATCTGAGCCTGAAGCATATGGACCATCACTCTCTGACTGAAAGCACTACACTAAGACCTAAAAGCATTTTTGCCAGCCCAATATAAGAGCCAAATGAATAGTGTGGCTGTAATTAATCTTTTCTATTGACTGAATAAAACCTCTTGGTGGAACTCAGCTAGTTAATGCACTGCTTTCCCTCCATAATAGGAGAGTTGGGAGAATAATTGCAAAGTTTCTTTCAGTATTGTGGATGATCAATGCTTTTATCAAACACAAATTAAAAGGCAAAAAGCCACTCAAGAAAATAATACATCGCAACAGGTGCTTTGAGCCGCACATCATGAGCAGGGGTTCATACGTCATGTGGGTTTATTTGTTCATTTAAAATAAGAAATCTGTCAGAACCAGCTGCTTTTGGCGATGTTTTGTTTTGTTTTACATTGTGTACATTACATTTAAGGCCAGAGATCACTCAGCGACTTTTCTCATCATGTCAGGCATCTTTTTTAGACAATGAGATCACCGAAGATCAATGACATAATGGATTGCAAGACAATGATCTTTTATTGACTCCCAATTTGGTGACTGAGAGTGAACAAAGAGTTAAAGAGATCAGTGATGCCCAACCAGGTAATTGTACCCTAGGGTAAACTTTTGTAGCCGCAAGAGGGTACATGGAAAGATTGGTGAGTACCCAAAAAATAAATAAATATGAGTTGATTATAAATAGCCTGCCTATACATATATTTCTGTAAAGTAAAAATCCCTAAAGGAATTATGAATTGGCGTGATGCTGATCTTCAGAACATGTATGTTCACAATAACCAGTAACTTACCAGCTACTATTAGCTTACTGCACCCACCAACATCAGAGTCAGTAATAACACCTTACATGTTGAGAGTGCATGAAAACTACTTAGCAAGCAAGCAGAGAAGTTACAAAATATTTGCTAAACGTAATGGATAAATAGTTGAAATAATTAGCTGAAAGTAATGGATAAACAGTGGAAATAATTTGCCAAAAGTAAGGGATAAACAGTTGATATTTTTAGCTAAAGGTAATGGAAAAATAATTGAAGTTATTAGCTTTAAGTAATGGATGAAACGTTGAAATAATAAGCTAAAAGTAATGTATGTGGTGTTACTTTCCATACACTTTAATGCACACATTTGGCAGGGGGGTACCTGAGCTCATCTGACAGGGTCGGTGTCCTACAAGAATAGGTGTGTCAGACAAAAAAGGTTGTGGACTTCTAAAGCAAATAAAGTACCCAAATAATACAGACAATGAAAGTTGTCCATCAATCTTCCTTTTGCCTCAGAGCCAGAGGGTACAAAAAAAGCATACACCCTTGAAGACTATTTTCCCATGTCACTCCTCCTGGTTTAGCCAGCAGTCAGTGTACATATTGCCTGGGGAGCTGCACTACCTGATAAGCAGAGGTAGAGGCTCTCTGACACATCTGTCTGCCTGATGAGCCAAGTGTCAAAGCCCCCCAAAGTGCTGGATGAAGTGCATCAATAAACGACTTTAATCCCCTCCTGGGGCCAATGTCCTCCCACTAATAAGGGATCGTCTTACACCACTGGCAGTGAGGAGAGAGGTAAAAGTGGCTTGGCATGGGCCTCAGCACGGGGATGTACTGTACGCAGGGAATTGTCTGTACACAGGTAACAGGCTGTAAATCACACGCGCCTGCTGCTGGCTTAATTGCTGGATTGAATAGGTGTTTTGTTTCCTCCTCCTTCTCACTTCCCATCCCTCTTTTGCCCTCTGTCCCTCTCACTTCTCTTTAAAGTATATGTCTATTCGTCATCGCTCATTCTCTCTCTAACACCTCTTCTGTAATGGTATTTCAGCCTCTTTTCCCCACCTCCGCTATGTATCCAACTCTGCCCCAGACAGTCTCACTTTCCAGACAGAAGAAGAGAAGCGGAGGGACGGGGACCGGTAGCTGGGCAGTATTGGTTGTGCTGAAGGACGTGTGGGTTGCTAGCATCCGTAGGGAAGATCCAATGAGTGTTCCAGTCAGAGTGACCCTAATTAACCACATATTATCTGCAGGCTGTGTGGAGGATTAAGGCCCTCAGCTCTGGACCCTACAGGCGTGGAGACCCAAAGACAGAGGACTCTGTGCTAAAGCACACTTCATATTCTGCCTCAAAGCAAGACACAAAGAGGCGGGGGCGTGAGTCTGGGCGAGAAAAAAGAACCATACAGAGAGCAGATAGCACGCTGCAGAGAAAACCGATTACTTGAATCATATCTGGACATTTCTGTAATGAGCAAATAAACATAGCAACTCCAGACTGCAATGTACAGTGCAGTAGAAATATAGCCACCCTTTTTGGCACCCTCACAAAGAGGAAGCCATATTGTGTCTTTGTCTGTCATATCCTGAACATATCCATCCCTCCTGCTCAGGTGCTGTTTGAACAAATTGAGGTTTCTGTAGGAGGAGTGGATCATTATTCTATTGAGAGATAATGAGCTCATTTTCTCGTTTGACATTAGAACACCCAGAAACGAACACTCCGCAATGTTGACAGGTCGTCATACACACGGCGCCCTGCTGCATTAAACCAGTGTGTATTGTCAACGAGGCAATGCAATCTGGGAACTACACAAAAAACCCTCATTGAAGCAACACAATAAGCAGACCCCACAGGCAGGCAGAGACTCGGATTTCTGCAGAAAACATTTCAGTAGCAGCTGTGACATACCTCATTTCAGATGAAAGACGAGCCAATATCAACAACATGATTAAACAGAAGATTAACTGACACCAACCAGCCAACTGTTAGAAGAATCCAAAGGTTATAACTCATATAAATACACGCTTTCGTGAAGTGTAATGTGTTATTACAAGTGTTATGAGCTGCTAGTGAATATAAATTCACATTAACATAACACCAAACTACTGTATAAAATAGTGCAGTGTTAACAGTTCAAGCATTTACAAGGCTTTTATATTTAAGTATTACAGGGTAAATCTATCCTCTGCTAACCCCGGTGTGCAGCTCCTATTCTGAGCCACTGTAGCATTTCCTGTGGTTCCACACTGTAATCCAAGCTTTAAGTCCTAACTTAAGGCACACGCTGTCACCTACCTCGGTCAGTGTCGTAGAGGTAGACAAACTTCTGCCACTTGTAGTGAGAGAGCAGGCTGAGGACAGCACCCCGGAGGGCGGGGCGCATCTGGATGACAAACTGCACCTCATTATCGGTGGGGTAACTGGGCGTGACAAAGGAGGTGTGCAGGGCGCCGCAGAACGAGGTCAAGGTGTTCATGGACTTCTTGTCGTAGAATCCAAAGATGGCGTACACTCCGCGGGAGAACTGGGAGCAAACTGCAGGGACAGCAGAGGGCAAGAGGACACGAATATTAACACATTTCAGCAAAATATGTGTATGCACATTGACAAATGTGCGCCTCGTCTCTTCAGGCAGCTATAGAGGTCCAACAAACCACTACAAATAGCATTTACAGTACTATCATGTAAAATATGAATAATAATACATCTATAATATATAATAATAGCAGTATATACCTGTTTATTTATTCAACAATTATTTTCACTATTGGAATATGACCGCAATAATTACCCACAGCCCAAGGTGATGTATTTAAATGAGTCTATTTTATTTGACAATTAATCCATTTGTATTTTTATTTTTTGGGGAAAATTGACTAAAACAAAATAGTTCCCGATTCATTTTCTGACTGAATGATTACAGTAATACACTTTTCATTTCTTCACTATTATCCTTTGATCATAGTTCCTGATATAAATCAAAATGCTGCCAATTATGATTGTCATTACTACGGTACTACTCAGCCTGTCCCAAAGTCTGAAAAAAGAACCCTAATGATGGCATCAGGGTGATCTGAGCTCGGGTTTGGAGACTACAAAATGATAACAGAAATCCTGTGTTACATGTTGAGGGTCAGGAGTTTGAAAGATGTGGACATTTTGTCTAATGAAAGACACTATGAAGTTGCATTATGGGAAGGGTAGGATCCAGGGTTTTTAGAGTTTAGACCAACATCAAGTGCCCGTTTAATTGAGAAAATAAAAGGTGGAGTAATCAATAATGAAAATAATTTTTGTTGCAGTCCTAAATTATACCCCTCCCTAATGGTTACAATATATATATATCTATATATAATCCAGTTTACACCTGGGATCAACATTCATTGTCTGCATATGTATATCTGAATAAGAGAAAAACATGTTAATTCACAATGCACAACAAGACAGCATGCATTGCATCAGGAAGTGAACAGATCTGGTATTAGTGGACAGCACTGTGACAGGATTTTAGCCAAAAGTCCCAAAGCTGTACTGTAAATGCAAGAGGTACAGTGTGGTTGGCTGGTGGGTAAGTGACAGCCAAAGGATAGAAACGTCACGCCATTCACCGAAGGTCTCCAGCTCGCACCAGTAGCTCCCACCAGTTATCGCTCTGCTCCCTCAGCCAGAGTGAACGACTCACTGCAGCATTCGCAGCAGCTGTGAGCGCCACTGCTGCCTGTCACCACTTCTGTTTCTTTCTACGATAGAGCTGAAAAACACAACTCGTTCTGCCTCGAGTGAAGAGTGAATGCAGTTTCCCTTTCAACGTTTGTGTTTGTTGATGCCACAATGTCAGTAGCAGCTACACACTTGGTATCTTTGCATAGTTACAAGGTATATACGCAGAGATCCCATTTTAATACAAGATTGACCCCACTTTTGGGGAAAGAAAACAACCCAAGCTGCACAAACACTAGACTCTGTTGCTATCCAGTGAAGGCGATTAAATGTAAAAGAAAATAAACAGTTACACCATCATTTGAATTTTTTTCACTTGAACAAATCTGAAACAACCACTTCAGGGAATGAACATCTCAGCAATAAAAGCATTTTTTTTTTCTATCAGCGTGTGCATCTGATGACATTTCTTGAGAGGCAAAAAGCGTTTCCATTTGTTTGCGTATTCATCATGCGCTCTAGTGGGACAGCGAAAATTGTCAGTCAGGAGCGACTTCCATTCAGTGAGAAGCCATTAATGTGTAAACTAACATTCAGGGCTACAGGTGTGTTTTGCTTTCCCGACCTATCATGAATGGCTGCTCACTTATTCTGATTGACTCTCAAGTACTCCCGCTGGGTAATCAAGCATTGTTAACACCCGTAAACACTTTAAATATTCCAGTACAAATGGTGGATGACAGGAGGGAAGGCACTATCCAATCTTATGTCATGGCTATGTTAAATATTTGTTTCCAATTTGCTGACGGGTATTCATTCAATTGGTGGGATACACCAGACATACTGTAGCTTAAACGGTCTTCTTCAAATACTACTCTAAAATAAGGAGTTCTTAGCATTCTCCGAGGTTATTGATGCTGAACTGGAAACAATGCATCACCAAATGTGACATCCTAATTAAGATCATCAAGATGAGATCACAACCGTACGCACACAAAACAACCATTCATTTTTTTCTTCTTTTTCTGCCTGTGAAAATGTGTCTGTCTTTGTGAAGAACGGTGCTCTAGCATGTGCAAACCTTTCAGACCATTAAGAGGACAACATGACAGTGCTCACATATTCGGCTCTTAAAGCACAATTGCTGTGTGAATGAGAGATCTAGTCACTGGTGGGATTTGCCTCATCCTTTTTAATTCTATTCCCTCCCTATCTGTCCTGGTACAGGCACCTCTCCCAAGGTATAAGCATCCATTCTCAGCAACACACACACACACACACACACACACACACACACACACACACACACACACACACACACACACACACACACACACACACACACACACACACACACACACACACACACACACACACACACAGAAGTAAGCCCACACACAGGCATGGATGCAGACAAACATGCATACAAACCACACACTCACACACACACACACACACACACACACACACACACACACACACACACACACACACACACACACACACACAAGCACACAAACACACACGCATGCACACACACACACACGCACGCACGCACGCACGCACACACGCACACACACACACAACACTGCTTCTTGATAAGTGAATCAACAGATGGACAGCAGTATTGTGGGTAAGTGCTGCAGGGTGAGTGGTGCAATCTCCCACACTGAATGGGAGCCAGTAGGAGCTGCAGCCCTCGTCGAAGCCCAGTTTTCTCTGCACTCTCTCTTAATTTGGGCCAGTACTGACACAGAACCTCTCCTAGGGGGCCAGATCTGGCAGCCTCTTTCTTTATGCTCAGCTGTCCTCTGCTTATTAGGTTGAGCTTTAAGCAAGCCCAAGCTCCAGCAACAGATATGTCCACACCCACCCTCATCTCGCTCCCTGTAACCTCTCTCTTGCCCCTGTTAGATACACAGTGTCTTTATGCGGCACCCTTTTCAGGGTCGCCACCTTATTGTAGTGGAAAGCTCTGCGTGTTGCAGGGATCCCATGAGCTATGCCATCTACAGTGATCTGAGCTCTGGGTATGTTCTCCCATGGCGGTCAGGGTTTACAAGGATGTTTTCGACAAAGAATGACCTGTTGTGTTTTGGGGGCCAGTCTCACTGCACCAGATCTGCCAACATCCTGCAACTATGCCCCTCAGACACAAGGCATCCTCCACACGCCTTTCCTCACAATAAAACCATTTTCCACCTGCACCTCCAACCTTCTCCATATAGTCTAGCTATAGGACTGGCATTCACAGCCACACCCAACCACAGTAAGTGTTTCACTACATACAATCAATGGAGGCAGCGTGATTTATTGTCAATGGAGAGCCAAAAGCTGTGCTGTGCAGAAACGTCTTGTTTTCTCACTCTCAGTCACTTCTGGCACATGTCCAATAACAAGCCACACCACATGTAGAGGCTTTGTGGGTTCATAATGTGTTTATATAGTGTAGCATGAGCTCCAGGAACCTTGAGGTAGAGCTAGCGCTGTGGATCATGATTTATTAAGCAAATGCATCCCCACATCAGTAAAAATGACCCTTCCTCTAGCGGGCTACAACCATATTTTTTTCAAAAATGCTGTAAGAAAATAGTGGAAAACAATTTCCTGTTTCACCCAGTGGTGGATAAAAACAAAAGAGGTTTTGGCTCTTATCACCAACAGCCGGGATCACCTGTGAGGAAGTAGCGAGTTGTTTTGGAACTCCTTTTAAATCACATATTTTTCTGCATCACATTGCAACTTTCTAATTAATCTACATTTTTTTGTTACAAGCTGCACCAATTTGCTACCCCGCTAATTTCAAGCATATGTAAATTTCTTACCCTTTTAAATTTCAATAAACTCTAATTCTGTCAGTCAAGGGTGAATAACAAGATAGCAGAATAAATGAGCACACCGTATACACTGGGAGGTTTATTACTAGGAAATAGCAAACAAAAAAGCAATCAGTAGAAACATATTGACCAAGTCGAACTGAGGAATTTAAAGTTTCTTTGCAGTTAAAAAGGAAAGTCAACTGCTCCAAGATTTCAGCTTAATACGTTAAATACAAGAAAAAGTGCTTATAGTTTAAAAACAAGGACTAGTTTCACCTTCATTTCTGAACCTTTACATGTGGAGTTTATTATTATTTGTGATTCTTAAGAGCCAAACTTAGAACATAAACGGTTTTTGAAAGGTTCCACCCACTGTATGGAAAGTTCTGGATTACCCTCTTGCGGCCCAAAAGAGCCAAACTCTGTATTGGTATGTATTCCTACACTCTCCCAGAGACGTCTGTCCATGCAGTACTGATCACCCTCCCCCCCCCCTATCATCACTGCCTCTCTACACCTGCCCCATCCTCACCACTCTATTTGACCTCTCCTTTTGTTGCCTGTCTTTTGCCTCAGCCATCTGGTCATCCCCGAAGCATCCATCCTCTTCAAGCGTGGCAGTATCTCTCTCCACCTGAGTGCCTCTCTCTTTCCTCTCTCACATTGTTTCCCCCATAATATCGCCCCACTCAATCGGTGGAGCAGAGATTGGTGTTAGACTTTGGTTAAGAAAAAGTGCACGGTACAGGTGAGCGAGAGCTGCTGTTGAGAAATGCCTTGGCCTCATCCCGCTCAGTTATTAAATACAAATGGAATGTCGTCATGTAGGTGGAAATAAGGTGGCCTGACTTGTCTCCAACTCTAAAGAAATAACACATCAGTTAATATAATTCAATGGGTTTTGTGAGTGTCACCTTGAATTTCAATAATGCTAATATACTCCCAAGTCCTCAGACAGTCATGTGCATGTACACAGAGCCATTAGAGGAGCTTGCATGGGCGACTGACTGGTAAACAACACAAAGATAATTCTCTCTCATCTGCTCCTTCTCTTTTCCTTCTCCAATCTCATTTTCCCTTTTTTTTTCCTTCCTCTGCAGCTAAACCGTGCCTCCACCTCCTCCTTCTCCCCCTGCCTGCTGCAGGGAACCATGCATCCCATCTCCAGTTCACTGGTCAAACACACACAGTGTGCCGCCCTCATTCCCTTCTATAATCAGGACACTCGGCAGTGCTACGGGGATGTTACATTTCTGATGCATCACTTGAGATGACTGGCCTGGAATGCTAGTTCAGAGGGATATGTGATATGCTGCAGGCACGCTGAGCTAATTTCAAAAAAAAAAAAAAAAAAAAACCTTTTCATGCACTCAAAGTTTTTGGACTTCCATGCTCTTTTAAGGGCCCCATGAGCCAGAGCTTTGCACAGCCTTGGGAAGGGGGCTGGGAACAGTAAATGTCAACGATGATTGTATGTTATTTTTTCCTCGCAAAATCCACATTCTTTCTCTTTGGCTCGGTTGTTTCTCCACTCAGCCACATGTCCTCCATTCCCTGCCTGTGTCTCGGTCTCCTCCTCCCCCTGGTCCTTGTAGCTCGTCTTTCTAGTCTCCCCCTCCCTATACCTCACGCTCCCTCCCTCCCCTGCTTCCAGTTTTCACCAGCCTACATCAGGACCAGCCTGTCCTGCTCTGAAGAAGGGATGCTGTCACTGGGAGATAGCTCGTACGTGCCCTGGGGGATTGCATCAGCTCTTGTCATATAGAGATGTGAAGTGCTTCAAATTGTTAACTCAAATGGCAGACCTAGATTCAAGAACGACTCAACTGCAATGATGCCGTGACACGTTAAAAGGAAGCTGTTACTTGTCCTGCTCATCAACATCCAGCATTTATTTACACTTCAAATTACCTGCTGGGTTAAATGGAAATGGAAAGACTGCAAACAAAACACACATTTGCTACGTACAGAATATGATTCCAGTGGTTTACACTAGGGCAGGGCTATTCCCTAGGACCCCCAATAGTACCAAAATAGGTTTATGTGGTTTAATTTTCAGAAAATACCATATATTTGTTGTACTGCACATTGCTGCAGCTCCTCTTTTCACCTCGTTTGCATGGAAAAATCTGTTTCCATGCAAACAAAAGCAAAATAACAATGGAACATAGGTCATTGCAATACACCAATTTGATCATTTTGTTTGTGATTTTTGACTACATTTGTCATATTGTGATATTGATATTGGAAAACATTCTTATTAACATTGTGATATTACTTTTATTTTTTTTCTTTAATTATAAGGCATTTTATGCCTTTATTAGGTTGTGTTAGTGTGATAGGAAGTAGAGAGCTCTTCAAAGGTCCCCTGCAGATGGGGAATGTGCGGTTCATGGTCAGCTACTTAACCAGTAAGCCACTTAACCATTATCAGCCAGAGCTAACTGTTGTAGGCCATGACTCAAAATGTTTTCCTCATTGACAGCACACTTTCATCAAATTTGCAAATAAACTCACTAGTTTGTCCACTAGTAATGCCATGGACCAGTTTTTCTGTAGATGCACTTGCACATACATGTGCAGCCGAGTACACAGTCCTGCTAAAGGTTTCACACTGATTACTGGTGGCAGTAGTGGGCCGAGAAACACAGCAATGCACGCAAGCAAAATGCAGGGAAGAAGACTGTTAGCAAGTAAACAAGGATGTAAAGCAAGTAAAAAAGGACGTAAACAAACCCTACCAGTTTGGGAATCCCTGCTGCTAACGACCTCATCTGCTGTTTGGTTTTGAAAGACGCAAAGTACATGCGTATCACTAGTGAGGTCAGACGTCCATCTGTGTATGTGTCTCTTCATGCGTGTACTTGTGTGTTTGTGTGAGTGTATAATGGATGATGGATGATAGGGGGTAATGAGCCTGGCCTGGGGATGCTCTGTCACTTGGGCTGGTTAGCCTGGAGCTCACCCACCACGAGATAAGCATCTCCACGTACTGGGGACAGGTTTAGAACTTCCTCTGCTCCTGTAGTCAATTCTCCTCCCATCATATTTTCTATCTATTATATTAAACCTTTTTTTATGCTAACTGAATAAATTCATATAAATATTCTGTAGCAATGGACAGGCGCGATAGAGCATGCATAGATTTAATAACAGAAAATGGATGTGTACGTTTTACTAAATATCTGTCTAGTATATACAACTGCAGCGTGACATTTCCTTCTCTGCTAGATACATTAGTAAAAGTCACAAAAAAAGGTTACTGGCCAGTAACGTTAATGGCTCAAATTAGTGTGTCTCTATGAAAGAGGGGGCTGAATGGCTGCCTGTGACACTGGCTGGCTCTACACAAGGGAAAAGCATATAAATATGTTCTGTTCCTCCACCGCCTGGATACATGAAGAACAGGTCAACTATTAGAAGAAACATGATCTTATTCCAACATGTAACGTGAGAAATAACACAAGCTTTCTAAAAATATATGGAAATGTTTTGATATTGAAACAAGTTTTTTTGACACCCCTGCTGGTCAAATGTTTAGTATAACACATGAAGCCCACTACAGAGCAGAGAACTTTAAAATATGACAGGAGTCATTTGTGAAAACAAGCTAATAGACATGTTATTATATAGCAAAAATGCATGGGTTAGGCATTTATTAGCATGGCACAGTGATTAAGCTTGACTAAAACCGAAGTGGGACTATTTACTTTGGTTTGTGTAAAGCTCATACACAAACAAAATGACAGCATATTCCAATAGAAAACATGTCCGCACAGCTGTATAGTTAGCTGTATGGCTAGTCAAATATCCTATTTGTGTGAAATTTCCTCTGAGCTTGATGGAGAGTGGAGTATCCAATTTAGAAGGACATTATGGAAATGTGTGTGTAAGCATAACATTCAAACTCTGGTTAGCATACAGAAATTCACATTCTCTTTGAAGCTTCAAGAATTTAGCCTAAAAGGCAATCATAGGAAAAAAAAAAAAAACTTATCCCATACCATGCTGTGTCTGGAAGTGAGATGTGAGTGGACCTCTGCTCTGTTAGCAAGAAAGACCGAATTAAAAGTTGAGGAATCACATCTGAATTATGTGATGGGATTCTGTCTGTCAAATCTTTGCCAAAGTAAGCCAATGGGAGATTACTTATGCTACTTATATAACTACAAATGTCTGTTGTTGTTTTTTTTAAATTAACCCAATATTCCAATTAAACAGAATGTTGTAAACAATTTTAAGATGTGACCTAATAGCATGGCTAAAATAGAATTGCTAATAAAACTAGGACTCTATGGCAGGTAAAGACTGTACTGAAATGAAGGATTAATGGAGAGATCTACTATCTACAGGTATCTACTCTATCTATAGTGTTGTAATTAGGCCTGTGCCAATAGGCGATCGGATCGCAAATCTACAATTGAAGGGACAATCTACGATAGCTTTTTCCTACGCCAATATTAAAGTGTTTTTAACTAACTAACTAACTAACTAACTAACCATCAGAACTAATATGTTATAAACTGAGATGACAACACACACAGAGGGAGTGTGACTTCATTCTCTCCTCAGGATGCCATTACTCCACTATATCTTTACATAGCAAATAGTTGTTTGCTGCTATATTAATGTTCTGAATGTCGAGTACAGCCCCTTTAAAGGCACCCGTTTTCTTTCTATATTCATAGTTAAAAATTCAAAGGATTATCCCTGGTCTGCTTTCAAAACCTTTGTTTCCTCATTAATAATGCCTGACACATCGAAGGTTTCACTGCTGCAAATTATTATGTATGTAGTGCCCTGAAGATTAGAAAATGATCCGGAGACGAGAGTCACTGAGGTCAGATGTGGCCCACAAGCACGTACTTCCCCATCGCTGGAGTTAATCAACTATTCCCTTTCCTCTCTTGTTTTTCTCTGCAGCCCTTCCTTCTCCTCTTCACCTGCCACCTCGATGATATAGTCCTGTACTTGCGGCCAGTGAGCAATCCCCAAGGGAGTCAATGACACTCAACTCCATCTCCTTCTGACAGATATTTTCCCCTTCAAGGTCTTACCATCGTGCTTTTGTTTGAACACAGAGCAACACACAGGGCTGAGAGCACTCTGCGGGTCAAACAGACCCACCCGTTGCTGTGTCGGTCTGTTTCAATGCTGTTCAAGTGTTCAATGCGTTTCCATGCCATTTTCAAAAGTTCAAATAACGGCGTTATCTTGGACGGTTTGCTGAATAACTAGGACTCAACAGATACATGCAAGAATCTCACTTTGCCCTCGTCCGCTGCATGTCATTTCCTTGACACATGTAATTAGGGACTATCTATGCGAGCAGATAACAAACATAAACCCTTCACCCTCGCTTCACTTCGAGAGCCATGCTCCGTGCTCCCTGGCCCATCACGTTGAGCACATAGCAATCCCTTTCTCCAACAGACTCTTGCAGTCCACCATTTGCTGCAATGCAGAGGCGAGAGGAGTGCGACAGGACTTGTCTTATCCTTTCAAAGATGATCATTCTTCTCACCTTCAGGAAAATGTCGGGACCGTACACAGCGAGGACAGCTGCTAAACACTGACCCTTTGAGTGTGTCTGTGTGCATTTTAAGGAGGATTCAGCAGAGTATGAAACATGTAAGGCTTATGATATTCTGTAATTGGATTTCCAAGAAAGCTGGTGACAAAGTCCCTCACACACCACTAATCCTCCCCATCAGTACTGCGGACCAAGAGCGTGCTGTTCGTCACAGATGAATATGGAGGAAGGGAAGGAAAGAGAATGGAGCATGAAGCGAGGAGGAACATGGACATCGCCGATGAAGAGGGGTGTGGATTGCCGCAACGACTTCATGAGGACGGACAGCCAGTAAAGGCGTGTCGACGCGTCCCAACACACACGGTCTAATCAGCATCTCCGTGCTGGGAGTGAGATGAGTTAGAGGAGGCAGGGAGCCTGGGAAGGCTGCGAAAAGGGAGGGAGAGAGAGTTCAACATGTCGGACCAACACAGCGAACACAGCAAACATTGAAACTGTTGCTGTAAGAAGTGCACTGCCTTCACTACAAATTAGGACACCAGGAGAAAACTCCCAGCCATATCAAAGAGATTAAAGGAATAGTTTAAGAAGATGCCTTTAAATGATTCGACTTGACTACAGCAGAGCTGGGCTCGCCTGGGTAAAGATTCGTGGTGATATTTTAGTTATAGAGCGCCGCACCTGACTGACTTGTTTTTAATCTAATTGTACACAGCAGGGACATACCTGGCAGCTGAAAACCTCTCTGGCTCCTGTTCTTATTTGGATGATTGAGAAAAAAAACAAGCAGAGTAAACTTTGTGGATGTCTGACAGGCACATATATTTTTCAGTCCCTCTCAAGACGCTGGATTGTTTTTCCTGCCCTACATCAATTCTATCTAATCGTCAGTCTTGCTTGCTAAACTAGTTTCTGTTTGTCATTTTCTCTTTTCCTAATCTGCAAGATAGGGCACAAGGAATCTAGAAATGTCTATATTGCAGTTAGAGTGCAAACCGTCTGAGTTTAATGCTTACTGACTGGTTGTTTCTGTCCTTTAGGGAGAATTCTGATCTGTGTGTCTCGTGTACGGCTTATATGCACAAGCAAAGCCAGGAATGTGTCCCACAGGGGCACCAAGAGGGGATGACTATCTGCCACTCTCACGAGGTCCACTTCCTGTGCATGTAAACTAAGCCTTTCCCCCCGGTGTCGCTAATCAAATTACATGTCACATTTCATATTCTATGCTGATGAAACATACCAAGCCGAGCTATTGACGGATTTGATTTAAGGGTGGTGTTTTATAACAGCACCTCCCCAGGACCAGTCTCTCCCAGCTCTTTGCCTTTCTCCGCAGAATAATAGAACAAGTCAATGAGGATGGGAGATGGGACCAGTTGTTTAACCTTGAAGACATCACCTAAAGAATTCTCTCTCCTTCTCAGCCTCAATCCAGGTCTGGTTAAGTATGGAGAATCCAGAATCCTTACTCACTTTACTTTTCTAAAGCAAATTTCCCCACACAAACCAATAAAGATTCTCAGCAAGGGGCTTCATTTTAGAGCCATTTCATATAGTCACTTGAAGAGCGAAGAGCAAGGGGGTTTTCTCATTTTAGATGAAAAGATGGATTCTCAGCGGACCTTTCATTGTCTGGATATGTGCTGGGAACTAACGGCACAAAAAGAAAAAAAAAATCCAGTCTAATTTAATGCCTGTTGGACATCTTGTCTGATATGGTCACTGTGCTGCAATGTCGTCAAGTCAGAATGAGTCCCAGGTTTAACCTAATCAGTTACATGGTCAAATACAAATACCATAAAGTAAATTACCTTCACAGTTAAAGTGATAAAGTTGCCATAAATAATGATTTTCCATTTAAGGATGTAATGGTCACGCTATTACAATCATATCAATGTGTTGTTTACTCACGATAATCCACAGGCCTCACTTTAACTTTCTTAACTGAAACTTCTTTCAGCCAAAAAAAGATGTCTCAATAACAATGGTTAAGAGGAAACTATGGCTTATCACAATTTATGTTGTATTTTTCGTAACTCCGGGCCGTTGGTTCTATTGGATATGACAACATTAAACTCACTAAAGTAATTGCTAAGATCTCGGAACACGGTGTTAAAAATACGTCTAAAGGGGCAACAAGCACAACAGTCAGACCATCATACAGAGCGGCAACAAGCTAACAGTTTTGCAAGATTAGCTACAGCTTAGTTGTTAAAACCGAAAGTGCCCCCGTAATGACACTAATAACCCATTATTACACAGAAAAACCTGAGTGTGCAAGTACAGTGTGATACAGTTGAACCAGGAAGTTATGCATGTGGTGGATCTTTACAACAGTTTGGATTGTACTTTTAGCGTTCAACTTCATTCCTGCTTCCAAATGAAATTGACTAATCCCATTTTATTTTAAACCTATATGACTGTCTGAATGCTTGTGTTTCAATCCATTTACCTCCATCGTATTGGCGTGGAGGTAGGTGGAGGCTCGATACCACTAGTGGTACACAGATACTGACAGATTGTGTTATACAAGTGTTTAAAATTGTATCTGCATTTTGTGCTTATCGCATCCTTTGGTGAATTGTGAAAATAATATAGCTGCTGCACAATTTCTACACCTACATATTTAATTCAGTTACAGGGGGCATCCTAGGGCAAAAAAGCTTTTCTGTGAGACAAACCCCTGAAATTGGGAGTGTGTTCGCTGACTTTTTACAAACTTCGGCCACTCGAGAGCAATTTCCAAACTTAAGCTTATTTATGCATAAAAGACCCAACGTCTATCCCCTTAGAGCTCAGGGATGGGACTTGGTACAGCAGCAGCAGCAGCAGCACGGCAATGGGCAGGAGGAAAAATACATTCCACAAAGAAAGCAAGAGAACTGGTGAGACTTCTCTGTACTCCTTTGCATACTTAAGAGAGGTATGTAAGTCCGTCTCACTGCCCATTTACGCAAGGTGCTAGTTCGCTTCCACCATTCACACATAATGTGCATTCCTTAATGGTTAGTTCATTTCAAACTGGACATCATGCTACTTTTGTCCACTGTCCACTTCACAAGCCATTTTGGGTCTGCTATTGAATGTGTACAGATAATCTACAACTGTATGAGACAGGTTGGTGGAGAGCTGAAGGAAGAGCTACTGTGCTATGCACTTACAATCCAGTTCACATCACACACAGGCACACACAAACACAGCCGTTGGTCACTTCATCTTTCCATCTCCAGCACTGTGCCTCTCTCCTCCACTATTCTCTTCTATCATGAAAAAAGCTAAGCCACTGAACCCTCCCAAGTCCTTTTTCATAATGTTCTAGCACTGTCAGGGCTGCAAAGGGCACCAGCATCTGAGAGAAGCTTCCCATTGAGGCCTTTGTAATGGATTCACTCCAAACTGCCTTTTCATTCTGCAGCTGCGATGGATTAGCTCTGTCATGGGTCCAGATGAGGTTTGCCTTCCTGATCTGCACACCACGCCACCGAGATAAAGAATTGCAGGAAAAATAAAATTAAGGCACAGGAATCACTCAGGTGGCAATCCAATGGCCGATGATAGAACACTTCAATATTTCATCACACGGCCATGCATGGACACACAAACACAGACAGTGGCCTGGGAGCAAACGCCCACAGGTTTTATGTAGCCATGTGTGAAATGGCAAGAGCCACACAACAGCACACTCCTAGAATTAACCATTGGAGGGAGAAACAGAGGAGGGTTATGGTTGAGCAAGCACATCATGTTCACTTAATTCTCACTCATGGGGATTGTGAGCACTAAAGACAAGAGAACCGCATCACAACTCAATCTTTTTTATCATTCACACCTATTACTACATCTTCTAAATCTAAGTTGGAAAAACTGACGGAGAGCAATGGCGACCAACTCCTTGATGACCGAGCAGCAGATCAGTCACAGCACCTCGGTGCTTTGTAGTCGACAACAACCAAATAATTCCACGCATGTAACTCGTCGCCCCTTGATTCTCATCCTGCTCTTCACTGTGTTTATGCAGATTTGATTAAACTTGTGTATGCAATGTGAATCAGTGAACAATCAGAAATACGTTGGCGCTTGTTATGGTGACAACACAGATAAAGTGATTTGAGTGGCTGGGGTTTGCTCCTCAGGCCTGCTGCAAGATATTTCTGCTTCGGTGTCATCAGCAGTTTATTCCAACAAGTCAACAGATCGTGCTCTGACATTGCGTGGGTCTTCAATCTTCAAGTGCAATCACAGTTGCAGTAACTGTCTATAAATCCCCTGTTTTCAGACGTGTTGGTCTGCATTATGTCTTTCATTGCATAAGACGTGTTTCACATTAACCGCACAGGCTATTCATGGCATGGCATGTCTTATTTGCATCTCTGTGTCACTTCAAGGAATATGCTAATATCTTCCTTTTCTTCCTCCTCTTCTTCAGCCTGTATGCTAGAGTGCCCATACACTAGTTTCACAAGGTTATGATGCTCCAGTGGCCCGGCGACTGTGAACTGTCACAAGCAATCAGTTATGATGGAGCCCTTGTTTCGGCACAGACATGCAGCTTTGGCAGAGCTCTGCTAGCGACTGCCTCTTTTGAAACAGGCCAGAAACGTGCGGATCAATCTGCTCAGTCGGCAGACGGAGAGCTGGAAGCTGGAAGCCCCGTTGCACTGTGATCCAATATTTACTAGTTGGGAGAGTACATTGTGACACTCCCTGTTGAAGTTTTGTATTCATCACCACACTGCCCTGATGTCCTGACATTTTGTACTTTTGTCTTTTGCGCAGAAATCAAGCTCCGCCACACACACAGAGGGGAACCCAAACAATAAACAGCTGATAACGCAGTCCAAGTGGACTCACAAGATTAGACAGCACATAGGTGCCAACTAATGCTTTTCTTTGTGGGCCCTTCAGAAATAATAAAAAGCTCAAAAGTGTTTTGTCTGACCTTGGATAGGACAATGCAGTCAGCAGCTCTTGTTGAGGAGGACTTCAGAGTTCTCTCTTTCTTTTGCTCCCAGTGAAGCCAGGCCAGTGCAGCAACTTCCGATGAGGCACGATGCGGATGTGCTATTCCAGCTCAAGTAGGGGATTACTGATTCAGTGATTACGGGTATTGTAGGGGAGCCAAGTGAATGGCCAATAGCTAGCTGAGTGTGACTGCAACGGCTGTGGGAACATAGCTGTAATGGGCTTTGTGGGAGAGATTAAATATATATAAAAGGAGAGATATAGAAATGAGACAGGGGGGGGGGGGGGGGGGGTAAACGTAAAGAAATGCTGACTGAAATGTGAGAGATTTTCGCAGGAGATAAGTTTTAAAAAAATGTCGTCCTCTCTCCTCTTTACCTACACCATCCCTGCCTTTTCAACTGGTGCATAAGGGTAAATGGCATTTCCAAATGAAAAAGAATCTCTGCCACAAACAACGTATTCCACTCTCCTTGAGAGGTTTTGCTCATTGAGGAAAACAAAATGGAAAGCAGCCCATGGAGCTGAGCTGCTGGCAGATATACCCCTGATGCACCTGAGATGAATAGTTCACAATGGCAGCTTGCCCCCTGTTCATTTGACTTAAAATGCACAACATATGCAGGCTTTTTCTTATCATGAACCCTTTTTTTCTCACAGAGCATTGCAGCAAATGTGTCTAATGCACCGCAGAGTTTTGGTGTGTCTCCTCTTGTCCGTCATAGTCTTTATCGTTTGCTTTTTATATGGTCAGCTCTTCATGTTCATCACAATGCAGCGCCGATATCATCTTCAATAAGGGAAGACAGACTTCGCCTGTCATTGTTGACTTATAGTTCAGAGACCACCCTATTATTTGAACTGTGGTGAGCAGATGTGCGGAGCAGAGATGTGCTGTCATGTTGCATCATGTCAGGTGACTAAAAGGAGGCTTGATCTACGCCTTGCATTCATTGGTTTTCCATTAAGCTCACATATGCGTCAGTAGTGCACAAATTATACTTAAAGCGATTCTTGGTTGGTGGGTAATAGTAACATCAGGGATTCTATTGCTCAGCTATGGCGTAAATTGTTTTCATACTTGTGGAAATGTTATTGTCAACAAAATCTATTTATATGGTAAAGCTTTAAAAAGCAATCATGTAATGTCACAGATACAGGTAAATCATTTCTGGCAGTATTAGAACTACTGTAGCATGCATTATGTAAAAAGCATCAGTTGTCATGTTATTACAACACATGCAGTAATTCTATGTTGGGTGTTTGCTTGAAATGACTGCAGGGTGTAGGGTGATGATATCTTCAGGGTGCCATGACAGTCCATTCATAATCATTTTGCTTTAATCCCTCTTCTTGCTTGCAATTTATCACAAATGCCAATGATAATTGAGCAGATAGATAAAATAAATCAATAAGAGATCCAAAGACAACAACATCCCCACAATAAGTCTGAACACACCACAAAAGATTGTTAACTGTCAGGGCGAGAGGAAACTTTGAAAGTGCCAATGTAAATCTGTGATGTGAGTTACTGATCTTCCAAATCAGAAAATCTGTCCCTACACTCCATTCATTTTTTATTTTTTATTTTCCATAGCTGCTAAAGTGGCCAAATGCCCAGTGTTTGTGAAAGATATATGGAGATTTCAAGCCACCACAGCAGCATTGGGAGGAAAGCTGTTGTTTTATCAAACAACATCTGCCAGCGTCATTGATTCCAAAACAAATAATACTCCGACAGCAACACCTCCTCCGGTTGGGTTTAAGAGGATCTTCTGATATTCTGATTAAAAATTCATTGTGTGGAATCTGCCTCGGAGTGTGTACTTTGTTTTCTAGTCTGAATCTCATTACAGCTTCAGCTGTGTGCCTGACTTCAGAATACATAAATAAAAATACAGCAGAGGGCATCTCATGGTCAGAAAATTAGGTCAAAATAATGTTCTATTTGAATGTTTGGCCTTTGGACATTGTCCAGCCCTTTATGTGTTTGCTGAATGAAAAAGCTTTAATCTCATCTGGCCATAACTAACAAGTACCAGTGATTGTAGTCAAACCAGCAAGACTTCAAGAAAATGATTTAAAAAAAATGATGTGTTAGTATTTCATCAAATATCAGCAAGACATGCAGGGTTTTGCTGTAATTGAGTAGCAATTACTGTAGCACTTGTAGTAACAAGTAATATTAGTTTTATGGAAATGTGGACTATTTAGTCATAATGTTTCTGAAATAATAATGACAATAACTCTGTTAGACTAATTTAAGCTTGAGTCAGATCAAAACATGTGACTCTATCTGACAGAAACTCCACCCTTTCTCTACCTCCTTTTTTTTTTTTATCTGAGTTACGCTGTCAGTCACTCCCTTCTGCTGACATCCCGCTCTTCTCTTAGAGGCCTTGCCATTCCCAAAGCATGTAACCTCACCCGTGGCTGTTACTGTACCACTTATCTGACTGAGGCCCCAGATCCAGCCAGCTCGACAGCCCTCCGAGACCGCCTGGCCTGCTGGCCTCTAAAATCACACCATCACTCTACGGTGGCTCGTGTTTCTCTCAGAGGATTTTGCACAGTCATGGTGCCTATCAAATACGCTTCTTTTTTCCTCGCATTTCACATAAATCTGAGCCTGCATACATTTCAAAAATGGCATCTACTAAAACTGTGTTTGCACAAAGAGACACGTGGTATTCTTTTTTACCGTGACCTTTACTTTGGCTGAATGATGAAGTGTGTCACGGGAGCTTTGGTACAAAACACTGAAATGTAGTCAGCATGAAATGTGAAGAGGGAGGATGGGATGTGTCTATCTAAGCATGTGTATACGCTTACAGTGTCTGTGTGCGTGGTTCTGTGCATATGTGCGCACACACACGCATGCAAATGCCTGTGTGCGTCCATAAACAAACCTCCATCTGTGCTTCTTACACAGCTGGACTGTGATGGCATGTCCCGGCAAAACCCCCATCGCCTGGAGAACTCTCACTCACACACACACACACACACACACACACACACACACACACACACACACACACACACACACACACACACACACACACACACACACACACACACACACACTCTATATATATATATTAAGCAACATCTAAAACAACCTTTACTCAAATTCCTTTTCCTCTTACTGCCGTCTACGTCTCTATCCTCCCACCACTCAGTTTTACCCAGCTTCCCCTGCCATGTTTCCCTGGTCACACCTTTCAAGCTGAGTTACAGCCTGCAAGGACAAGAAGTGTGGCACTACTGCAATCACCTGAGGAGCTCCTCTCGACCATAGCCTGTATCTGTCAGGCCATGCTCTGTAAAAACTCGCTGCCTGCCTGTCGCTTTGTTTACCATCCATTCACACACCACCACCAACAACAACAACAGCCCCAAAAGCTATGCAAAACAATACATGTGAAGATTTGGTAAGGGCCCTTTCGTCTGTGCTTCACAACATATGCCATTTGCCACATGTGCTCTATCATTGCGTGGGCCGCCGGTGTAAAGAGACTGTTGGTGTTTCTGGGCAACATGTGCAGCGCTAGCACTCTCTGGGTGGGCGTAAAGGTCAGTAAAGAAGATGTTTCTAAGAATGTGATGTGTCTAGACAGAAAAGTAAGCTTGTGCACTGTGTTATTGAGGGGTTATGATAATTCTAATGAATGATGTTGATATCTCACATCCAAACACAACATCTTCTTCCTGACCATTTAATGAAATGCCAAGAGTCTTGAAGGGCTCCACACACCTTGTGATGCTGATATTGCTCACACATTATCACCATTGATCATCAGTTTGCAGCACGAAAAATATGTGCCATAATTTATTTTTCAGTAAACTGAT
This sequence comes from Gymnocephalus cernua, assembly GCA_023631565.1. Lineage (NCBI taxonomy): Eukaryota > Metazoa > Chordata > Actinopteri > Perciformes > Percidae > Gymnocephalus > Gymnocephalus cernua. The sequence goes on from CM042435.1 coordinate 19,458,012, forward strand.
TCACACTGACAATGAGGCAGCGTGAACGTCTAGCATCACATAAGTCAACTGCCATTCGCCTGAAGCAGTGTTAAAGGAATAGTTTGACACTTTGGTAAACACACTTGTCCACTTTCTTGCTAAGAGTTAGAAGAGAAGATTGATACCACTCTATTGTCTGTATGGTAAATGTGAAGCTGGAGCCAGAACCCGGTTAGCTTAGCTTAGCATAAAGACTGGGAACAGGGGGGGACAGCTATCCTAGTAGCAACAAGGCAACAAAATATGTCTACCAGCACCTTTGAAGCTCGCGAATTAACATGTATGTTATCTCTTTAATCCATACAAAAACTGAAAATGCCCTTATTCCAGTCTTTATGCTAACCTGCTGCTGGCTGTAGCTTAATATACCATACAGACAAGAGAGAGGTATCAATCATCTCATCTAACTCATCAAACTATTCCTTTAACCTAATCTCCTCTCTATTCACAATAAGATCACACCTTACAGTCAATCTGCTTTTCTCTCTTGTCCCTCCTCTTTCTTGCCTTGGGAATCTTTTTTTCCCCCCACAATCTTGGAGCAAAGCAGATTTGCTTCCTACAGTAGCTGATGCTAATACTGTGGCTGAACTGTGCAGCCAAAGAAGCATCTGTTACTGCCAGGGTTTAAGGACCTGGAGGATTCGATAAAAGAGGGGTAGGCACATGTAAAGAGGCTGGCAGAGGGGACACAGACCATTAGCTTAATGACAGAATGAGGAATGAGGACTAGGGAGATGAGATTCAAAATCCAAGCATTGCAAAATTTTCCTTTAACAGGAATCAAGGCGACTAATCTAATACATAGCGTGGCGAGGAGAGAGGGGTGGGGGGCGGCTTGATGTTTTCTTCGCCTCAGGTAAAGGAAGAAGAAGAAGAAGGGTACACAGGAGAGAAAGGTTGGCGGTGTCATTAAGTTGGCTAGCCGTGACCGTCAGGAACATTAATGTTGTCTACTCTGCTTTCTTCAAACTGGTACCCTTTGCTTTCAACTACTCCCGTCTTCTCTGTGAGCACACCTGACTCCTGGTTTCCATAGCTATTATGGACCCCGCACCGGTAATTACACATTTCACAATTTCTGATGTCACTTCAAAGCAGCAACAGTCTTGTCACCAAAGCACACACCATGCCTCTGCAGTACAAAGCCAAGCCTGGAGGATTACTGAAGCCACACATTGTTTTGCTGCCGGCCACTAATTCAATTAATAGCATATGGTTTGAAACAGACTTGAAAGAAATTGTCCTGACACGAGACTGTGCCTTCATCACACCTAGGGATTTACACATTTTGTTTCTGAAAAGCAAAATGAACTCCAGCAAGTTTAATTTGAATTACTGTATGCACATCCTCTTGTTCCTCTGCCTCTATAATATTACTTTTTAAAGGATGTACAGCAAATGAGGGGGAGTGATCTACATGATGAGTCAGAGTAAAGGGCTTTGGCAGAATAGTATAGTCCCAGAGTAAAGAGAGAATGCACACGAAAGCAGAACATCAAGACATTCAAGAAAAAGAGCAGTCCGAACAAGACGAAAAACAAATTCTGTCATTTCAACCACTCTGCGAGGCCTTAGGCAGCCAGAACTCATCGTGATCAAAGCAATGAAGCTTGCCTCCCCAAACCCGCTACTTTTGAATCTTAGTTCAGACTGCCCGATCATGAAAAAGATGTATGCTGCTGCTGACAAAGGTCTGATTCACCCACACGGGGCTACTGATGACAAAGTAAATTTGAATGTCCACTAAATAATTGTGACAGCTTGCAAAACAAAAAGCAGTGCTGACAAATCTGAAACTCAGAACACAGGAGGTCTTCAGTCACCAGAGGCAAAGCCTCAAAGGCCTGGAAGTCAGCACATAAGTGATATCTAATAACTGTCATCTCTATTTTGTTAACTACATCGGCAGAGACAATCTGCTTATGGACTGTTGTGAGCTCAGCTCAACCACGAGCGGTCTGCGAGCTCAGCTTGACAAAAGCCTCAGGGCACAACCTTGAAAAAAAGTCTCAGATCATACATTACACAAATAAAGATTGGAAAGAAAACGGGGTGGAGGGGGGGGAAGTTTCTTGATTATTTTACAAGTACGAAGAGGGCTTTTTAGTGTCTTAAGTATAAAACGCCTTCCTGTTTAATGTAACAAGCTAAACATTCAGCAGTAAAGTGAAATTTCAAGCGGAGCAGATTATTAATATGCACATCAATGCAAGAGAGGTGCTCTCACTAAACATTATAATGACATTTGACAATAGCTCTCCTATTTTTGCATCACTGAGCGATACATTTCTTTTAAGCATTGGTTTCTTTGCATCGTTACGAGCTCCTAGTTTTCTTGTATTTGAAGTTGAAGGCAGTCCTGAGACAGTGCTCATGATGGAGATGCTAAGACATGGCAGCGAGAAACAAGAAACGGGGCCACGGCTCCCACAGGAACCCCTTCCTCTCACTAAAGCTCTGTCTGCCCCTGAATTTAATTAGATTTTGATATCAAGCTTTTTTTCTCTTATGCTTCCCTTCCTCTTCAACATGCGTGAAATTGCACGGCACTATCTATTATTTATTCACTGTCATTTGCTTATTGTTTCTTATGGATGCCTTGGCAGGGGCACTTGCAGCTCTGCTGCGTGTGATATGACGGTCTGCTTTATCTCCCTCACTGCTCAGACCCACCTCCCCCCTGCAGGTCTGAGCCCAACTCATTTGCTGCCGTTGGATGGGGAGCTATGGATTTTTTCCCCCTTTCACCCAATGACAGCACGGTGAGGTGCTATGAGGGCTGGGTGCTAATGAGCTGACTCTGCAATGCTGGGGGAGATGCTCTGTAAGACAGAAGGAGTCAGAGGACGGTGCAGGGGGAGACGCTCTGGAGAGTCAGAGGGGCCATTATGACCGTGCCACACATGGGGTTAGAGGGACTCAACCGCGCCAGTCAGACACATCCGCGTGTCTCCAAAGTCGGCCATTCAGCCAAACTGAACTCATCATTTAGAACGACATCACAAAATGGTATTCTCGACTCAATTTCTTCCCCTTTTGTCCATTACATTTCTGTTGATTTCACGAAACTGCAGCCAGTGGGGGTGTAGGAAAAAAAGGTAATTTGTTGGATCATCCACTGCACCAGTTGCACCGTGGGATGGACCATAACCATATATATCAGCACCCATGGAGAAGGAAAAAAACAAATGGTGTATATACTATACACTATATATATATAGATCCATTTCTTCTTGAATAGTGAATCATTTATGTGATGAAAAATACATTTATAAAACACAAGTTAGAAAAAAAATACACATCCAATTCTGATCCATAACACATGAGCTCCTCCAGCACTGAGTCCTTGACACAGGGTCTGTGTTATTGGCTGCATTCCCAAGGCCAGCATGTATACAACATGTTGCCAAAGGAACTTATTCTATGTGGAATTCCTGTATTTATGAAATATCACCTCTGTAAAACTCAAGACAGACACATTGTGTGAATGTGGTTTCCAACCACAGCTGTCCGTAAAACGTTATTGTCAAAATGAATATACATTTCTATAAAAAAAAAGAAAGAAAGGAAGGAAGGAAAGGATGCATTTTGTGGTAAAAGACAATACAATGGTGTAGGATACATATGGGAAGAACACTGTGTGCATTAGACAAACCTGTATTTGTAAATTCCCACTGAGACTTTATGACCCAGAGTGAAGTGAGATGGACTTGACTGCTTCCCCTGGATTGAGATGTGGCCTCTATATAAGCTCCATACTGGATGATTTGGACATAAATAATTCTGCTCGCTGTGCTGTGGACAGAAGTGGGGGGAGAATCTGGACATGACATGAAATAGAAGCACACTTACACGCATGGGTGACTGAAAAGCTGTTGGACGACTCGAGGTTGTCGACATTGTAGTTGAGGTGGAAAGGCTTTTCAGTGGTGTTTTGGTTGGTGTTGTAGAGTTGGACAGCGAACCTGAACGCGCTGTGCTCCTGCACCGTGGAACGCATGAACAGCCCCCCTTAAAGAGAGGAAAAGCAAGATCAGACAATCGCATCTGTGCCTTTACTAGTCTAGTGTCAGTGGTGGAAGAACTCTGTACGCTGCGTCCGACTGCAATAGAAAGAAGGCTGATTGGTATTTGAAAGAATATCATGCATTTTTGACCAGTCTGTAACTCTTCAAATCGTGCGGGGGGACTGACCGCCTCCCATCTTACTCCTTATCAAACACTTTTTTTTTCGGCCAATGATTAGACTGACACAGACAACACTAGATTAAGCTTTAATCTACAGTTTAACACAACCAGCTGCTTTAAGATCGCAGCATACATCAAAACAAGTTATATAGCCTCTGTCATTGCGCAGAGCTCCGCGCTCCGTGCACATCTCTCTCCGGTATAAGAAATTGCAATCTTTGTCCATGCAAACCACAATCTGCAGTCTCTTTTTTTTTTAACACAGCAAAGACACTTACCGATATTGATCTGATTGGGAAATCCTGCGAATGATCTGTCAAAGAGCCACAGTAGAAACAAAACCACGCGTTGTGCCATTTTCTCCGACCTATCTGTTCAACTCCTTAAAAGGGTCTGTCTAAGCAAATTCATATGTTCTGGATGGAAGCCGGCCGCGATGGAAATCCAGTGGATAGATGATGGTCGCTCACAGTGCACCAATTAGGTTCATTGAGGTGCAGCCCAGCTGCAGAGCATTTTTTTTTTTTGCAACTAAGAGGAAGAGAGAAAGAGAAAGAGAGGGAGAGCGAGAGGGAGAGAGAGGGAGAGGAGGGGTGGGCTGGTGTGGGGGGAGGAGGGTAGAGGGAGCTGATCTGAACTCCGATTGGACCCGTCGCGGCGGGCCAATGTTGGTCAAACTTGATCCGACGCTAAAATTAAAAAGCCTCAGCCCGCTAGATTACGACGGCTTGGAATACGCGCTGCATTTTGTCAATATTAGCCTTCTGTTGGCCGAATCAATAGAAATACTGCAATCTCAGGTGGCCAATGATTCCGAATTGCCTGGCCACGTCCAGTTGCTGCATATATCTTGAGAAACCGCGGAGAGGCGAACATGGAGAGCTGCGGTTATTTCCAACAGTGGGGAAGTTTGTTTGTTTGTTTGCTTGTTTGTTTCATTCATTCTGCAATCCTACTCTATCCGTGTTGATCTCCGGTGTAGCAATGACATGTTTAAGGTTAGAGAGAGGTAAAGAAGGGATTATTAGAAGAAAAGTTAAAACCACATAACGCCTCTCACACAATCGCACACACACACGCACGCACACACACACACACACACACACACACACACACACACACACACACACACACACACACACACACACACACACACACACACACACACACACACACACACACACACACACACACACACGTTTGTATGAAGGTGGAGGGATATGGGAACACAGAGCCAATAGAACTGTCTATGGTCCTGAAAATGATCATGAAAAGGCTGAAAGTGACTGAAAAAATGGTTTTGGCCGGAAACACATTCAGCCTTCTCTGGAGGTTTGACCATTGTAAACTTACTGATATCTCTCAGTCTTATTTTATTTACTTTAAGTTTTACTCGGTCTCTAATGAAACATCTATCATTCCTGTGATTCTGCCTAAGAGAGAACAATTAAGGGATTACTGGCCTATTCATTACCCTCAGCACAGCGCTTTGAAAATTGAGTTTTTAATTGCATTGCAAATGGCTAAGGCTTCAGCTACTGATACTGCCATGCACCGACTTCTCTTTAACATGTGACAGACTGTGTCATATTTTAAACTTAAAGATGTGTGCAGTAACCTGATCCTAAAGAAAAAATGAATGACTGGTAAGGGTACTGCTACAATGACACAGCTGATCAAGCATCAATGTCAAACACAGGGATGTATATCCAACCGTGTTGTGCAGGCCCCCAGGAAGTGGGCCGGGCTTTGAAGCACAATCAACATAGCAGCCAAACAGTGGAATTGCAACTCCCGGGCCCGTCACATGATGCCCTCTGGCCCCAAAAAGACTTTTGTACATAGATTTACATGGCAAAAAAGACGTCTGTAAATCAGTGGATCATTTTGTTTTTGAGCATCACTATCCCCGCGAAATGACTCAGTTCACTATGAGATTTTGATCCATTCGGTCCAATAACATTTGGAAAGTCCAGAAGAGCTGCACAATGAAATCATTTGATCCCTGTTCTAGTTAGTGGAGCGCTAATCCGGTGTAAAAGAAGCCAGCTCGGCTGGCTGAGATCTCTAGTGCGCCTGCTGTATGGGCCGCACAATGCGGATGTAGTGCCGGTCATCCGGGTAATTTTTGGCTCCATGAAGGCTTCATGCGCCACTAAGCAACTCTCACAGCAATGAACGGTGCTCCACCTCGAACGCTGTATCCAGTTCTTATTATACATCCGTGGTGTTGTGTCTAAGAGTCCAGAAAAAAAAGACTTAATGTTTACCATCTAAGAGATTAGGATGATGAGTTGAAGATCACATTTCACATATACTATATCAATAAAGCGTAACTAGGATCATGTGTTTGAAAGAGTGGTATTAATCATTCATGCCAATCAAGTAATGATAAGGAATGACCTAGCCATCACAGGGGGGGGGGATTTCCTTTCCAAACAGGGTCAAAGTGGATTGTTGACGACTCACCGGCTCTCTGGGGATGAATCTGGGATGGCATCACATTGATTCTCTGGTCTCCGCCGCCTCCCTGTCAAAGTCGTATAGGACGTGGGTCGCCTGACCCCGATGGCTGAAGTCATAAGGATCATGTCAAACTGTGACTCACTGCCATTTCCACAAACTCTCATTACATCATACCTGCATCTGAAACACTGATAGTTGTTTTAGTGGATAATAAGAGGCCTCCTTGTGATGTTGGTTTGCTAAAACGTTGTATACAACAATTAATTGGCAACATAATAAAGAAGCAATTTAATTGGTCATGCAAAAAAAAAACATTATTTGCTTCAAGGGGAGCCCAAGTATTTGAGATAAAGCCTCAATATAATTGATTATAGACGGTGATGATTGTGCTTCACTATTTTCAATTAGGACATTTTGGCCATGCAGCGTTATCCTCTAAGCTCAATCTCTGCAGAAATTCAATTTTGTCACAAGTGTAGAATATCACAGATATGATCTACATGAAAACAAATAATTATATGATATGCCTTCCTGGATTTGAAAACACTCACAGGAGTGTTACTGGAGCAGGCAACGTGAAAAAGACTGAAAAATAGATGAAAAGATGTTGCCTTTTATCTCATGGTGATGATGATGATTCACAGGCTATAGCTCTGAGCACTGCAAGCATCACCAGCAAGAATTATTCATTTGCTCCCTGACTTCTCTACCTAACACAACAGGATTACATCTTCATCTTTGCCTCATTTGAGGTATACGTGAGCCATAACTTAGAAACTATGACATTTAAATAACAGTCTTTCTCTATGGGAGTCAAGGGGTCATGGGTGTTATTATTTTTAGGTTTGATTTGCTCATGATAACTGGATAATTATGCTGTTCCCTTGACATAACAAGCTTGCGTTTTCTCGTGAAAACAAATGATATAACACAAAGTGCATGTGTAATCATTTATTCTCAGCAGGTGCAAGGATGTTTTTGCCACAGCAAAGTGATTCCCAACCTTTATGGCTTGTGACTGATACTGGATGTTTAAGGCCAATATGGATATCAATGTTTAAGACCACACAGTATGTACTGAGTGGGACATTTTACAGTTGAAAAGTAAACTGGTCAGTCCTTTCTGGTGGGCATATCAAGTAATAGTGTGGTGGTGACTCTTTAAAGTGAAGCAATGTCTAATTGTGACCTAACATTAAAGATTAGAATGTGTGTTTGAACGTGACCGTGAGCACGCCCTTAGTTGCCTAATGGTTACAATACCACATAACTTCAATGATTACATGTTTTCTGTGTCTCTACACAGTACGTGTCGAATAAAGGTAAATACATAAAAAAACAGTACAATCCTACGTGGCCTAAGAAAGTGAAAGTATCTAGTATTTATCAAAAATAAGTAAAGCAAATTCTCTCTCCCCTTCCCTGTCTTCAAGCTATCCTGTAAATTAAAGGCCATAAAAAAGCCCCAAAAATAATCTTAAAAAAACCCATCTTTGAACCTCTGCATGTGCTGCACCCTCCTGGGTGAAGCTCCTCGCTGTCAGGTGAAAAAGAAGCATCTGGTGACTGCATGTGTATAGGAGGAAGCACATGGCCGTCTACACCCTCCCCAGGAGAACAGTGGGTGTTGCAGCAGCAGGTTCTTCGGTGTATGCGGATTTGGCCTTTACAAATTGAGGAAAAATGCCAAAAAAGAAAACAAATAAATGAAATAAAACATCAGCATATATTAGAGAAGACTGCAGCTGCAACGGACCGGAAACTTCCTGGCGCAATCTCAAAGTGACCAAAGATTAGACATAGAGGTTGTTAACCACATTAGAATCATCACCTTTTTATCTAAAGATTACGTTAGGTTATGAAATGATTATTTTATGATCACAAGAAAACAAAGGGTGTCGTGTAAAGATAAGAAAAGAAGTATTCCGTGATCAAGAGAAAAGATGAACATAACTGATTGGTCCATCCTGCCCATGTCATACCGTTGTAAGACGAGAACAAAACGGGCTCAGTATGACACATCTGCTCCAACCCTCCTCGTGTGTGATCAGACGCTTGGCATGCAGTGGCTTGCAGATACAGAACCAGGTGTTTCGGATAAATTCCTAAATCAGCTGGAGATTACCTCAGAGCTTTTAATCTAATGGATTGCAATGCATCAAGGCCATACGTTTTTAATTTACGATGATGACTTCAATTTAGCAAGAGTCATTTTCTGCAAACAAATGTGTGCACGTCAGAGAGAATTGCTTTTCATGTTTTTCAAGATTTAAACACTTACCAGCTTGAAAAAAACAAACATTTTTTTCTCTCGGTATGATCAGGACTGGTCACATCATATTTTGGTTCCTTTGCTCGCATATGACTTGACTCAACCTTCAAATCTCTCTTTTTCCTACCATTTAGTGCACTGCCTCACATTAATTCTACCCCGCTGAGAAACTAAATTCAGTCATCATAGAAATGGGTTCCTCTGGTGAAAGACACATCATGATAGGGAGTGAATTAGTATTGTAGGAAAGATGCAGTTAAACAAGCATTATGCAGCTCAAACTCAATGATATTTGGAAAGCTATTCCAAGAGCCCATCAGCCTTGGCCAGATGTTGGAGGCTGATAAGAGACTCTGCTCTCAAGGAGCTCTTCTTTATTCTGTCAGGGCCTCTTCCCATGAAAGAGACACTGGGAAGGCAATGGCCTAAGGAGTTAGAGAAACACTTGCCGATGTGGTATTGTGTAACACAGATGTAAAGAAACAACAAGGCTAGTTGAATAAAACATTCTGTGCAAACACTGTACAATATGGAAATCACATTTGGTCAACAAAGTGGAAAAAAAAAAAAAAAGTGGGATAAAACATGGCGTATGTCAAGTGGCAGAACATTCTGATGGAAAAGACGTTCGGGAGGAATCGCTGTTGACTCCCTGTGGCATAAGATAAATGACATGGCATAGTTCAAGGGATGAGGAAAAGGTGCCTACCACAATTTCACTATTTGAATGCTACTGCGTACTGCGTTACAAACCCATCACGCGCTTTGGCTTCCCAGCAAACACTCTTTGGCCTGAGTGTGACAGAGGCGCTGTTATCAGCTGCACAGGCTGACACACTTCACTCTCTTGCCTCTGGCTTCGCACAGTCAGAAGCCTGTGCAGCGTGGCAGGAAGATATCTTCACCACATGAGGTTCGAGCTACATGGAACAGCCCGTCTGCACGCAGAAGGGTACCCCGCACTTTACACACAAATATACTAGATACTGGACAAACATGTTTATGCATATGTGCACAGGGTAAGTTATATGCTTATATATGGTCTAGTGCAGGGGCCTTCAACGATTTTTAAGCCAAGGACCCCTTAACTGAAAGAGAGATGGAGCAGGGACCCCCATACATATAAAATGTATATATATATATATATATATATATATATATATATATATATATATATATATATATATATATATATATATATATATATATTTGTTTTATAATTATATATAAAATCAAGTTGCATATTAAATTGGGCCTACAATAACCTGTAGGGTGGCCTAAAGTCTTTATACATATCTGTTTTGCATAGAATACTAAACTATTTAAATAGCCTAATAATTGTTGGCATGATTTGTATAAATCATGTTTTAATGTTAAACATATATGTGGCAAAGTGAATCGTTAGGATAAACTACCTGTGTATGGCCTTAGTGACTACCTTACAGGCCAGTAAGCAGTGGGGATTTATATTTGCTAATATGTTGTATGCTGTATGTTTTTTGAAAAATCTTTCAAAACTTTACAAGCATTTGGAGGCCCCCCTGCATTGACTCCGAGGACCCCCTACGGGTCCCGGACCCCCTGTTGAAGATCACTGGTTTATTACACAATTAGTGCGTCAACGGAAACATTTGATACACTAATCTGATAATTGATTAAACATTGAAGTAATTTAAGACGCACAGATGCAAAAGAAGATACTTTTTTTTAAAGTGTCAGTTTTAGCTTAAAAATGCTACTGCTAGTTTTTAAAAATGCCACTTTTAGCTTCAAAAATGCTTGGTTGAACTTTTGGAGTTTGCAAATTTTCTCTTCTTTACATCAGTATGAATGAATGTCTTTGATAATTAGTTGGGCAAACATTATTATGTGTCTGAGAAAATGTCAGAGCATTTCTGACTGTGTATGACATTATGCAGATGAACTGATTATTGATGAATAAAAACAACAATCAGCTGATTAATCAATAAAAAATCTATTTTTTCAGCCCAAATGTGGTCACTGTAGCAGACCAAGCAAAATAACAGGATAAAAACTGAATCTCAGATTATATATGTGTTATTAAAGACCTGTATAATAACATGTCCGAACATTTTCCAAACAGAGCTACCTACAGTATAATGGCTCTGGCTAGAGGAGCATGTCAAATCCCACTTGCCTACTACTGGCTGAATTTCAGATGCCTTCATTACATCCCAGGCTTGTTTTCCTCTGCACAGCACAGAGGTATAAGAACAAAAACACCAACCACATCATGGCTCAGGTTAGGTTTCAGTGACCCAGTCACGTTAGACCTCCAAAAGGCAGTGACAAAGGTGTAATAGCAGAGACAAGCTATGGCCAAAAGAATAAAGAAATGAAATGCAGCCAAGAAAATGCTAAAAACAATCCCTAAGCAGCAGCAGCAGCAGCAGTGATAACAACAGCAGCCTGTTATTTCCCCTTCCCCCATGGCCTCTGTTGCCATGTCCCAGTAATAGGAGATGGGTGTTGCTCACTGCCTGCGTGCCTAATTGAGAGGAAAACAAACTGGTTGCTGCAGATAATGGGAAAGGTGAGTCAAAATACCATTAATAGTCTGTGATCCTTTTAAATAATTAACAGTGTCCACTGTGTCACGTTAACAGCACTGTTCCTGTGATTGATGTTGCAGCTATTGTAGGTTTTAAGATAAACCTGCTATTGTAAACAGAAATTAATCCTGCATATCATAATGCATTGTGGATATTCTCTGTGAGTAAAAACTACAGTTTATGGACGGTGATTTAACAACATGTTATACAATATTTTTTGTAGACATGATGAGCAGCACTAAATGTACATATTAATAAAGTCTGGCTAATTATGATAACCACAGGCATATTAGAAAAGCAAGGAAAATATTTATCTTTATACAGACATACAAGTTTCCGGCACATTCAGTGCATGGTAATAACCTAATGGTAGTCCCTTATGCTTTGATTTCCAACATACAGGGGTGTATAAAAGCAGCAATCAAGGTCAAGCATTTCATTAGCGCAAAACACTAAGCCAAACAGCACATGATAAATGATAAACATTCTGTAGATAGTCCGTGCCAAACTTCTTAATAATACACACCACATCTCTGCAGTTATAATGAAACGTTCAGGAGCTGGGAGTATGAATATTGCATGTCATTAATGGATCAAAGAATCAAGAGGTCAGACTGTTGGCGATGTATGTTTTTTAGTTTGTAAGTGCATGCGTGTGCCAGCGTATGCCCGTGCTGGTTCGTTTGTGTGTCTGTCTGTGTGTATGTGTGTTCCAGTGCTGTTTGTCAGGAGGGAGGCTCCTGCTGTTTGTTAGTCCCTCGCAGACTGTAATGCTTCAGTCATCCCATTGTTAGCCGGTTCTACTGTACCTGCAATTAAATTTCCAAAGTCAGAGGAGCTTAACTAATTACTTCCAGCAAATGCCGCCTCTTGCCTCCGATGCAAATAACACCACAATACGCTCTAATAGTGCAGGAAGCCATAACATTGGCTTGGTGGATCTTGCACTGTCAATCAATGCGAAATTGGATTTGCAACATAATGTTAGGTCAGCTATTTCTGCGCATTCATTTGAAAGATAAAACTGTAATCTAGCTAATGCAATGCTCTCAACAGAACAGTTTAGCAGTGCAAGTTGAAACACAGCCACTTTTTTTTCCTTTTTGCCCGACTGAACAGAACCACACGAGTCTCAACTGCAACATTTCTCATGTATGATTTTGACGAATGCTTGACAAGGCCAAGACCAGGCGGCTGGTCTGCACGCCAATGAGAATGAAGCCTTTTTCAAATACAAATCACCCTGGAAACATCACCTTGGAATATGAAGTTTAATGGAAATTTCCCCCCCCTTTTGATGCATATTTGCATACTCTCATTTAGTGTGCTGTCAGTGGCAGCAGTGGGTGGTATTGGAGAGCAGAGGCGTGTTACTGTTTGTTCAGTTCAGCAGACCACTATTGCTATAATTATATCTGCAAGGCCACCGCTGGCCAATAAACATCACCTGCAGACCTTCAAAACCATCCCTGCATTGCGTGACTCTGTAAAATACTGTAGCAAAGTTGGAGCTATGTCAGAGAGGTTTCCAGCAGCGGTGACTCATAGGAGATATAACAGTGTGAAAGAAAAAAGAAAATAGAGAGTCACAACCAAAACAGCAAACACAGCCGTAACACATCAACCGTGTGCATCATTCTCTCTATCAATGTTACTCTCAGCAAATGTTTTACAGTACAAGTCACTTATTCTTTGATTTTATGTAAAGATAGATCAGCCATGGGTAATGTAGGTGAGTGGTAGAGCTGATGATAATGGCCCGATTGACAAAACACAAAACAAAGCGTTTTAAGGAGAAAATAAAAGTCAGAAGCAACATATTGCGGTAGGTTTAAGCGGTGTAGTGTGAATGGCATAAGGGTTGCCTCATTGCATACGTTGAGTGAATTATATATTAAGTACCGCTGCAGATGCACAGGGGTGCATTATTTACTGATGCCAGCAGAAGAGTTGCAGATGCTCTACTGTATGTATGTAGAATATATATTATACACCTGACAGCTGGAGGGGTTATTCTATAAGCCCTTTAGTCACTTCAAGTGTTCACAAAGGTTAATGATACTACTGCAGTTTAACTGATGAGCACAGAGCTGTCACAGCCTATGCATGCGGTGGTTTGTGGTTTTTATAAAAGAAAAAGATCTACTTGCAATATTGAACTGTAATTAAAAATAACTAAAAATGAAACTGAAATCATATTGTCAACACTGACCGTGCTGAAACAAGATTTTTATTTTTAACATCCTGTGTCTGGGACATTTTTATGACATCCTGCAGTTTATCACATTTCTCACTTGACTTTTTCTGAACACCATATTCCTCTTAGAGTCATTAATGTTTTACGTATTTTCTTTTTTTGTCTTTTTTTTTTAGAGGTTAAGTGCACTAGATGTGTCACCCGTGTGATCTAATTCACTCTGACGGAAGCCTTTATTGCTCGGCCACGTTTACTCTGCATGTCCTTGGAAAATAACCCTTATTCATTCCCATTTATTTTGACCAGCGGTGGAGCTGCGGCAACACTGGCAATAAAACAGCTCATTTATTTGACATGAAAGCTGATGATTACTAAAGACAGCTAGAGTGGTAACAACAGAGGCAGAGGAAATCCAAAGACGATAGAGTTGGATTGATCTGCCTCGGAGTAAACTAATGGCCCTGTCACAGAGGGGAATAGTTATACTAAAGTATATCCTCTATTGGCCATCTAGTAAACTCAGATTTTAGTTTAATGTAGAAATAAAACACCGTATTGAGCATAAACCTAATATGACAAATTCCCTAAGTTGGTAAAAAGGCTGGACAGGTGGTTGCTTTATAAGCCCACAGACAGGTCAGTCCAGCTCAGCGGGAGTTCTGCTTTAAAAGGGGGTTTCCAAGAACATATCTGAACCATAACAAATTGCTTTCAGCATCACAGATTCATCACTGTCAGACCTTCTTTTTGCCACACTTCTATAGGTCACCATTAGCTCCCTAAAACAGGACCTTTCTAAGAATATGGCACACTTATTTTAAAACCTTTTCACCTGACATTTTAAAAGGTTAAGCTCCCTAAAAAGGTCAGGCTAATTAAAAAAACTAAAAAAGTCTTCTTATAGGGGAATAATATCAGCTGATTACTGTGGAGACGTGTCTCACAAATATTAGATCATCATTTAGAAGCACTTTAAAGGAAGCAGAGGCAGCATGTCGGATTGAAGATACAGTAGAAGAAGGGAGGAAATACTGTGATATTAGCCACATGTTTACAGTTTAACTATTATTATTAGAAATCCAATTCACTGAAACCGTTTTTTTCTGTAAACTCAAGATTTGATAATGACTCAAATTTAAAGATCCATAACTTACTGAAGCCCTCCCTGAAAGAGAAATTGTCCAATTATAGCTTAGTAACCAGCAATGGGAACAGCAGGCCTGTCAAGCTTTGGATTTCAACCATAAACTGTGTAAAATATGGACCGAGTCTCTGCGACGTCACCCATCGATTTCTGAAGAGCCAAACTGAAGCTCAAAGTGGGCAGCTCCCAGTGGCTCTTGGCAGTGCCTGACGTTGGCTAATCCAAAAATGGACAAAGAGGTAAGGAGCTGAGGGGGGTTTGAAGGAAGCCTACAGTCTGGGCACGCCTCCTATGACGGCAGCCACCTTTCAATCAATGCGGAACGCCCTTAATTCTGCAGAACACTAAGCCTAAATATAATTCAAAACAGGTGAGTTTTAATTACTATTCCCATCTGAAATCAAGGTCCCATTGTTTTGAAAATGATCCAAACTTTAGAGTGGTAAATCTGCAACAGTTATAATAGTAAGCTGCATTCAGTATAGGTATGGTCGTACAGATGGTCACCAGTAGCACAAAGTCCCTGGCTTCAAGTCCCTGGATTCGAGATATCACTCCCACAGCTCCAGAGGATCTAATTGAACATAATACCTTACATAATAATCACATCACTGATAAAACGCCCCCACAATGCAATGAAGTGACGGGTTCAAGAGGTTTGTTCAGCTGATTGCTCAGATATTAGATATTAGTTCTTGACAAAATGAAAAAAATCTCATCACATGTAACAATTTGCCCTCGTGTCCTCTACACAGACACAAACAAACCGCACTAATCACGGCCTGCGAGCCCCAGGCCACAATGAAACGTCCCCTGCAAACTGCCACACATTATTATAATAATAAACTTTAGCACCTTTCATAGATTGCAGAATTATTACAGCAAATTTATATAGTCTCATGTCTCAGGAGAAGAGCCAGACCGCTTGTGCCTGTGCAGCTTCTGTTTAATGTTGCTGTTGCTGTCTGGACATGAACAACACTGACCAGCTACAGATATAGCGATTTACCAGGATCCCCATGTACGACCATCATCTTGATATTTTCACTAAGACATTATGTCATAGCCTTTGCATAAAAGAATGCATTAGCGTGATTAGGATCAGTGCATGGGGGCGATAATGCTCGCCGCAACCTATGCGATTCTAGATTTGACATAGCGGGTTATAATATGAGCCTGTATCCGATCAGACAGGATGGAATGGATGGACGAGACCGGTGGACTAATGCAGAGTGACACTCCCTCTCTCAGCGACTCCCCTAATGGCCCTCAGACAGACGTGCAAAACTGAGTGGCGTGAAGGACACAAGGTTACAGGTTTATTCAACCACTTTTCATCTCTATTCAAATGTATTCTATTATTGTAGTGTTCACATTTAGATACCAGTGATACAAGATCCTTCTATCATTTGAAATAAACCCATTCTTCATGTAGCTTAGGGCAAAGTTTGTACTTTTATCTTATCCTTGTTTGGTGTGTGAGAGTTTGGAAGAAGGTTAGGGAAGTATGAGAAAGAAAAATCTCAGTGTGATATTTTGAGCATTTCAAACACACAAAACAAAACGCACAACAAAACAAAACACTGAACAACAGTACATAACTGTAATAAAAGTGCAAGTAGGTGTTTAGCCAAGTGACAGTATTCATTTGTCACCCTGCAGACTGCTGGTGGTTGACTATTTGGAGCACAGGAGTAGAGAGGTTATGTGTGGTTGCTTGTGTGTTTTGTGTGTTTCCAGGGAAAAGTGCTGGTGGCAGAGATGCTACAAACAAAAACACGACTCTGCAGCAGCACTCAGCAGTGGCCCTGACCTGCAGCCATCTTTAGTGAATGTAAGATTGGTCTGTCATTTTACAATTCATTAAATTCAGTTGCTGAATGACAAGAATCTCATGTTTAACATAATATTGCTGCATGCACTGTAGGCATTATGCTTCTTTTGAACTTGTTGTTGTGGTTTGTCTAGCTTTCTTAGTTATCATGCTGTATCTAAACCGACACCATCACTGAGAGACTTCATCTGCCTCGCTGTGCAGTCTCAAGACATTATATAATCTGCCCATGCAATGGCTCTGAGCACCATCCAGGCTGCTTTTGCAACTTCAGAGTGGGCAACTGCCTGCAGAAAAAGTCCTGAAACTGAAAGCACACCGTTTTTTGCTCAGCTTAGCCTTCTGATGTTGTCGAGAGACACTGGGAAGGCTGCGGGCTGAGTGAATGGAGCTGTACTCAGTAAAAAACATTCATGTTTATGAGTAGTAAACATTTTAGTAACTTTTCCGGAGATATAAACAAGGATTTTCTCCAAGTGTGTAGTTTTTCCTCTTCAGCATTTCAATATTTATCTTACTTTATACAATAAGTTTTCCACTTCATCAGGAGATGGGTTTTCTGTGTATTCCCACTCTGTAGTAAAACACTCCAGCGGATCACTGCTGACATAAAAGAATACAGACTTTACTGAGATATGACAGCACGTCTCTTTCGCAAATGTCGCTTTTAGACAGTTATGTAATATGCAATATGATTACACAGCAAATTTAAAAATAAAACTGCACTTGAACAGTACATTTTTTCCTAGATTTCTTAAACAGCGATGCAAATGACTTTAGGGGGTAAACCCAATACAACACCGATGTAGAATTTTTGGAGAGCCAATTAACTGTTAAAGTTTCAGGAGACTTTGATGACTCACGCAGGAGCATTTATTGAAGCTCGATCGAGGAGAACAGAGATAAGCAATACAAACCAACTACAATGTGTGAAGATGCTATTGGATCATTTACAACAGCTATTCTTACTGAGTAAAAAGTCAGTAAAAAACGTTGTAGGAGTCAGATCACATGCAACACATTCTAGGAGACAGTTGGTAGCGTCTGTGACCGTCTGGGTAGAAGAACATCTTATCCAGTGTGTCAATGTGTGCATCACTACTGCAGTTACTGTGTGTATGAGTGTTAGGTGTGTGTGCATGTGAGTGAGCGAGTGAGTGAGTGTCTGAGTGAGTGAGTGAGTGAGTGAGTGAGTGAGTGAGTGAGTGAGTGAGTGAGTGAGTGAGTGAGTGAGTGAGTGAGTGAGTGAGTGAGTGAGTGAGTGAGTGGAGTGACTGAGTGACTGAGTGATGAGTGAGTGAACACTGATGGCTTCCTTTCGTCCTACCATGGGTCTTTTTTAATGGAAGACATTTTGACATGTCACAATAGGAAAAGCACAAGTGTAAATAATAAAATTAACAATGGCTAGCATTTAGCTGCTACAGTGTCCTGGTATTGTGCATGCTGGCTCACTGTCATGGCTTTCTGAGACATTTCAATAGAACCGAGCCATTGTTAGTAGTAACACCTTTTCTTTTCCTAGTCAAAATGTCTGCTGTGAAAAGGGTCATTTCTGCGTCGACGAACTTTGATACCTCAAGATGTTAGGAAAGAAAGTGGCACGGAAATGTATTAATACATTTGTTATGGACATGATATAGGTAATAATTGGATCACACACTTTTACAAGAATTCACGTTGATTTGTTCCGTGAAGTAATTTATACATTAATGTATCAGATAAAACATTAGCCTGTAACCAAAGTGTTATGTGAACCTTTTTGGTTTCATTTTACAGATCCACAGATGTCCTTTGGGGATCTCTGAATCACTGGGATTTCTTATACACAGCCTGCCACGGAAAACCTGGCTACCTAGATACAATCTCAAACCAGTAGAGCAGAATACTTAACTGCCTCTCAGTCACAGACTTTCTAAACCCTTATCAGAGTATGTATACAGTATTTACAGTATTGAACTACATGAGACCCGACCCCGGATAAGCGGACAAAGACGGATGGATGAAAGCGGACGAAGATGGAACTATATGAGACATGGCAAAGGCAGGTGTGAAAGGAAAAAAATCCCTATGGTTTATAGTCAGACTTTTGTATGGCTGTACAATTCTGATTATATTAACCAGTGTCACAGCTTGTCCTTGTTTAGTTTGTTGGTTTGTTTGTTTTCTCGACTGAGACACACAGATTCTTACAGTACAACCTAGCTGTCCTGTTAATCTGTGGATAGTACGCAATGCACACATTTTAATCTGCAAAATCAATAGGCAACTATTAGGTGAATTTTCAAGCAAATATAGCAAAAAAGCTAGGTGGAAAATATAAGTTGTACATGTACATGTATTAGGTAGTTTATATCAATGCATCACCCATAAGATGATAATATCCTTTGTATGTAAAAACTTAAAGCTATGTAGTGGAGTAAAAAGTACATATTTTTCCTTTCAATTATATTAGAGTAGAAGTTTAAAGTAGCAACAAATGGAACTAGTCAGGTAAAGTACCTCAAAAACATACTTGAGTACTACACAAAGAGCTACTTCAGAGCAGTCGGTGGTTGAGGGGCTGCATGAAACAATCCGATTCCCTCAGCTCAACAGCCACTACTCCCAAACAATCCAACCAACACAGTTAAATCACAAATATGTTTTCTATTTGCTGTTGTCGTTCATTTGGTTCTTGCTTCTACAAAGCTAATAAGGAATATAATTTGTATAAATAGTTGGTCCTGCCTAGTTGTTGCTCCAGAATGTTGAATGAACCTACATTATCATGAAGTCTTTACTCTCATGTGGTAACTTGTCAGGCAGCTACAATAATTGGTAATGGGATTTTCACTGCGCTCTAAAGGCAGAGTCAAAACACCAATGTACTATAAAATGATTTATTTCTACATGAGCCCCAATTGCTCCACAGAATTAACTTAACATAAACTGTATGATACAGGCCACCCACAGCTTTGCACTGACATAGTATATGATTCTGAATGACCAGATTTAAGCCCATTAAATCGGTAGGTGCTAAATTACTTTTTCTGATTAAGAGAGGAAAATAGACAAATTGTTTTCTTTTGAAATGGACTCCTAAGTCATGTTTTAAATAACCACTGTGGAGCGTTGTCTTTATTTTAAAAAGAAATACATTTTTCATCCAAAGCTTAGAAATATTTTGTAATCCCATATAAATACTATAATATTCACACAGTGGGATGACATGGCAAAAGAAATTCTCATTCAGGGCTCCAGACTACATTTTTAAATTGGTTACACTGGTGCGCCAAACTTTTTTTTATTTTATGTGCTGCACCAGCACTGAAACGCTGCGGAGATGATCTGCCGGCCACGCACCCGTCCGTCATGGCACAGGACATGTTTCTTGGAGACATGGTGCTTTTGGTGTGTTGATGTTTCGACAGCAAAAGCACTATTGTCAGCCATGCAGAGCACAATGCTGCCTGTTTTATCATATCTGAGCCAAGGAAATTGGACAAGCCATTCTTTGCGAAAGGCAAATATTCTGGCCTTTTGTACAGTATGTGGTAGACCTTGGCTCTGGCTCTGAATCAGATCAGGCGACTCCACCAAAGATGTTGGGTTAGGAATAGGCATCTCATTGGGGACAGAGGAGACAGGTTGTGGAGCCGTTATTGAGTCTGGGCTGGGCCTTCAGGGCGTGACAGGTGTAACAGGCACTGCAGCATTTGTCTTGATGAAAAAACAATCAATAGTTCTCTTCATTTGGACTTATCGGTATGTTTTAAGGTTCCCGCTTGAGGAGGAGTACAGGGCGTGATTTCACACATACACACATGCCTTTTTTCCCCCACATGCATTCACCAAAGAGGAACGTCAGCGTCAGAGCCAATCAGGGGAGAGTAGGGGTGGGTCTTCACCAGGGGTTGATGCATAGACTGAAAGTGAAGCCCAAACATCTCCATCAGCCCCTGGTGGCTGGCTGCAGTATAGGTCATAAATCCCGTGCCCTCCATGTTAGCAGATGGGACATTGTCGAAAATCAAAGTACACTTAAAATAATTTTTTTCCCAAAGATGGTATCTGTAATTGTTAGTAGTTGTTATCACACTGATGTTTGTTCAAGAGTTCATTTTACTAATACGTTTGGTTTTTATTAGTTATTTGATGCTATAAAAACGGGGTAAAACGTCATGATTGACCTGTGATTGACTCGCGATTGGTCAGGCGGGTTTATGGGCTCCACCGCCCGATCACTACTGCACAGACTCTGGCTCCAATATCACAAGATGGAAGCGCCCATATCCGGGATATTTTGGCTTCACTTTTGTACAGTGGCAGGAAGTGGAGTCACGTCGTCCATCTTTATATACAGGCTGTGATCTTCACAGAATGTGGGTGGGGGGAAAAAAAGAATGCTTCACACGTACACACAGGGAAAGACCTGGAAAAATGTCAGGTGCACTGGTGCGACCAATGAAAATGTTTAGTCGCACTTGACAGATATTCGCTCGCATGTGGCAAACAGGTGAAAATGTCTTTGTCCGGTGACAATCCAATCAATATTGGACAAGCTCGTTCATATAATAAACAGACTAATCTAAGTTTGTGCTCTTTCCATGAAGAACATTCATGTCTATGAATTTTACATGGACCTTTGAATGACAATTGGCAGGGTAGCACACTCACCATCAGGCCTGGCTTCCCCCTGAGGTTTCACACTGTTTAAACTGTGTCCAGTTGGGCCTCGGCATCTTATAGATATCACAGTCCATTGACATGAGCATGTCTGAAGAGAACAGCATTCATTCTCTGGGAACTGATCCCTCTTTCCGCAACACTCCTGTGTGTTATGCTCTGTTTGGGTTTGTCACCCAAAGCTGCTGTGAACAAGGTGAATGAGTAAAGACAAGGCAATAGCAGAGAGCCATTCCAGTCTGGAATACAGATTACACTGGGCTTTGAGTCAAGGATATGTTGAAATCACATTAATTTTTTTGCAATAAAGAGAGCCTCGTCGCTATTCCTACTGCTCTCCTATTATAATATTCTCTGTTACATAAACATACTGTGACTTAGTGAGGAAAGGGGCAGTTTGTTTACAGCAGAGCTTTTGTTTCGTCGGTGATTTGTGATGTTTGAAGGACCTGAGGGCAAACTTTTACATTTTCATTAGCTAGAGAAATGTGTGTTAAAATTGTCTTCTCTTTCTGGCAGCTTTGTCCTTCTATGTCTGGCTTTTTGCCACTTGGATTTTTTTTTTATGACGACTCCTTCCTTCCTGATTAGGCAGACGTAGTCATTTTGGCATGGTGAGAAAACTGGTGCCGCTTATTGTTAAACTTGACTATTGTGTTTGTTTATCTTGCTTCTGCAAAGGTTTCTGTAAAGGTTTCTGGTCATGTTGTGGAAAACATTGCACTCAATTGAATCAAAGCAGTATGGAAATACTGGTGTTGCACTATTCTTCACCTTGCAGACTTAAGCCTGCATGCGGAGAGATAAGATTGAATGATCATAGTCTCCTTAGTGGTCTATATACGAGGTCCGAGAAGCATTTTGTGCTTGCTTTTTTGTTTGTTATGGTTTTTCCCTTTTGTTAAATGCACATTTATGCAGCAGTTGTAATCTCAGAGTCCATGTAACACTTTCTTTATAATCTATTTCCTATTAGCATCTGCATGTCTGTGTTGAAATGCCCCTCAGTGTTCATTTACATAGTAAGCTAAAAGATAGATTTCCCAAGGAAAAAAGTTTGCTGGAGTTTATGGACCTCTGGACAATTTTAACACGGCAACAGCAATCTAGTAGAGAGACTATGTGTCTTCCAACAATTGCAATAAAAGCATATACTGCAATACTACTTGCACGGCAATGCATTCGTAATAACAGTCCAGTATTATACTATATAATATTATAACATGAACACGGTCCATTCTGCTGTATAATGAGTATCTTTTCCTCCTCCACAGCACACCTTCTCCATCACATGAGTGTATGTAACATAACAACAGTGTGTTCTTGTGAGTGATACTCCAGTTGGAAAATAGTTGGAAAAACAATTGTAGTACATTGTATGATTTATAGTATTAATTATGCTTACTTAATTGTATTGCTAAATCAATAAACAGAGAATTATTAAATACACAACAACACAAACCAGAAAACCTGCATTTATATTATCTTGTAAAAATCTATTCATTGTGAAATAATGGCAAATGTATTTCTAAAGATGAAAGAATCAGAGCTCCCTTGATAGTGTTCCAGTTTTTTATTCTTCTTGTTCTTACATGCACAATCCACTCTGTGTTCGCATTATGGCAGAATACAGCACAAACTCTCCTTTGTAAGCAAAGGTTTTTGGCACGCACACCATCCACAGTATGTGTTTAGCATCTGGTAAAATGTGGAAGTAAAAAAGGTTTGTGGCATATGTGTTTTTTAACAGAAAGCATAACATGAGCGTTTGAATATGCCTTTTCAGGGCTGATAACAAAATCTGAGCTCTGAATCTGCTAGAATATACAAATAACCTCTGCCATTAAAACATTTCCACATCGAGAAAAAAAATGTATTTAGGAAAATACCAGACGGCATTTTGATCAGTGATGGAAGCCGCAGCATAACATGATAGTGCCTCCTTTGACAAAGCTGTCTTGAACACTTCTGTTTACAGCAGAAGTAACAGCAGATTAGGGTGTTTCTATGTCAAAATCCAGCCATTAAACAGGCAGTCACTTTTTTTTTTTTTTATCCCTGTCCACAGCTTTTAAACCACTTACCATAGCTGTAAGAATTTAGACTGCTCTGTTAAAAGGATTCTCTCTCTAATTCCTGTTTGAAATGGAAAATAGCAACGCTATCAACATAGGAACCAAAATGTGGGGAGAAAATGTACATTTCCTGGATGTGAAACAGGAAATAAATAAATAAAACGACCACAGTGCTCAGCAGCATACTGAACCTTCCTGCTGGTTATTGCAAGTGTTAAGTGATAATTGCGTGATATGTTGTGCATTTAATAGTTTAGGTGTCAAGCCACTACGAAGCTTAAAGTAGAGAGCGGATATGTTGAACGGTGATTAAGACAAACAGAGGGCATCTCTCATTCTGCCACTACTAGCTGTAGCACTAGTGTGACTAACAGCAGGGCTGAATGTCTTTTGTCAGTAAATGAGAGTTTTATATGTTGCACCACGGAGATGGGACGTAGAGTGTGTGGCCCCTGCTGTTTCCTTCATCAATGCCCTGCCTTGTCACAGACCGCTCCACGTGAACCCACTCTCATCTTCAGCGAGTCTGAAAGAGCACAAACCTGAGACTTTGATAACGGCCTCCTGAATTGCTTCCTGATGTACATTCATCACGACCGCTGCACTCAAACTTACCTTAAGGTATAAATCTCAATTAAAATCTTCACAGACGGGAAAGGTCATTTGTCTTTTTTCCATTAAAGGAAACTGTCCTAAAACAATTAATGACTTACTATTATTTCCAACTGTTTTGGTGTGATGAAAGCGCTGATGCACAGGGCTGTTATGTTTTCAGAATTTTTGGTGAAAATACAGTTCGATTGTGGCCACTGGTCTGCATGAGTTATGTAGGATTTCAAGTCTGTAGGGTCGCCTGTATGTCATAAAGACTTAAACGCATTGTAAATATATAAGTATGATACTTATTTGATGGCACAATAGCTGTTAAAATTCCGAATTTGCTCGCCCTTACCCCTCTCTCTCCCCTTTCATGTCTTCAGCTGTCCTGTCAAATAAAGGCCTAAAATGCCCAAAAATAATCTTAAAAAAAACAAGAATTCGCCATAACTTAAAGTTGTCCAAGTGGATATTGTTAATTTACAACTAAATTCATCAGAGGCTACGAAAGCTACAGTATAGTCTGCTGTAGCTGTAATAATCAATTTACTAGCACAATAACTGTATCACCTAATCTTATCATGCAGTAGGCATACATTACATGTTTGTCCTGACTGGTAAAAGGTCATCGTCTACAAAGTAATAACCATTTAAAAGCATGCAAAGTAATTTTTCCTTTCGGAAATTCAGTGTTGAATTTGAAAGTCTAGTCTGCGAGACCATTTCAAACACACCTTCGAAATGTACTGCAATTTAGACTGAATGAGGCGCTACGGTGATGTTTCAAAATAATTCAAAAAGTTGTACAGAGGAAGGCAGAGTAGAACTTCAAATTGTGCCTCATTCACCTTTCCAAGTGAAAAACTAAGATGCCTTTGTCTGTTGATCTACTTGCGTTAGAGTTTGAGAACAACCTCTAATCATACTTGGAAACTGGCTGTCACAACACTTATAATAACTACTGTGAGTCTGATGTGTCCTTAGGGGATGGGACATGAGCCAAATTTAAAAAATCAAAGTAAATGTCATATACATTTTTCCAAAAGTGGTTTCTATCTTTTTAGGTCATTCTGATCACTCTGATGTATGTGCAAGTCTTCATTTTTCTTTCATTAGCTATTTGATGCTATAAAAACAAGGTAAAACGTCATGATTGACAGATGTGATTGACAACTGTGATTGACTCCCGTATTGACGCCCGTATTGGGGATATTTTTGGGAGGAAGTGGAGATGTGTTGTACGTCTTTATATGGAGTCTATGGTCCTGACACAGTAGTATGTTTGGGATCTGGTCTCGGTAGTTTTGTTGCACACGGCTTCTGCTTGGTGTCAGGTTCAGGTTTGGTTATATTCATTTAGTCACCAGCCTGATGGTGGGACAGTACAGAAAAATGCTAATGGCCATAAGTTCTGTAGGTCCTTTCTCTTTGTCCAATGAATGAAATTTGTGAGACTCGTAAAGGGTTTCTCCAGTGACCAAAACACATGGCCGCACTACTGTCTCCAGTAACTGTAATCAAACTAACACAACTGTAAGGAAATGCGTTTCATATTTATGGTGGCCTTTTATATGAACTCAGAACTCTGACCATCAATCACTTTAACTAACAAGATAGTTTCCCATATTTACCAGTAAAATACAGTAATTGCTTGTGTTCCCCTTAATCATTTTTGTTGCAACTTTGTTTATGTGTTTGTACCTCACTGTCCTTGTAAAAAAGAAGGTGCAGAGTACAGACTGCGAGACTGTGGATTTTGTTTTGTTTAAAACAACAGTTTTAACAGGGGAGTGTGATGAGAAAAAAAAAATGAGATGCAGTGTCATTATCACTCAAGTGAGTTTTACACAGCTTTAAAGCCTCTTACAAACGGAGCCATCAGATAAAGTGGAAGACATATCAAATGGGGCTGACATGATTTCTTTGAACTAAATGATGAAAGGTCTTAGAAGAGCGACACTTTCTGTGATGGATTATATAATGATAATTATAGATGTCAGAGTTGATCATGAACACGTATAGTTTATAATCACAGTTTAAACGCTTTTGTGCATAACAATATCCATTAATACCAGGGGATATACAGTATACGGTACTTTACATCATGTGTCAGAAAATAAGTCTTTGATCCTCAGTAAAACTATGCACCATATTGCATATGAGTATAGAGTAAGAGAAAAAACTGCACAAAGCCCGAGCAAAATACTATCCGACAATTACATAATTTTATTAAAGTTGAATCTGAATTTAAAGAAAATACTGGTGCAATTATACTGCACATAACATATGCTACTCAGTAGTGATTGGTGTTGTTTATGAAGTTTGATATACAGCAAGATAAACTTGCATGAACAACATATGGTGATACCTTATGTAGGTATTAGGTATTGGCAGGGCAATTTGTTTTGCACTTAACCAATTCTTTCCATATGCATTTGCAAACAGAAGTGAACATACAAACATTGTACATAAGCTAACAAATGTAAGCATCGCATCGGCCTATTTTATTCAGGTTCTGTTCATAGAGGCATGACGTTCCCATTTAAACCAATATGTTGTAATTGCCCATATGTTTAACCAGACATTTCTTCATATGACAGTAAGGATACTCTGGAGATAAAAGAAGATAAGTTTAGCTTACTGTGCTCCATGGCTGCAACACAACAAGCGCCTGGAAGTACGGTGGCCGCTACGGAAACCAAAACTTGCGTGTGGTAAATTTGGATTCCAATAAAGAAACAATTCAATTGGGAGTGTAATTGTTTAAACGATTCCAAGTTGGAACCGCCCACCGGAGGGGAAAAGCTAATGTTAGCTATGTGTTAGCAAGCTAAGGCACTTGCAAACTGTATTACTGTATAGCTTTCTGATTCATCCACTTTCCACTATAACACAAGTTGCATACTGTCCAAATACTTAAGCTTAACTTACAGAAATATAGTTAACCTAAAATTGACATATGTGATGACAAATGCTGATGCCTCCCGTCTTATTGCCTACAGTATATACACTTTTGTCTTCAGAAAACTTTAGTTTTTCAGTTTGGCAGCTTATAAAAACTTAGTTAAGGGTTCTTTACCCTACTGTTAGTGCATCCCACCACAAAGCAGCTTTTAGGCATAGACGGGCAGCAGACAGGATTTACGAGGAGGCACCTTTACACAATACAAAGTCAATGGAGCGAAGAATTTTCCTCTCCGGTGTGGGTGGGACTTTAATGCGCATTGTCTCTATAGGCAGTATACATGCGTATGTGCATTCTCTGACAAATAGTTTACACAAGTGCCTGTCTTTGGTAAATGGAAGAGGCTGTATTTCTATATATTGTTGGTCACTGAGTATCACGATGTGTTCAACGGGCAAAGTTAACTGCCTTTATATTGGACCCAAAGCACCATGCAAGATCAGTGAAGCGAAGCTCATCTAAAATAGGGACATGCTTTACCGTACCCAGAGAGGGACAGCACTTTTGAATTTGAACCAAGTTCGAGGCTGGTTCAACTTTTGAAATGTATTCTTGCCATTTCCTTAGGGATGTGGAACACAAAAGGCCCCTGTGAAGAAAATTAACATTTTTCACAGTTCATTGAGCTCATTTAAATGAATCAAAGATGCAAATTTCCATATAGTATGGCAAAGCTGATGCCAAGCCCTGCTCAGTATTAGGCCATACTGTATTTTCATTGTTGTGAAAAATGTGGTTTCAAAGGAAGTTGGGATAGCTTCGGTGTTAAAAGTCTGGCTTCAAATTAAAGGGATACGCCACCATTTGTTGAAATAGGGCTTATCACGGTCTCCCCTAGCTGTAGATAGGTGGACCAACGCATTTTTTGTCTCAGTGCAAGTAATTATGTTGTTTCTTTGTCTTTTGTTGGCTCACTTTTACTCACAACATGCTAACTGGCAACATAGGATTCCATTCACTACGCTAAGCTAACTAGCGGCGGCGCTGCCGTTGTTGCACCAGACTAAAACAATGCATGCACAAAAAATGCATTGGCCCACCTATCTACAGCTAGGGGAGACAGTGATAAGCCTTATTTCAACAAATGGTGGAGTATTCCTTTAAGGTCTGGTCTGCTGACTCTAAACATAGTGCTTAGCTGCTACGAAACCCTAGTAGTACATTATAAATTCCAAATTGCGCATGTTACTTCTGTTTGGTGTGTTACTTTTGAATTTACTATTATCATATAATGTAACTTGAATGTAACAGAAAATACTTGCAGGCAGAAGTGAACATATATATTCAAGGCCTCTATCATTCCTTCAAAATGAAGACTGTGTTTAGCTCGTCTGCACTGTAAAATACATCATTCTTTTATATCCTATCTTAAGCACATCCCCCTTAATTTATCAATAAAAGTAGTGAGATCTTGCCAAGAACTACATGCATTCCAGGTTTTCCGCAGACATTATATGTAGCCTATAAAACAAGTTTTAAAAAGTTATTAATTAAATGTGCACTGCATGAATAATACTTGAAGTTATTCGGAAAATTATCTCCAGTAATCTAAAGTTCTTCAGTGCAAAGGAAGCAGCTTGTTTAATTCTCTTTGAGGTTTATGTCGGTGTTTGATTTACAGCATATTTGGGGTATTTTGCATAGTCTCGGAATATTGCCACCAAAACCAATCCCATGAAAAGTTATTTCCCTTGGAGAACCATTTATTTAGTCAAGGCCGGAGTAGTTTAGCAGGATGGCTTTCATTTCACGGTTCATACTCTCGATGTGATTAATAAGTAAAATGCTGTTGAAGAGAGAAAAAAGCCGTCATTCAATCCTATCTCTCTGGAATGGCAGGAAGACAGAATATCCTAGGGCATTAGGAGCTGTTGTCAATCACTGCACAGAAAATCAAGCATATTTGGATCCGGTCTGACAAGTCCACATCTGGTTTGACGCTTTCCACAGCTAGCTAGAATAAGATACAAGGGATGGTAGTAACTACAGATCAGCACACCAGTCACCAATCAGAGTGACAATACCGGGTTACTTGCAGCCATTTTTTCTTTTTCTTTCTTCTTTTATTTCATTTATTTGATGATGAATTAAAGGTACTCTAAGCGATGTCACGCGTTTTTTAGGCTACAACAATTTTTGTTACATACAGCAAACATCTCCTCACTATCCGCGAGATGACGGTCCCTTGATCACACTGTAAAAAAAACGTGGTCTCTGTAGACAGCCCAGGCTCCACTAACTCCAACAAAAACAAAGTGGTCCAACCTGGCCCACAAAAACATACACAAACCGTGTTCCAGCGTTCAGCCAATAACTGAACAAGAAGGATTTGGGAGTGGGGGTTGGGGGGTTAGTGCGCTGAAGCACGGAAGGGAGGGGGGAGGGGACGGGATGCGGAGGAGGGAGGAGCGAGCTAGTCTCCGTTTAGTTTGAAAATACTTTGAACTTCAACAAGAAGTAACGTCACCCAACATCGCTTAGAGCACCTTTAAATGGCATTTGTTAATTGATTTAAGCCACTAGTTCCTCTGAGAACTGATTTGGTTAGAACATGGTTTTAATTTCTGTTTAACCTTGTGAGCCATGGGGCTAGAAAGGTCCCTCCAAAATATTACATTGCTATTTGCTGAAATTGATCACAGGCAAATTTTGAGCCTCTGAATGTTTATTTAACCACACAGTAGATACTATATACATATATGTGTGCAATAATGTCTTGAACAAAGTTTGCACTAGCAAGTTAACTAGCAGTTAAGAAATACATTGTATAGATCATATTTTTCTTTTTCTTTTACAATGCAAAACATTTTTTGATTACTTTTTTATTTTAATAATATTGTTTTTAAGTGTTTAAAGGAGGCACTATGCAGTTTTGGCAGGTTTCTCTATAGAGCTCCACCTACAGCTTCAGAGTAGATATTTGGCAACGCTGTCGTAAAAACTTGTTGGCGACTCTCCCCCCTCCCATCTTCTCCCTCCGTTCATGTGCATTTATTTTCAAAGAAGCCGGCGAACACACGGAGCCATGTCCACTGAGGTTTTTCTCGAAATATTACCCTTCTCTCCCGGGTCCGTAACATTATTCTTTTTTACTACAATGGCCTTAGAACGCTGTCGGAGCAGAAGCAACTTGCGTTTGCCAACATCAAGCTGACAAGAACGCCAGGTCAGCATCGGACTTGCAGGCTTCTGTTTGTCTCAATTCTCGCCATTCTGAAAACGCAGGTGTTTACTCGTGTCTGACTCCTCGCTCGGTCAGTCTGTCCTCTATCTCTGTTCCTCCGACAATGCTTTCCTAGCTTTCTGCTTCTTTTTTGCCGGTTCAGCCATGACGATAGTGTGAAAAACTCCATCGCTACCTTGTTCTTATAAATGGGCGTATTTGTGCAGTGCCATGAAGCAATTCGTTACTTTGCAAAACCTGATATCACGCAATACTTCCTGACGCTGAAAAGTTACAAGGGTGGTTTTTCCGCTCACAGGCACTAGGGGGAAGCGAGACGGCCACCATTCAACCCAAATAAAGTCATATAACCATTCCAATGACTCCGAAACTGTTCAGTTAAGGTAAACTAAGCTAAAAAAAACTGCATAGTTCCCCTCTAACTGATAGTATTATTCGGTCAAAATTCTTATTGTTGGTTAACAGTTAAACGGTTAATCGTTAACATCTCTCCTCCCCACTCATCCGCCGGCGGGGGTCCCCGGGTTTCGCGTCAACCAGTAGACGAGCGGAGCCCTCATCTCAACTTGCAATCATATTGATTTACGTTAAATGCATTATTGACATTAACAACATTACCTTGTGCCGGGTTCGCATTGTGGACTGGGTTAATAACCTTAGACTGGATGCTTTCTGCTTAGATGCTGAAGCATTGATGTTGTGCTTTTGTGGCAAGCTATTTTGGTTTTAAAATAGACAAATAGTTTTCATTTTGTTTCAGCTTCAAACGATCCCAAACTTTGTACACTTGTCACTTGTCGTTTTTTCTGACCTGTCTCCTTTCTTCGTCCTCTCTTTTTCGTGTCTTCTTGTCTCTTTTTCATGTCTTCTTCATGTCACCTGTACACAGCCCGTAAGCGTGTTGTGTGACTGTAATAATCATCCGTGCGAAACACAGTGGGTAGTTATATAGATTAAACGAAGCTTCAATTATTTTTATTAATCAAATTACTGAA
Organism: Gymnocephalus cernua; assembly: GCA_023631565.1. NCBI lineage: Eukaryota > Metazoa > Chordata > Actinopteri > Perciformes > Percidae > Gymnocephalus > Gymnocephalus cernua. The sequence goes on from CM042435.1 coordinate 19,489,194, forward strand.
GTTACTCAATGAATCGTTTCGGGCCTACAAAAGATGCAAAGACAAAACATGATTACCAAGAGAAAGTGAGTCAGAACTTGATATATTTTTATATTTCATATCCTAATGATTCACATGTTGACCGGCTGCTGCTGTCCTCCCTCAGCTCCATCTCTCTGTCGAGGGCACTGTCACCGTAAACACTGATTATGAAGCTTATTTATAAAACTGCATTAACCTAAGCTAACGACAGCCAACAAAGTATGGGCATGCATATTGAAATTATTTTATCAGTGAAAATTTGTTAGAACAAACTGACCACATCATTAAATTCAATGAGTGCTCCACAATAAGTAATTGATAAATAAGAGCCAACACTCAACACTGTCAATACTGAAGACACGGATGTCATACCTTATCGACTCGGAGCTTGGCAGGCCTTTGTAATTATGTATGTATTATTATATACATATTTATTATAATAACCATATGGGTTTTTGTACTTAAGTCATGAAATGGTTTACATCGTTAAGTTTAAATCTACATTGTCATCATAATTTTTAAATCATTCAAAGTCTTTCTTTCTTGCTCAAAAATCATCTGTTTTCATGTTCATAGTTGTTAATCATCGGAGACATAGTACCCTTATTGATTAGTATTTCTCAAATATGTCAAATTATGCAACACCACAGCACATTCACAAGTATTTGCAAATACATGCTTGATACTAATAGAACAACTCTGCATCTCACGATTATTCTGAATTTCCTACATGTTGCACCTCTGGCCAAGCAAAGTATTTGTCAGCAGGAAGATACAGAGTTGAGCTTAAAACTCATATACTCCCTATGGCAATGTATGCATGATTAATACGGCTTGCGTGCATAAAATACACTCACCATGTAACTAGTGTCTGCTGTGACTCACACAGCCCATGGCAGGGGGAACTATATCCATCTAATTTCTGAGGAGTGTGTTGGTGCCATCCGCTGCTTTGTCGTTTTTAATGATGTACGATCACCTGTCATTTTGATTAAGTAAGCTCTTGAATCTTCTCTGATATAACTTCAATTTCCATTTTCCCCATAGATACTCAAACACTGTCAGTAGATGGAGATGAGGGAAAAAAAGTGACCTCTTTTAAAGTCTGGTCTCTCTCTCTCAATGGCTGAATGATGAATGCATGTTGGAGAATGTATACTGAAAATAAGCAACAATGTAATATAGTAATATTGGTGAGGCAGTAAAAAATGTAGTTTATCTGACCTACTGCATCCTGACCTGTACAATACTATATTTGTGTGCATGTGTGTGTGTGTGTGTGTGTGTGAGAGAGAGAGAGAGAGAGAGAGAGAGAGAGAGAGAGAGAGAGAGAGAGAGAGAGACTGTAGTTGTACAAGAATGTTAGATTCAGGGACTATGTGCAAATGTCAGCAGGCCTCTCAGTACCTCCCGAGCAGTCTAACTGGAAATGGCACTGAGACACTTCTGACCATATGGCCCTTGTAATTAATTGTGCCAATTAATTTTTGGCTCGCCCTCAATGTCTGCACAGTCACTTATGTAATACCAGAACCCTATGAGCAAGCACTTCCCCAAGCCTCTCATAATGAATGTTAGTATATGACCAGAAGGTTGTGCGGTGGTAAGGTTAACACTACAGGAGAGAGCTTGATCTCATTCGGAAAAAAAACTTTGAGGTAATTTAGATCCATCTAATCATTTTATACTTCCTATTGCATAACATAAACAGAATGGAATAATTTAGAAATTATGAGGAAATATGTTCGCTTTGTCCGCTCTTTGGCATTCAAAACACATTACATACATTAGCCACAGCCCTAGCTGAAAAAGAAAGGAGGGATTGTTGCACTAAGGAAATACATAAATATTTCACTGTCATTTCACATAGCATGTGATGTGCAACAACTGCAAGTACACATGGCCCTGAAACAGGCCAAAACACTTCAGAGTACAAGAGTTATCTATTATGTATTGTTAAAGCAATGTATCCACGGGAAGGGTGAAGAATTGCCTGTGGGCATGTTCATTCATAGAACAAGATATACTCATTTTCAGCGCACCTTTAGCAACTCACTGTGACTGTGAACAATATGCAATGCCGTCTTTTATGCGATGCAAGATAACCAAGGTGATGCTATCAAAGTCATGTACTGAACACGCTGATGCATGTCTGCGTCACAGTCTGGGAATCTCTTTCTGTATCTTTTCATTGTGTTCTTCTCTGTTTATCCGGGGCATTTTTTTGCTGTTTTTAATTACTTATTTATTATTTATTTCCAGCCCAGAGATTTGAGGTGACCTATAATTGAGGCGTACTGTTTTTCTACCTAGCACAGTAAAAGCCCTAATTTGTATGCACTGAGCCGTCAAAGAGTCTGCGTCACCTTCTGTGTTGTAGGGCACCATGCTAATCGCCCTTGGATGACTAAAGAGCTCGGATTATGACACTGTTTTTCCTCCTTTTTTTCTCTTATAAGAATGCAAAGGTCGGGCATTCAGAATATACGTCGTACTATCGCCGTGTGGGGAGTCAGAGGGTGTCGCCGGGGGGCGGCCTGAAGGGCTCATGCTGGCTGGTTCCTGGAGTCTCATCCTTCTGCTGCTCTCTCACCTTAACTTTGGGATTGATAAGACTTCTGCTCCTGCAGCTGTGCTGCTCTGGAGCATTGCACAGTGATAACAGACCAGCGAGACATCAAGCTGTTATCTCCTTGATGCTGACATTCACCTAAAATACTTGGTAGCATGTGTCCAAAATGTACAGTGCTCTCACTAAGAGAGCTGCAGGGAACCAAGGAGGCAACAAACAGTGAAGGAAGATTCTGACAACTAATCCATTTTTCATATTAGCACCATTGCTTCTTCTACTACTTATTAGGTGGCTTGACAGAAAGCCAGCCTACGAAGTACTTGTATTGTCATTATTTTGAAGAGAGCTGGGTGAAAACTCAGGTTCATCAGACCCTTGGTAGTTTCAAAGTCATAAGCAACTTGGTTATTTAGGATATTGAAATTGATTGAGTTAGATTACGTTTTATATTTGACACAAATCCTAATGACAGATACACAGTCATCTGAGTAAAAGATGCAGTTGAACATATTTCTAACAAAACAATTGCATAGAAACTGTCCAAATACTGTAGTTCAAACTATCTCCAGTGGGAAAAAAAATGAGAAAAGACACAATGCACATTCCTTTTTGTTTTGAACATGACACAAGTTGTGAGACAATGTGTTTTGAGACACTTTGTTCTTCAGAATTAAATTAAGTTTTACATTAGAAAGAGGTTTGCTCTTCATAAGCGCCGGCAATAAAAGGGAAAGATGTACCTTATCTCTGCCTGTACTCTCGCTTGCTTTTATTACCGAGGTAATTTGCATTTTAATTTGGAGCTTGAACCTGTGCTTAATAGAATTAAGCTGAGAGACACATTGACATGGTTTTCTGACCCCTCCAAGGCCTGCTCGTACAGAATCACTCAAGTTGTAGCGAGGCATGAGGTTGACCCCAGCTGAGATAAGCCTTAGAGGTAAACACTGGCTCCTAAATGCCAATTATTACCATAATTTCAACAAACTCTGTGCAGAGGCAGTGCATTAACCTGCAAAATGGTGTGTTTCTGATTAAAAACAAAACAAATAAACTAGATATTTTGATTTAGGCCTCCCCATAAAATATTGTCTCTTTGGTGTACAAGATTGGACAACCTTGCACAGAAAGCAAAACAGTGTTGTCTTTTATTCTTTATCGCACATCAAGATTTCAGTTTGTTTTTCCATAATAACTCCTAGGCATGTATCTGTGAAATTGGAAGTGGACTTGCCAGACATTTGAATGTTTACAGCAGCTTTGAATTTCCTATTCCAGTCAATATTAGGTTAGGCTAAGGGGGGAATAGCTTGAGAGGCGGAAGTGCTATGAAGCATGACTAGCCTAGCTGTCGACCTACGAGAAAGAGAACCAGACAGAATGAGGTTTGGCATTTTATAATTAGAGATGAGGGGCTGGAGCAGCAAACAATGCATTTCAACTGTCTGGCACATGTCAATGTATTCTACTGTAAGTACAATAGCAGGAGTGAGATGTAACATGAGATGCCTGCCTCAAATAATAACAGCCTGACTCCACCAAAGTATGTGATTGTTCATTTTATTATACGATCCGTTTCACTGCTTTCAGTACTTAACTTAAGAGGCTTTTGTCTCCACTACTGGCGTTTTGTTGGCTTTCTATAGGCTCTGTTCCTCCATCTGTATACAGTGTGAGTCATCTATTCACAGACAGACAAGTCTAAACACTGTGTTCTTCCAATAGTTGTCAGCCTTGACCTTTAAGGTGGTTTTAATAAATGTATAACTGACACTAAAAAGATTGTTGCCGCAGAAATACAAAAAGCTAGAAAAGGTCTGAATGAAGGATAATTTGCCTCAAGGCCAAATTAGTGAGATCTGAAAAGATCATGGCCGTGTCTGCCCACACAACTTAAATATCTAACGTACTCTTGAAACATAAGCGATCAACCATATAATAGCAACACATATGAATTATTTATGCAAAAATATAACAATGATCCTTGACACACAACTATTAAGAGAGGAAGATGTACAGTATGTAGAGAAACAAACTCCAGCTTCTCTAATGTCTTTTACTCTCTACATGAGGCTGCCATCAATCACAGATTAGAAACGCAGAGGCCTGGGGTGACCATCAAATCTTTAAGACTGGTAGGCAATATGATATTTATGGGTTTACCAAAAAACAACAACAAAAAATACTACTGCATGAACACAGTATGGTAAAGTTAAATGGCTGCATTGGATGTAGGCAAAGATTCACCACTTATAAGCAACAGTATGCATTAGTACAGGATTTAATCAGTACTTTCTTTGATAAATTCTGACTTTCTTTGATAAATCTTAAAAAAAGAAAGAAGTGTATTCTCCATGCAAATCTGTTAGTCTTCCACCTCAATCAACCCTGAATTACACTTACTGGCATCTGCAAGTCGCACTTTGGCCTTGAGCAATACTACATTTAGCAATGCATTGATGCAGGAACTGTTGCACTCCTCATTTAACCAACAATAAACATGAACACATACAATAACATAGTGAGATGTCTTACCTTAAACCGGGGTGTTTGTTCTTTGCCTTCCTGTGCAGAAGCATCCACCACCATACAGGGCACCATAAAGACTCGGCTCATCCCAGTTTCATAAATTCTAGTCGATATGACGTTACACTTCTGGGATTGCTCCATTGCTGAAGGAAATTCCACTGGATTTCACTCTTTATGGCCGGATGTCCGTTACCTTCCGCTTTATTTGTGGTGGAATTTTAAATGAGATTTATGAGGACTATGGTTACATGCTCCTCAGATCTCTGCAGGCTAAATCCAGACAGCTAGCCAGACTATCTGTCAAATCTGAGTTTTCTGTTGCACGACTAAAATGTTTGAACGCACACATGTTCCACCAAAACAAGTTCCTTCCTGAGGATATTTTGCAGCGGCACCATGGCTCTGTCCGGTGCTTAGCGCCGCCTATGACGATTGTGATTGGTTAAAAGAAATGCCAATAAACAAGAGCGTTTTTCTCCCATCCCGGAATGCTGTGTGGACTAGCCAGATCCTCCTCCACAGCGTTGTGGAGGAAGGTCTGGCAATGTGAGACTACATAAATCCCAACTTGGAAAATGAGGCTAATGCATGGTCCGGATCTAAAATGGGCTCATGACGTTCTCTCAATACATCCATGGCTCATGAGGGTGCAGTAATTAAGCTAGATTTTTGTGCTGCTGTCAGTAGCATCAGTGCTGGCTAGCTAGCATCAGAGTTGTTGTTTCCAAGCCTGAGTGTCATATCACCCTCCTCTTTAGTGTTATTGTTGTAATTGTCTGTTTCTTCATTGCTTCTTTAGGTAAAAATGACAATTCAGTAGCCTGTTTTTAACATTCATAGTTCATACATCTGTACTTTGGTATCTGAAACTTTGCTTTCAGCCCGTGAGTGTGCAGCAGCGCCCCCGTGTGGACGCCGGAGCAAAAGAATGGGAATGTTGCCTGTTAGCATTCATCCTCTACTGACAACCTGACACTTTCATTAGGTTTCCAAGGTGGCCACAGCTATTGCAAGCCACTCCCTGCTGCGGCCCATTTCTGCACTATCTATAAATGTAGCATTTATGAGCATTTCCCAGCATATTTTACATTTATTGTCGTTTGTACATCACACTGTGTACTACTGCTTCTGTGAAATAATGAAAATGTGTTTCCCTTCACAATGTTAACAGGTTGAATCACTCTGTAAAGGGGGCAAAAGTGTGTATTATCGTAAGAAACTTTATTGTATTTATATGATTTTGCAGAAATGCTTCATTTGTTATTGCTTTGCCGGATACAGACAAACATCTTGCTATTACCACATTATATAGTATGTACCATGTGGTCTTATCTTGCCGTTTTCCATAGTATTGCCATGAATCGCCAATGCATGCTTGAAGCCTTAAGGCCGTTGCCCCTAAGAATGATTAGTCATATACGAGGTGTTGCAGTGGCACTGAGCTGCTGGCAACACTGGCGAGATCCACAATTTAATGCCTATTATTTCAGAGACGAATTGTGCACTTCATTTGATCTTCTCTTTACCCCATGAAATAAAGTGCTGTATTTAGTAATATTGTTTGTTTAACACTTGATGAAATAATTTGCAGATAAAACCCCTCAAGTCTCAAATTCAAGCTTTACTTACAGTAGGCCTACATATCCTTGTTCCTTTTTCCTACTTTCCAAATTAATTGCTTGAGTGCATACTGATTTGTGATCCAATGGAAGATTTTCCCCATCATGTGGGTGGAGGTTTAATTGAAGCACTGCTAAGTTCTCAAGACCTTCATAATCAAGTAGCCTAATGCAAACAGACATGTCTCCTGGTAGCCCTGCTGCTCCACTACTCCCCCACTAACACAGAACGTTTAGGGAACGTTAGGGAGCGTAAGCTGGACTTAAGATCTTAAGCATATGTGATCGATACGTGACAAGTATTGTCCAAGGAAAAACACTACTGACATTTTGATGACTAAAACTTTTCTTAGTATAAAGCTGTGTAGAATAATACATTTGAGATTTTTAATTGTAATCAATATAGCTGATATTTTCCATCTTAGGCAATATTGTGCATCACACTGAGTTGGGATACTGGTTGGAATACAGCCCTGAGGACGATGCCGCATATCAATGGGTGAACATCAGAACATTTTGACACTGAACTTCAAGGAGCCGCAGTCTACTTCACAAAGGGAAAGGAAAGGGCCCAGAAGTGAAGCTGACCTTTGAGGGAAACCATTTTTACAGTCTATGAGGGAAACATTTGCAGGCGGAAATATGTAACCCTGAAACGGATCAACATCGGTACTCCCCAGCACTCCTCTATTTTAATGGTGAGTACATATTTATCATTATGCATCTGGCTTTATGTTGCACTGTAAATTATTTTGTATATTGCGCACACGTGCTTCTGTAGCCTACTTGTCAGCATAGTGTCGCTGTTGGTGTTAACGACACCGGCTTTATGTGGTGAGTGATGTGTATAATTTAGTAGGCTAGTTATAGTTGTGGACCGGTTTGACATCAATTCCCTTTGATTGCCTCTTGGTTTGGTTGTTGCTCTCAGTTCAACAAACTATCGGGGCTGTGCAGTTGTTTAAGCGGAAGACCCGTCATCACATTTCTTCTTTACGGCCGTTGACACTTGTAATCTGTTAGCACCTGTTAGTTAGCATGGTGCACTGAAGCAAGCTGACACTTGTAGCCTACTGTGCCATTTAGTCAATTTAGCGATTTGTCAGAAAATGTATTGCCAACAATTGATATTCTGTCAATCATTTTTTTTTTCATCAAATGATGTGCTGCTTCCTGCAGGATTCCCTGCTTTTCTCTGATTTGCATGATTATCTCAGACACAAAAAAAAAAGTAAGATGAAGATTTGGAAACTAGTTATGGTCATTTTTCACATTTTGATATGCAACAATGAATCCGTTAATTTAAAAAAAAATTGAATGATTAATGTTCTTGTCTTTTGGATAAATAGACCCGCAAATGATATTTGGTGTCCAGTACTACCAGTGGGAGGTGACACAGATCTGCTATGCTTACAAACTGATTGTTCAATTTTAAAAGGATAGGAGAGGGATGTTCCAGTGAGAACAAAACCAATTCATTCATTGCACCAGAGAGTTCTGGACAGCATACACTATATTTCAAATTAAACAAGCTCCCGCTGCACTAATATGGCAAAGCTGTGTAACAAGGATGGCCTGTGGATTTTGTACAGGAAATATGCAAGTACAGAAATAAGCCAGATAATAACAATAAAAAAAAAGTTATTCTTCATTTCTGCTATTTTGCAGTGAAGCGCTGTCCGAGAATAGACCATTCAGGCAAAAATAGCTGTATTCACTTCAATTTTTAAAGCATTATAAGCATGTTATCGACATCAAAGCTTACAACATCTTGCTCTTAAAATAAGCCTTTTTTTTTTAAAGCGCTACTTTGGAGCAAACAGATGGTAGTTTCACATAGTTATTCACTTTGAAGCTGCATCTTTGCAGTGGGCCTCTCCCTCCTATGCTGGGGAGCCCTGGGTAAATCTCCCAACTAGAACATACTGACATGATTTCAAATAGTTCTCCTCTCTTGCTTTCTCTTGTCTGCTGCTGTCCTCACCGCGAGCAGTTTAGAATGTGAATGTGTTTTCTGTTTGTTTTGCTGAGGGAGAAAATGCATGCACTCCAGAGTATGATCTGAAGGAAAGAAGACTGAGACGGGCATAGCCCTGATCTATAATTGGAATCTGTTCTTGGATGTGGAGAGTTTCAAACGCCTATCCTCCAAAACCCTTTCTCTTCCTAATGGGAAAGGAGCACATGGACACATCTTTTTAGATTTCTGCTTCTGTTTGGGACTCTCAATAGATGACAGCACGGTTGGTCGGAAATATTAATGCCGCAATGCAGAATTTCTCCTCGTGATACCAGAAAAAGCTCTTATTTTTTTGGGTTCAGATATGCATTGTCACTAACATCACACTCATGTGCACCATTCTGTGTACTCGTCTCATCTATTAGATATTCACAGGGTAAAACCATATAGCCCACTTATTGTCCGAGAGCCTTGGATGGACACCATTAATGCTTACTATTCCTTGTTTTTGTGCTCGAGTACTGAGTCCTGTGTTCCCATTGATTGGCCCATTATTGAAGACACCAACATGGAGCAGCCTGTGGTGCTAATGGCGTGCTCTCTCATTCAATACAGACACTGAGCAATGGTAAACCATTACAACATGAAGCTCCTCAGCATAGCCTGTCACTGCAGCCGGTTATTCAGCATACATCCTCAATAGTAGACCCATAATTGTAATCCAGGGAAAATGATAGAGCTTGTTAACATTTTTTGGAGGAAAGCCGGTGTCAGGTGCAATCTGTTTTGAAAACCAATAGTACTTGTGATATATATCTCAAATATGGTCACCATTACAAATGATTCTCAGTGGAAGAAAAGGGCTGATGGAATGCCCCTTTGTAATGTACATCATTGTGGCGGCTAAAACCAAGGCTGACATTTATCACCTTAGAGAAGATAAAAGGTCGGGCTCTCCGAGGTCCTTCTTACGCTCTAATCTATTTGGATTTCCTGAGACCCCCAGGCTTTGACTGACTCCACTCAACAAGGATACATAAGGGAGTAGGAGGCAAAAGCAGAGGAGTGAAAAAAGTACACAGCGAACAAGAAAGGAGGAGACAAGTAAATGATATTAATAATGTAAGGCAGAAAGGGTTAGGGACAGAGAAACAATAAGGAAGGGAGAGAACCAGCGATTTAAATATTTTTCTTTGGATGCAACTGGAATCAAAAAGATAAGAGCAAAGTTAAATTTCACGATCCACAGATGTGTAGATATACTTGAAACTTTCAAGTTGTATACCATCTTATCATCACTTTGTCATTGACAGTTCAGAAGTCTGCCATCACTCAAAAATGTGATTTGCTTATTGCTACTTCACTTGGATGTTTGACCTTCACTGTGCAGTGATGTACATGCAGAGGTTGACGCTAGAAGGCTGTTTTAAAATTCATCTGCTGAAGGAGGAGAGAGTTCACCTTAAATCTGAGTTTAAGACGTGCATGTACCAACGTAATTATGGGACAATGGTGATGAAGCCAATGTGATCCAATGGGAAACGTGCATACTTAAAGGGATACTACACCGATTTAGCATTCAGCTTTGTATCAGTAGAAAATGACGATTGTTGCGTCATCGGAAGATTTTTTGGCCAGAGCAAAAGACTACAGCCAGTAGTAGGACCTACTTCCGCATGTTTTAAACCCGCCCATCACCCGAAGCGAGCCGATCTCAGCCGGAAAAAAAACGAAATGTCAGCCATCTTGAATCCTCGCTAAACAGGGCTCTCTCTCATGGATGTATTAAGAGAACTTCTCAGCAGCAAACTTTTACAACAATTATGTGCATTCAAACTACCGCACGTGTACCACCGGGATACATCGGTACAGATCGGAGAATATGCAGGGAACGTTATTACAGACGGAATAATCGGCCCACTACGAGAGCTTCGCCTGCCACGGAGACCAGCGGTCTCGCTCGTACCCCGAGCCGGGTAGGGGACATCCACGTCGGCTAGGTGGGAAGCTAACGCTAGCCGGCCACCTGTCCCATCAATCCTGCTTGCAAGTGTCCATTCATTAAACAACAAACTGGACTACATCCAACTTCAACGATGCTCCCAACGCAAATTCAGAGACTGTGTTTTTTGCTTTTGTGGAAACATGGCTGAACAGTGAACCGGACTGTCCAGCTACCAGGCCTGCTAGCCTTCCGACGGTCCGAGCTAGAGATGCTCTGTATGAAGGTGGGCTGTGTTAACACGGACTGGTGCAGAAATGGGGTGATTTGTATCCAACTAACTGCTAACCGCTGGAGTTTGTGACTGTTACATGGTGACCATTCGACATTCCACGCTAATTCACGGCTGTGTTTATACTCGGTGTTTACAGCCCACCAAGCCTAATGCTAGTATGCTTAGCTGAACTTTACAGAGCCTATAATGTGTGTGTGCACTAAAGGTAGCCTGTTTCGTATGTCGTTATTATATAATGTAGTTTTAATATATTTTAAATGTGTAACCACTTGAGCCACGATGAAACGTTGTTTTGTGTATATGGTTGAAATAACAATAAAACACATTGAGGTGAGTCAAAGGCCTCACTGTCTGTCTGTCAAGCGGTAGGCGTGGCTTGGGAGTGGACTCAAAACAGCGAAGCGAAGTGCATTCTGGGATTTGGTGTCTTTCATCCATATGAGCCAAAAACACATTTTCTGGCTTTTCTCGGCCTAGAAGGCACCAATTCAATTTTTCTTTTCACATTTCTGCTACATAAGTGACCCAATTTAAAGATATATTCAGCTTTCCAGCGGTGAAGTATCCCTTTAAGGGTAATGTGGAAACTTGAAGCCTGCAGTGAACATACCAGTGAGAATTGACTTTTGTGTCTCGTAGTTAAACTTTTGAAATAAACAATATTTGCATATTCATAGATCCTGGATTTTCCAACGAAGGTAGAGGGAGTTAATGTAATGTTAAGAAGTTCTGGTAGTAAAGTGGTTTATTGAGTTTTATCAGACTCAATATTATTATTCAAAGCAGAGTATTTTCTATGTCTTTAAAGATTTCTTCCATCGTATTTTGAAAATGCAAAATAAAGCCTGACCGTAACTGCTTTTTCAGGCCAAAACTGATACAAATACTTGTTTATCCCATCTGTGGGAGGTACAGTAATCTGGTAATATATGTTTATATATGTAAGACAGCATACAGATCGACCTGCCTCACAGATGAATAGTGACAGAGAAGCACTTTGTTGTCCGTATGCCCATTTACTATTGTACTGTGTGAACTCAGAGTGGCCAGTGACAGCGATGGAAAGGCTGTCAGAGTATAAAGGCACAACCCCTATCTCGCAAAACTATTTATAGCTGAGCGCGTGCAAATGTCAATAATTTATGCTGACACGTGTAAACGCCGCTGTCACATTAATAACTGTGTTGCTTAAATAGTCAAGTAAAAGCATACAGAGCAAAATGTAGGCGTCAGTGAACAATGAATGCTTTTTTATAGGTGTAAATCATACAGTCTTGTGATGATCGAAAGGTTGGGACCCATGAAAAGCAGCTTCAGATTAATAAGAGTGGAACTGGTGAATTATTTTAACTGCACAAAATGAATCTAGCAAAACCAACAGGGTGCATGCTGTGTATCAATGACACATTTAGATGCCATAGGAGGTCCCAACCGATCTTCCCTATACTACTTGGTGCTCTGCGTGTCCCGTTTTTCAATGAAGAAAAGCATAAGAATCAATATATTTCCTGCACTAATTGAAGTGCTTTTTAGTGTGTGTGTGTGTGTGTGTGTGTGTGTGTGTGTGTGTGTGTGTGTGTGTGTGTGTGTGTGTGTGTGTGTGTGTGTGTGTGTGTGTGTGTGTGTGTGTTTGTGTGTGTGTGTCACTTGTATATTCATCCGCATAGCTGTCCACTTCTCTTTGTCTGGCCTGTGCTGCCTTTAAACTCATCAGCCTGTGGAAGCGCCTGCCTCTTTTATCAATATTTATGCCAGACAGCTATTTGGATCCAGGTCACGAGGTTCTGCACTACTTACAGTCAACTGCCTGTGAATGCAACTCACAGGTCACATCATTCATGTGTTCCTTAATACTCTTGTTAGTTTAACGTCCTTTTCTTCGGCCTACCAAAATGGAGTAATTTGAATAATTTCAACTAATCATTCATTGCTACCTCTCCATGAGAGAAATGTAGGCCTAAGTATTGAGCAGAGATAACACTGTCCGAAGTAGGTAAGTGTATACCAGATGACTCCGAGACAGTTTGGTTTTCCCAATCAGAGGCACAGTAGTGTCTCAAAAATCAGTACATGTAGATGCTGCAAATGGATATTGCCATTTGAACGCGTGATTTCCTTTATCATGAGAAAGAGCAGGCCAGAGTCTAAACAATTAATTTAACGAAAAAAGGCCTTGAGAGATTTGAAACCTCGAGGGTCTGAACAAATGTCTGTGGTGGAAAAAATGACGAGGACATAAATGGGGACAGTCATGTTATTATTGAAATGTCATTATCTGCTGATATTTCCACTCCACTGAATGACAAAACGAGTAAGGCCATTAATATTTAAAACCTATTCAAGCCTCTCTTTCCCTGAGTCTTGGTAAGGCATATAGCATGGCTGTGAATGCCCACTATGAATTTAAATAATTCTACAGCATGTGACTGGAGTTTCACACAAACGTCTCTGTAGATGTTCTGTCCAACAATCACAACTTTCTCTGTTAAATCTTTAAAACCTTTAAGGCAATTGCATAGCAAATATCAAGTTTGCCAACCGGGAAATTTCGTCTGAGGCTATGCTTATGTGTGGCAATCTTCCAGACTTTCAAGTGCAATCACTCTCCACTGGAAAGTCTTGCTCTTACTTTGACACGGGTTGTTACACTGGACCAGCGGCTAATTATGTTGGCCCAATGATTAACATTTAAAGGAAACACTATCTTCCACAGTCAGGGCAATAGTTGCATCACAATAGAGCATAAGGGGCTGCCAAGATTTCTCTCTCTCTGTGATGAATAACTGTGTGTGTGTGTGTGTGTGTGTGTGTGTGTGTGTGTGTGTGTGTGTGTGTGTGTGTGTGTGTGTGTGTGTGTGTGTGTGTGTGTGTGTGTGTGTGTGTGTGTGTCTCTGGTTTGAAACCCACTTACATGCAAGTAATGTTAGATTACCTGCAGCAAAGCTAGCCGTGGTCCATCTCAAGAACACGGCATACAATAAATACTTGATCTAAAAAAGGCTTATCTTTACAGCCGTAGAATTTTTATTTCTTAAACTTTTAACTCTTGAAAACAGAGAAAAATACACAAGTGATGTATCATCTCTCACAAAGCAGCCATGTTAAGTGGTTATTCTGTGTTGCAAAGGTGAGAGGTTTATCAGGAAAGGTTGGACTCAGAATTCCTTTAACATTTATCACAGCATGCTCTCCATCCGGTCAAATTAGACCACTTATCAATACGAATATAGGTAGATATCAATACAGCTCATATCATGTGCTAGTCATTTTAATACTGAAATACTGAAACCCAGATATCAGTTTGTTTCCCAATACACAAGTTAATATACTGTATGTATGAACTATAATTGTATAAGAGTGAAGTAAGCTTCATGTTTATGCACAAGTTTAGCTTTAAATCATAGGCATGGAAGCAAGGGTATTAAATTCAAATTCAAAGGTATGGACCTCATAATGTCTAAATTGCTTCCTATAGCCTACTCCTACGTCTATCAAATAAAATCAACAACTTGCATTTCCGTACAATTTCAACAATATTTATTGTCAAAGCTATCTTTACCATAAATAAAATTAGTCCTTGCACGATAAACTTAAGGCCTACATTTCAAGTAAAGTAAACACAACGCAGTTACACAATTCCTTTTACACACACAATTTACTATCTAATTCGTCCAGCCCTCTCTTTCAATTACTCTTCAGCCATAAGGAACGTTGAGGTGAGTAGGGCTGCACAATTATTCAAATAATCCTGATCGAGATTTTGGCTTCCCATAACTAAATGAACATGATAGACTGCGATATTGACGTTTAAAATGCATTCTCTGCTCATAGAAAACTCGGCTGCACTAAACTAACGTCATGACTCGGGAATGACTCAACCAGCCGGTGCTGCGCCTGCAGTGGCATTACGCACAATTACTCAGATAAAGGTTTATTCTCAATAATTTATCGGAAATTGGTCACTTGGTCCGGACCGTGCTCCTCCATTTAATGATGCCAGTGTGGGAAACTGGAACCATTAAACTCTCACAATAAATTTGTCTTGTTATCTCATACTGGGTTTCCCAGTTTATTTTTTTCCACTATATTAAAAGGTTGCAGAACACACTGAATCTCTCTTTGCGGATCAGGATGGAGCTAATGAGTATTGTCAAGATAAAGAACATTGTGACAATAACGCAATAACCACAGTTCATAGAATAAATAAATATATGTACAAATTGCCACACTAGTTAATTATTCTGTGCTATAAAAATATCCAAGTGTTTTGGCAAAGGCTAAAGATCAGCATCACGTTTTAGACAGCATACAATTACAAGCACACATTACAGGTCTCAACATAGTTTTATATGTAGCTACTGTGCTGAAACCATTGTTCCTAGAGGTCCATTGTTTTCCAGAGTTATAATGGCATTCACAGTTTAAAGACAGGACTCACAAAATGCTAATTCACATTGTCTTTGTTTCCACATTGTGCAGCAAATGGAGAATTCAGTCTCCAGTGCTGTGCTATGGGCACATGTTTCTTTTTGATAGCAAATGAATAACAAATCTCCATTGTAAGTTTTTTAACTTTTTTTTTTAATTTTTGTATTTGCCAACCGGTTTTTACAGGGATAAGGTTCATTGAGATTACACAAATTGAACTACAAAGTATCAAAATATTCTATAAAAACTCAGCTCTGCAGAAGCAAAAAAAAAAATCAAGAACTGACTGCATTAGTTTCAAGGCAGCTCAGTGATGCATGAAATAATGTCCTGTGGCATGTTGCTAAGACCCATCCCCGATGGGAACAACACTGAAATAACCATCGAGCTTCAGTATTCAGGGCCCCATCAGCTCTTAGACTGGGCAAGCCAGTCGCGACTAAGATCTCTGTGTTTCCTAATGCCATCATACAATGTCTCTTTCATGGCACACTTTTATATTTGTTATGTAATGCATCTGGACAATGCTATTCACTCTTCAGCAGCTCCTCTCTGTCTAACATTCAGCCACTGTCACTTTTTCAGCTAGTCTGGACCCACATGCTGTTCTGTTTTTAATTGCTGATGTTTGAGCAGGTTGGAAGGTTGCAGTGAGTAATAGCTTCTGGGCTGTTGAGCGGCCCAGACCGTCATGAGGTGACAGGTTTTGTTTTGAAGCAAGTACAAACATTCATATTATGCATGGAGTATAAATGCCCACTCTCAATTGTTACATTCTACCCTTTGATGTACTGCTATATATACTGCCAGAAGTGGTCTGCAGTGTAATAAATGTCATTACTATGTAATCTGTGCCCATCAGTTTCATATCAAACATGACAAAAAGCTCCACTTCTCACTGCGCTACCTGTTCAGTGTGAGACAAAAAAAATGGCTTATATATTACTGTGTGAACCTTGAGCACTTTATTCAGGTTCTTATAATCTTTGAGACATTTTATGTCACTATAATTGAAAGGAACTTATTCAGCCTGTAACAAGGAAGCCTAGCCACACACTGAGCTCACATCTAGGGTAGTCCTACAATAATTTATGGCAGTTGTGTATGTCATTTTTAACTGTAATTGCACTCAAACGTGTGTGTGTGTGTGTGTGTGTGTGTGTGTGTGTGTGTGTGTGTGTGTGTGTGTGTGTGTGTGTGTGTGTGTGTGCGTGTGCGTGTGCGTGTGCGTGTGCGTGTGTGTGTGTGTGTGTGTGTGTGTGCGTGTGCGTGTGCGTGTGCGTGTGTGTGTGTGTGTGTGTGTGGGTGTCGGTGTGTGTGTTTTCTGATAAACGTTTGACAGGTTAAACCATAGATTCGCACAACATGACATGTTTTGCTCTAGACTGTTCCCAAAAAAGAGGGTGCAACATCAGCTATGGTTTCTATAGAAACTAATTGTGGGGGGGGGGATCTGAGACCTGTCTATTGAGATCCCGTTTGATATCTTTTTAGCTAGAGAAGATGAGCCCTAGGCAGCAATTAAGTTGTAAACTGAGTTTAGCCTGGGAGAAACAAGGCTGAGTACACTGTTTGAACTCTACACCAACATTTGACACGTGAGAGATAAGTATGTTTAAACAGGTTTAAACTCATCTGACAGGATTTCTAAACGTTTCCGTATGTGCTTTACTTCGTCACCTCAGGCCTGTGCATGGTAGCTATTGGATGGGGGTCAGTGTTTTAATTTATCTCTTCAAGCTAGTGAGACGGTGAGGCACACCAATGAAGGCTCTGTCTGCTAAAAGAGAAAAGGGCTGCTATACATATTAAACACAGCCCTGAAGAACACTGTGTTAATGTCAGGTGCTCCCTATAGTGCCGCAATGTCAGGAGCATCTGGCTCATTTCAGGCAACATTTTTCTTAACATGCAGTGTGGCACAATGGCACAAATTAAAAGTGAAACATCTGCATTTGTGCATCAGGTGTGAGAGGATAGCACTAGTTCTTTGGCACCAGTATGCAGTAGATCCTGAGAAGCAGGAAGTGGAAAGAAGATGTGCTTTGCAACAAGAGCAAAGAGTTGTTTATGTATTTTACAGGGAAATGTGGGCGCCTCCCTAGGGAGGTGTTCCAGGCACGTCCAGCTGGGAGGAGACCTCGGGGAAGACCCAGGACTAGGTGGAGGGATTATATCTCCAACCTGGCCTGGGAACGCCTCGGGATCCCCCAGTCAGAGCTGGTTAATGTGGCTCGGGAAAGGGAAGTTTGGGGTCCCCTGCTGGAGCTGCTCCCCCCGCGACCCGACCACGGATAAGCGGACGACGATGGATGGATGTAATGTGATCAGGTCGCAGGGTTTTTCCTGGCATAGAATGGGCCTTTGAGGGGACACATATTAAGTGTGTGTGTGTGTGTGTGTGTGTGTGGGGGGGGGGGGTCTTGGAGTCCTCCCCCTGGGTATATTGAGCGTCGAAGACTTCATTTCCTACATTCTGATACATTTTTAGGCACCAATTTATGGTGAAAACGTCTTTATGTCAAAGAAAACACAAAATGTTGGTGGCAAGTAACAATTAAAAATATAATGAAATATAATGCAATAAGGGGTCTTTCACATCCAGGACCTAGGTCCGGAACGAAGTCTGCACTTGACCCCAAAGTCCAGTTTTTTGATTTGACACTATGAATACAATTGAATTCAAATTGAATTGAACGATCTAGAGGCTTAAGACAGCATTATGGAAATAATCTTCACGGTGCTAAATTTCTTAGATGGACCCGACTGCAACTAGAGGGTCATTTTTGTTATTGATTTACCTGCTGATTATTTTCCTGACTAATTGATCAAATGAATAATTCTATTGTCTACAAATTGTCAGAAAGTAGTGAAAAATTATAATTTTCCAAACTGAGGTTAACATCTTCAAAGTCCTAAACCCGAAAATATAATATACGTATGATAGATACACTGTCACACATCTAGAAGTGCAGAACATTTGAGATTGAGCTTGGAAAATGACAGGAATGGTTAAGAGACACAAGCACAAAATGATGGAGGTTAAAACGGCTTTGCTAAATCTGTGCAAATCAAAATCTGTAGGCCTTTGTCAGTCCCCATTAATTGGCTAGTAGGTGGTGTAATAATGACATCCCTGTGAAGGATGAGGACTGCAGTCACAGGAAATCCTTCGAAACCTCAAATGGTTGTCTTCAGCAGACAACTTTCCCTGATTAATCAACTGATAAGGACTTGGCAGAATGACAGTAACATGATGAAATTGCTCAAGGTTTTATCAAAAAGGTTTTTGAAATAATCTTTTCTTTTTTTGTCTTGATTATAGCCACAGTCAGCAATCCCCAGCTTGGAGACAAAACAAAGCGATTCTTAATTTCCAGCAGTTACAAATGCCAAAACCCAAGGCGTATGGAGGAGACAGATAAAGTTGTTATTGGCAAATGTCCTTGGTGCAAGCAGAGTGAGCGCTCAGTAATCCTACTGTGTTATTAGTCTCCCAGGACCCTGGGACTGGGGCGTTACTATCACAGGCTGG
Organism: Gymnocephalus cernua; assembly: GCA_023631565.1. Classification (NCBI taxonomy): domain Eukaryota; kingdom Metazoa; phylum Chordata; class Actinopteri; order Perciformes; family Percidae; genus Gymnocephalus; species Gymnocephalus cernua. The sequence goes on from CM042435.1 coordinate 19,508,095, forward strand.
TCCCATGTAGATAACACCAGCTCCATTCACCCTCACATCTACTCATAGCTAAATTGACTGCAATTATCAAGACTAGGGAGCTTATTATTGCCCTCTTTTATTTAAACAGACTCCCACACAAGCCCTAAAGTTTTTTTTAATGGTGGGAGATGTTGGACATTTCCTAACATGTCTTAATTCTCCATTAAATCCTCTGGAAGAACAGCATTGATTTCATCAGTTTCCCCCTAAGCCTTAATTGACCACGAAGCAATCAGGTATATTGTATAGTTTGCATTTTCCATTTCCATGTTGACCAATCAAGAAAGTTACTTTCGAACTTGAGGTCAATTCACATGTGTCTCCGTGTTAAACACGCAATCATATTTTATTGTAGACACACTATTTTATCAAATATTTAAATGTATCAGTAAGTTTGAGTTTATAGTAACATCGCCTTTATGCTTCATGTTCATATGTGCTTCTAATATTTACAGAATGTGCATCTACTTCTGTGTTTATTCAGTGGTTAGAGTTCACTTAACTCTGGCAACTGCTTTGAAAACAAACAAGTAAGGGCCAGTGGCCTCAGTGTCAGCTCTCACGCGCACAAGACAGGAGTGTAAAAAAACTACAGCATGCGCCTGAAAAAGGCAGGCTGCCAAGTGGCAGGGCGAAGCAGGTGAGACCATGACCCTCTCTATCAAAGGGATGACCTGTTGTCACCTGCTGTAGGTAAGGCCTGCAACCTTGCTCTCACTCAAAATCTGAAAATGAAGTGGCCTGTCAGTAATCTGAAGTCTAGGAGGGCACCAGGATACTGTATGGGAAAAATATTAAAATGTATCATTTCCGCATGTGTCAAAGCATTCTCATTTGCATTCCGAGTTTCCAGAGGCTTTTATTTGCATTCATCCTAGCATGGCAGCTGAAAGGCTCAATAAAAATGACCTTTATCCATATGGATAAACTGACATACCAGTGGACCCAAAGCAAAGTGCATTGCAAAATATTTTCATAAAGAAATTGTTAAGGGGCATATCACATAGCACGTTAAGCTTAATAACTAAATAAAAAGCAAACCCAACAAAGATTAGCACCATCTAGTCTTGCTGACTCGTAGTAACTGCGGTTAGACAGTCAACTATTATATCAAAGGAATACAGACATATATTATGTATGAGCTTTATCATGAATTAGCGACTGTCCCAATCTTGCATGCAAGTGCATGACAAAGCACAGAATGATCATCAGTAATGCTGAAACCGCTCCACAGTGCCATCCCGCTTTACGGGGAGCAGGCTGACTGTGGGATGCAATTGGTCTCAAAGCCGCCCAGCTGTAAAATGGGCACTGAATCTTTTCACTCTGAATTCTGGCCAAAAAGCAGTCAAAACACTGACATTTTATTTGCATAAAAGGGTTATCTCAGCAATGGCATATTCATCAAAGACATCACTGAATTGGGATATATTTTAATGAAACAGCATGCATTCATACATTATTGAACATGGACCCTCGTGAAACGGTGTGCCTCAAGTTTGCCGTAGGCTGTTATTCCAACTGACCTTTTGAAAAGTTAATCTCTGATTACTTTTAATGGGAAAATATTGAAATAAGTGTAAAGGTCTAATCTGCAGCTCACATTTCCACTCACATCTTAACATGTAGTGTATGGAAATGTGAAATACTGTTTCTCATTTTCCATGTTGTTGTTTGGGCCAAATAGGCAATTTGGAAACAAGTATATTAGACAGATCTTCTACTGACCTTTTGAGAGTGAATATCCATGCGTGGCTCACTCACTATAGCATATGCATGAGTGTGTGTGGGGATTCAGTTTCTCAAAGGGAAATAGAGAAAAGAGATACTCTTCATAGGTAGAATTTGGATAACATGAGGTATTAACACAGGGAAAAGGCCCATTGATGTCTTATGGGCTTTGCATTATCCAAGTTCTGCGTGAAACACAGAGGATTGCATGAAATTGTGTTAAAATGAATTATTCAAGTGGGTGTCTAAAAACTTGCGATCTTGCTGATACAACATGCGAAAGGACTTGCAGTAGCTGTTGAAATATTCATACAATTAAACACTACACACAGTACAGGGTTGAGAGGATGAAGTTAAGCCTTATATGTTTCAGTCACACTTGTCCACAGTAGGCATAACTCAACACATAATACATTCATGACACATGCACATTGTGTATTTTTAATAACACTAAATGCTCAGTCATTGCCATGGGCATACAGGGGCTGTTAATTGCCCAGTATGAGCATAAATTGGACCATTCTGATATCCAAGAGATTCTCCCCATAGGTGTAATTAGATGTGCAGCTGCCAAAGCATCCCCTATAGAGAATATGCCGTGGGTAACATTTCCTCCCAGTGGATGCCTGAAGAAAGATAATTGGTGTAATGGTTACGCCCAGTGTTGTGAGCTAATTAAAGCTAGGGGCATTGGCTATCAGATCTCACAAACTCCATAGCAGATGTCCACTGGTCTACAAAATGTTCTAAAGTGACTATTTTTTCAGTTTGTTTTTTTTTAGGGCTGGGACGGTATGGATTTTTTCTTACCGCGGTTGAAAAGCAAGAAATTCCCGCGGTAGAGCGGTATACCGCAACCCCCTTACGAGACTAGCGTAAGTTAGAGCGAGAATGGCAGGGTGCCTTAAATGACTGACCTCAGTGCCTGTGTGTTCGCGCAAGGAGAGCGAGCGGTAACGGAGAGTAGCCTATGAGTGCCGCTGTGAGGAAAAGAGAGAGGAAAAAGAGATAGAGATAGATGATGTAAAATGAGTTAACAGTGAACAATAAAACGCCAAGCTAGAGCTTCTCAAGACACAGTGGCTTTATCTGTTATCAATACTGCTGGTAAAGTGAATGGTGTTATCCCCGAAAAAACATCGGCTTAAACCTTACAACATATGTTGCAGCCATAGACTGTATTAAAAGATTGCAGCACAGTGTTTCCATTTCAGCTCAATGTGAGAGTCTTTACTGAGTTTTGCTGGCATTTAGGGCCACTCTGGTTTCTCTCATCTCCGTTGATCCATTCCACAGACAGTTCAGAAAGCTCTTTTGTCAATAAAGTAAAATATAAATAAAATAGTTTGCCGACAATGCCGAGTGCAGCCCGTCTAGCAGCTGAGCAGACGGAGAGCAGAGAGGGCGACTCGGCAGTTCGCCAACTTGCTGCTGTCTCTACCAATAAAAGCCGCTCTGTTTTAGGCTACGAAACGTGCATGCAGGCTGAAATTCAACCGCGCCGTTTTATCAGGATAAAGCTATAAACAGAAGGAACTCCGCTAGCTGCTAGGCTAATGTGCAATGGTAAACACTGCAGCTTGTTAAGCTAGTTAATGTGTCTACCTCAGCTGAGAACGGAGAAATGCACGGTAGGAAAGGCAAATACATTTCTCCAATACAAGACATTACACAGGTTGGTACTCTCGCATATAGGAATAGTCAACACGAATAGAATGTTATTATGTGTCATGGAACATTGCGCTCCCCAACTCGCGAAAGGTCGGATTTGCTCCATCGCTACATCGTTTTGTTTAGAAAACCTTGAATCCATGTGAGACACAATGTCATCAGACACAATCCATGTCAGTAGAATCAGTGAATCCCATGTCATTAGACACAACGTGCACACATGTGCAGGCCAATGTTTTTTTGCGGTGATGACGATGACGAGCTCAGACCGGTAGCGGTAGACGTCACTTGACTGCGGTATTACGGTAATGCGGTAACCGTCCCAGCCCTAGTTTTTTTTTAAATTACATTTTACTTTTATTTACAAAGTATGATTCATTCGTATTGCCTGTCTATTGGGGATAACTCTTGATCAAGAGGGTTTGGCGATTGCAACAAATGTGAATTGAATAGTTGAATTTTTATGGTCAGTTTTAGTTGGTTATGCATTGTAACATCAAAAAGCAACTATATATTGCCAATGCTGGGTGTTCTTTTAATCACATTGTCTCGTTGTGTTTTTTCAACCCCAAATTCAGAATGTGAGGTCCTCCATTTGACTCATGGTCACTACTACTACCATTCTGATTTTCTGATTCTGTTTTTATTGTGCCTAACTGCCAAAACAGATACATATAGACTCAAGGATGTGTGCAACCTACGGATTAATCTGCAGCAAAAACATTTGCCAGATTGGCCACACACCTACTGTAAAACAAACACTACCAGTGGTGATGCCCATTTTTATAAGCTATTTCATAACTGCATAGCAAAGCGATCAGCAAGTGATCTGCTTTACGTTATCGTTATTATAACCTGAATGTCGGACACACAGAATGTTTAAGCAATTACATATTGTATCACATTTTATAATTCAGTTTTAAACATTAAATTACAGCAATAAGTAGACATTTAGATTTACATTTTCTATTAAAAAAATGTTGGAGGGGCACAGAATTTCATCATAGTATATGGCACCTCTCTGTTAGATGCCAACCACTTTGATCACATAAGCATATTTTTCAGTAGTTGCTCATCAGTCTGATTTTCAGGAGAGTGTATACCTGTTTTGCATAGTGAGTTGTTTTTCTGGAGTTTAATTAAAGCCTGTTAATGCTTTAAATCCCCTATTAAGAAATGATCCACGTTCCTTTCACAGGTATGACAAATTAAACCAGTAAGAGGGTAAATGTCCAGTTTAACCTCTGGTAAATTTAGGAGATCATTCAGGAAAATGAGGTGCTAGGCTGCAATTGTGTGAGAGTGATTATAGCTTATGTTTTGAGGCTTTTCACAGAGAATAAAAAAGGGAACACCAATACCAAGCCATGATTGAACTCTTCTTGGCATCAGTGGGATAATTGTCCACGAGTTCATGATCTCTCTACAGTGCTGACTGAATTGATTCCGGTAATGAAAATCGCTGCACCTCCCACATAGCATTACCCCACCGAACCACTTCAGCATTAGTTTGCGCTCTCCCACCCAGAAAGACCTTTCCATTCACATCTCTTTACCATTTTGAGTGGTTTCTTTCAAATATATACAGTGGTGTATATTGTGGTATGATCAAACACATGTTTCTCTTAATGCTTATAGTAGGAGCGTTAGAGATGGTAAATTAAAAACCGTGAAAGGGGAACTTGTATGTATTACAATTGCAGTTTCTTTACTATAATTGGACATTTTTATATTCGTAATTCTTTCGTGGACAAAATAAATATGGCATTGGTGTCAAAACCTAAAATTGCACATCTTTTTTTCTATTTTCACTTTTAAGAAGTAGCATAATTGAGGAGATAGTAACTGGGGGAGAGAGATGTTGGTCTGGGAGATATTGGATGGGGGTCAGCTCCAACAGCCCAGCCTGATAGCAGGACTGATGAGGACAGCAGACTGAGTACTGCAGCAATCTGGCCTTCTCCAGACTGGCTTCATGGACATCAGCAATGAGATCTCCATTACTCTGTTAAACTGTGTCTGAGAACGCAACCTCACTATTATGTCAATGTCAGGGGCTTAATGCTGATTCATACAGCCCCACAAATCCCAGATTAACCTCCAAGCTGGAAGACCTCTTTCAGCAGAAAATTGTATGTGCAACTTTATGCCTCGAAGGAGAGGCAATATGATTTTGTTTTGATAGCAGAGACAGACAGACGTGTAAATCCAGATACCTGCATCGACTTGTACAAATAGACAAGCATACAGACTGGTACAGAACGGTGACCATATTATTGGACTGTCCCGAATACCATTTTTTGGTATTTTTTCGGTCGTGGATGGGGGGGGTGGGGGGGCTGATCAGGACTCGGGGCACTCACTTTTCTTTGGCAGCGATAGAGGCAGTGATTTTTCCCGTTTACTGTACGGAACTCTCACACCACCTCAAAACGGACTGACAAGTCTGATCCCCGGTTTTGTGACTGTCGGGTTGCGTTTCTCCAAAATATGAATCTGTCTCAACTTTATTACAGTATTGAAGGAACAACAAAACAAAAAAATTACATTTGAATCCCAAAATTGAAAATTGATTACCTACCCAATGAACGAATAAAATACTGTATACTGTACCCAACTGTCCCTAATCTAAAATATGCTAAGATATGATATCTGTGCATCATGTGAGTTTATCATTCAGCTGTCAAATTATTTTTTAATATGTTCGATGCCACAGAGTTTCATACACCATCCAATGTCAAAGAAAAAGCCTGAAACAAAATCGTTGTCCTTCCTCAAAGATAATAGAGGGAAATCTGAGTCACTATTGTTGAAGTGAGCCTTCTGTGCTGCAGTGCACCCCCACCCTGGCCTGGCTGGTGAGCCGCAGTGTTCCTGTACGAATGAGTATTAAGCCATAGTGGGGTGGAGGACTGGCAGTGTGGGGTTGGGGGGGTGTTCAGCTGCAAGCCCTTGTGTGCCGCCCAGTGGTATCCATCTCCTTTTACAAAAATAAACCAAGCAAAAGTGGTCAATTATATTTTTAGGAATCAGCAGGCATATAAGTAATATACTGTATATTTATCAGCTCCTCTTGCAGAAGAGTTTTTTACCTTTGTATTATCTTTTCCTGTCATGTCACAATTTGAAACAGCAAATGCTTTACAAATCAGATTTAATCAAAGTTGAAAATACATTTTAGGATTTTTGATACCGCAGTTAGCCTTTTCTGATTATTCTACAGTGTTATTAACATGCTAGGGCAGGCATGCACAGAGTGTTGCTGTAGATTTTGGCACTACTCATGAAGTTGCAGAGCTGGTCAGACCGGTTTTGTAGCTGTATCTTAGAAACACGTTGAGGCATGGTGCAGGAAATTGCATCATATCTTCTGTGAATCAACAGTCTACAATCTCGTTGAAAGTGTGTGTGTGGCAATGGGTAGGTGGTGAAAGAAGTGCAATATAATAATCAAAAACACAAAGGCTGCCGATGAAAGTTTCTCTCTGGACTGACTGGAATGGCTAGGAGGGTTTATTTTAAGAAATTGCAGTTCGGTGAATGATGGGTTCTCCTTGAAAGACTTGGCTTCTTCATCACAACAGCCACTTCCTCAACCCAGGGCATGGGATTTAGGCTAGCTTTAGGAATTTATTATAAATCGGTGATATGGATTTTGGGTGGCCTAGCAGCTGAGCTTGGGTGTGGGGTTTGGCGGTTATAGTACCCCTAAAGTGCCTGGTGGTTCTGGTGTGAATTGATAATAAAAATAACCATTAGTTGCAGCCCCAATACCCATCATTTAAGACCTAGTAGCAGATAATTTAAACATGGAGCATATTATCTGATTGATAAACACAGTAGACATGGCTATAAGTCAGATCGCACATGCACATGTGCGCATGCAGGTGACGTGATACACAGTCCAACCAATGGTGTCGCGCTATTCCACTGATCTATAGGGGGAGGGAACATGCCAAGATATGCTGCAGTGCACCAACAAAGACAGATAAGAAGAAAATGGAAAGCTAATAAACATGGATGTAAACAATGCTGGATTTAAAACACAAACGGAAAATAAAAAATCGGCTTTGCAAATGTTTTATGAGGAAGGAAACACACTCAACACATTTGTTAGACCTCAAGCATACACAGTGCATTTTTTTTTGAGTAACACTGAATGTTAACATAACGTATGTTACAAGAAAACTTCACAGGGCACATTTTTTAAGGATGATTCCACTGAATTTCAAGACCTAATTTTCATGGGGTTTTTGCCATCACAACGATTGTGTTCTGAATTGCATCGACTTAGGCTAATGCAGCTGTCAGGTGCAATGCTCTAAAAAACACACTGAAGCTGAGGCAGTCTTCAAACACTGATCCATAAAGTAATTTAAAGCATGTTCTTTGAACACAATGAAACAGTCACTTTGGAGTTCCACAGCTTTGAATAGCTGTTATTGAACTTTCATCACATTTTAAGTTATAATGGTTTAAGTGTTGCACACCCACTTTATTGTCTACTTTGACTACCTGCTTTGTGACGTGTTCACATCAAAGAAGAATGTGCTTTTATTGTTTCAGTTTGAAAGCATTAACACCCACATCAAAAACTCACTGCATGTGTATTATATTAGTGTGAATATAACTGATAACTTTTTTTTAATACCTTGCACTGCCATCATCTCAAATTGACGTCAATGTTTACGACTGACGTTTAGCATGACAACATTAGCATATTAAAATGTAAACACTGCAAGGTTGTATTTAAAGGATTCTCTCTGGTATATATTCATGAAAAATATGATCAGACATGAACACGCCATATGAACTTTGGATGGTTTACCTTCCAGTAATCAATGTGTAGATGTATCATGCAATGGCTAATCGGATAAGCAGGCCTTGCTTCAGTATAGGCTTCATGTTGGAAGAATTTGGCTTTTTGGGTCCAGCTTTTGGAGATACTGTACAGTGTACCGATTGGCCCTGTCAGAGGAGAGCTGCTCTCCCAGTGGAGCTGTGTCCCCATCTCTTCCAAGATGAAGCAACAGAACACCATTTATCTGACTGTCGTCTAGTCTCGTATTTCCAGACCTATCTCTACAGCGCTGTGGCGTAAGATCTGGCTACACCACAGATACATTCTCGGATAGGAGAAAAAAAATGCTTTGGGTTGTTTGCATTTCTTCAAACCAATCACAAGCTAAGCTCCGGACGCAGCGACGGTGGCTCTGCAAAATAGTCTAGGTAAGAACTTGTTTTGGTGGAACATTTGTATCCCGCAAAAGACAACACCACATCAAATATTAAATAAACCTAACTGTTCACACAATACAGTAATGTGAGCTATTTAAATTAGCTGGATACATTGTTGAACATAATTTTCTCTTACCCGTGTATCGCCGTGTATGCTTCGTCCATATAGTCCTCGCCAATCGGTTCCAAAACGTCCCAGTTAGATAGTAAATGCCGAAAACATATTCTTTGTAAATCTTTACAATCATTCACCGAAAGAACCAAGCAGGTCTGCCTTGTTGCACATTTTCATTGTGTAGCTTGCTAGCTCGAAGTGTGTTGTTGTTTCCCGTAGCGAAGGGATTTTGAGACAACACACACACAGAGCGGAAGGTGAGGGGCAAAGCCTGACATCAGCCTGACATGCACAGGATGTCAGGCTTCATCCTGGAAATGTACTTCTGTTGATCCAGACTAAACTTTCCCCTAATAGCCATAGCCCTTCACCTCAACCCTTTACTGGAAGCACAAATAGCAGAGAATAATAATAGCAGTAACCTGTACTAAACACAGAGTACTGCTGTCAGTGTGCTGTATTTGTTCTGGGTACCAATGTTTCAGTTCCCCCCCCCCCCCCTTTTAACACTGAGTGTCACAGTCCCTTAGAGTTTACTTCATTGATCTCAGATATATCACTGTGCCTTTCAGCTACTTTACTTCCTCTCCATGTAACCCCTCAGTCTCTGGACACAAAAGTCAGCTTAGGCTTAATATTCGTCCCTATAAATCCAAGATAAATTTAAACCAAGGTTGGATACACTTTGGGAATATCCACCCTCACTTAGCGTGACTTAATTTCAGGTAATACTGAGGGATGTAATTTCTTTTCAATGAATTTCAGCGTCATTATGGCACACTGTTCCGCTGATAAGAGTTCAAGAACGTGGTTTAAAATTATTGCCTGTTGGTCTATTACTGATGTCTATCTTCAAAGCTCAGATTGCAGAATCAAAGACAATGAAAGATGGCCTCCCTTGATAGCGCGTGATGTGAGTAGAACTAATCTACTTTGACAAAAAAGATTGGTAATATTTTCTGACATGTATGTTGGCATGCACTTTTCAACTACTTTGCATTTTCAAGACTTTAATGAGACTTTAATGAGAGCTAAGCCATTGTCATTGGATTTATTGGGTTGACTTTCAGTTTCTACTTAAAGGGACAACCACGTAGCTTTTATAAACAGATGTGCAGCTGCAGAGAAATATCTTCTCTGCATTGCATGCTCTGCATAAGGCCACTAAGAATAGCAGCTATTCTCTAACAGAGTGTGAAATGAACCCATAAGAAGCGACTCAGCAAGCACAATTGGCACGAAGACACGGCATATCATAGGGCATGTACCTCAAGGTTATGGGGGTCTTGGTCTTGGCATAACCAAACTAGAATATAACAAAGAAACAGCCACACAAAAAGGGAAATTGGCAGTGATTCTAATACAGTGGAGGAAACAGTAAGTTGTGCCAAAACAGCTTCGTAAGCTAAGCGGGGACAATGGATGAAGTGGGAAGGAGTGGAGAAAAAGATGTTTAGTTGAAAAATAGATGTGCTTTTTGGAAGAATGCAGAATTAAATGTATTGATATTGCAGTTCAAATAATAGTATGATTAAATCCCCAGATGTAATTCGTACTTGCTCAACCTACCAATACATGCAAGTTTTTCCTCAAAGCAGCACGGTCTAATGAAATACTGTACACCTCTTCTGATGCAATAGTTTTCTACTTCTGTATATTGACTTCTATGCTGCTGAGCAGGTCACTTCATGCAAAATATTCCCCCGGCCTCAGTTAATTCTGTTTTTGAACTATTGAATGGCTGTTTGATTTCAGAACGAGACATCTGTTCCATTACTGTGTGATTGGCAGTAAAATAGTTTGTTTGAGTTCAAGCCAGGAGTCTGACCCTTTAGACTGTGATTGCTGGTTCACTACAATGGTGTTTCAAAACTGCTGAATGGAAAGTTGAACGGCAGCAGGATCTGCTGTTTTTATTGGCTGTTTGGAGGTGAGACTGATGATTGTGTTTGACATTTTTAATCACAACCTTGTAGCACAACTCTAGCTATAGGCCTAGGTAAAGTTATTGTGGTTCACAGTACTAAGTGCTGTAAATGTTGGTCTGATCTAGGGATGCACCGAATGTTCAGCAACTGAAATTGTTTGGCCTAAAATAGCATAGGCCAAAAATAGCATAGCTAAAAAAAAGCATGTTCGGATGAATAAATGAAAAGGCTGAATACGTTTTACCGAACAATTACATTTTTGATGACGCGTTCAAATAGCAACCAGCGTAGAGTAACAGGTGCGCACGCTTTAAAAAGGGGGACCGACTTTCATGTGAGAAGCTACTTTTCATAAAGTAGGCAAAGCTTATGTCTAGGATGATTATTTATCCATCCACTTGTTTGCGCTCTTGAATGCACTTTTTGTTGTACACGTACATAGTACATTACATTCTTTCAGCAGTCAGTCATAAGCCTAATATAGTTTGTTCAATAAGATGGCAACATAAATATATTTTTTTAATTTTACTAATTTTTTTTAAGTTATTTTGTGCTTTATTGGTATAATGTCTGCTGGAATATTAAAAACATGTTCATTGTTAAATAAATATTTTGTAGTTTGTAGTAAATTGTAGTTTTGTAATAGATTTTTTTCTTTGAAAAGAAAGACAAAATAGTAAAAAGCACATTTAAATATATTTAGTTTATGCAATGTTGAAAACATTGTCAAAATAAATGGAACAAAAACGCGAGAAAAAACATGTTTAGTTATTCATCTTCGGCCAATCATTTTCATTTTGATACATCCCTGGTCTGATCAGTGCCAGAAGCAGTTCTACAAGCCGTCGGTGTGATTTTTCAGCTGCTTCACGGTGAGCCTCTGAACACTCATCCTTGGTTTTCTCAGGAAAGCCAACTGTCTATGCAGGTTTCTTACACTTGATTAAAGGGACAAGGGATAGTTACAGCCAATTCTAAGTGTATTTTCTACAGTAGTACTGTACCTCTAAATCCATTATTCACAGCCATTTACTGAAAGGTTTCCTTTTGTTCTTTGGGGACCCTGTAATGTAGCCGTGTGTATTACTTATTGATGTGGCTACATACATTTTTACATTGGTTCATAATGGGAGAAAAATTGAAAAATGTACAAGATCTTTATTTAAACATTTCCTCTTTCTTTGCTTTGTAAATCTTTCTGCTATCCAATTAAAATGGCAGGACCCTGTGTGTGTTTGTGTGTGTGTGTGTGTGTGTGTGTGTGTGTGTGTGTGTGTGTGTGTGTGTGTGTGTGTGTGTGCGCGCGTGTGTATGTGCGTGTGTGTGTGTGTGTGTGTGTGTCTTTTGAATATCTCAAACTGTTCATCTGATCTACAGTACTTCACTCTTGGCGAGTGTATTCCTTGGTACCCAATGAACTTGGTGTTTGGAATTTGGAGCATTTTGAACATCGTTAGGTATTAATAAACTTTGAATTGTAAACTAAGTGACCGCACAATAAAGGTTGAGTCAAGCTTGTCTTCCACAGCGGACTACCGCCAATGTATATGCCTATTTGGAAATGAAACCTCCATAAGTCACTTTTGTGTTTCTAACAGATAGCCTACTAACCTTCCAACTGCAATGTTCTTCACTTCCCTCAACCAGTAGGGTTGGTTAACAAAACTTTTTTTTCTTTTTCTTACTCTTTAGAGGTTAGGAGGAAAACACAAGACTTTCATAGAAACGGGTGTTCATATCCCGGGAGTACTACTTAAGGGGACCAGTGTTTTAACCCAAACCACAAACCTTTTTTTATTTATTTATTTATTTTTTAATAATAGAACGGGACCCGAACCAGACTCAGTTGCTAATTAACTGCTGTTAACTTCTAAACCTACTTTGGCAAAACTGACTACTTTTTAGTAACGCTACATTACTATAGGCCTATGTAAAATATACATTTGATATTTAGAATTTGATATTGCATGTGGATAAAAGATTTTTAGTTAGTATTTAGTTGTTGTTTAACCCTGTCTAGCATACAGTATATGGATTCACATATATGCACCTGTTTGCCACTTAATATACATTCTGCATATAAAAGGAACCTTTATTAGCCTAAGTGATAGTTATTAATGATGAACTATTATTGAGCAGAGATTAATTTTAAGGAAACAACCATCAGTGGCAACATTAAAAGCAGTGCATTATACAACATTATGAGAAAATACATCTATACATATATACATCTATCTAGATATTTGTAATGCTCACTATGGGGAAACATGAACAAATAAGCTTTGGCTTCAGTTGGAAAAAAATGATACAAGAAATCCAACACTACCAGTATAGTGTGACAGAAGAAGGCAGTAAGCTACATCATGAGTAGTGAATATTTGCAAACTCCCTCATAGTTTCTTGGCCAAACAGGCAGAGGTTTTTCCTGGGAGCCACACCATCACTGCAGGGGATGAAGTGAGAGCTCATCTTTGAGTCATAAACTTCAGACACACAAATCAGAACTCAATCTTAGTTCAAAGTTTTAGAGATAACAGAGGCATGTACTGTGTACAGGGAATTTATATGAGAACTCAACAAAAGTTTTACATTATTGCCTGCATAGCTCTTACAAAAAACAAGCCACCTAAAGACTTTGAACTTCACATTTCATACTAAATATGGAATAAAATGTGCTTCAAAGGATAAGGAGAACACACATAAAGACAGATGCTAGAATTAGGAACATAAAAAAGAGGATTTAAAGTTATTGAGAGTAAATGAATGCCACTTATAGGCTACTTTATATGTAAGGTTGAATTAAATGTTTCTAGGTAAGATCCAGGTTTAAAAGTTGGTGGTTTTCGTTTAGGTGAAAGGCGGGTGTATGTTTCTTTAAATGAAAGTGAAAGTGTTTTCAGTTGAACACAACTACACCCTGTTGTGTAATCTGAACCAAGTGAAGAGAGATCGACGGAATCTTACAAACACCACAGAAATGGTTGTGACGGTTGTCGTTATAGGTCTAGATGGTGAGAAAATGGAGATCCACCTGTGCGACACTGAGGAGCAGTTCAAGAGCATCACAGTGTTGCAGCTGAGGGAGAAGATAGAGAAAGACATGTGCATACACATGCATAAAGGTAGTACCATTTTGGATTAGCCCATACAAGCGACCTACATATGTTGAGGATTGAAGTAACCACTTGACACTAACAGGTTATAAAGCCTAAATCATAGTTATTAACGGTAAGTTGATATCCATTAAACAATGGGTGTCGGAGTCATATGGACAGAAGTCGTACCCCCTTTTTAAAATTAGTAGTTTAGACCACCCCCCTTTTACCGTGTTTTTGTCAAACACATCAAGCACATTGGTCTTTTCATTTGGGCTTCATTATCAAATCCATTCTGATTGCTTATTGAGAGAATGCCCAAAATAATGAAACACAATACCACGTGTTCACTGCTACCTTGCACCCAGGCATACTCTCACACGAGCGCGCATACACATACACACACATACACAAGCAACATAGTGCCACAGTTTGAGAGACACAGAGGGAAAAGAAAGTGGAAAGTGTACTACACGCAAGTTATTTATAGCTTTCGACCCACCCGAACCTGTGATATTTTTTAGTAAGCTGAATCCGCCTGATAGCAGTGTTATGTGTGTTAAAAAGTGTGTGCAACAAAATCGCCAAGATAACAGGCTATAACAATAATCTTTGAGACATGGGCCTCAGGTCCCGGTGATTCTAAGTAGTAGTAGAAATGATTGGAAGATGAGTTGTAGTTTATTGGAGCATGCATAGTGGCACTTTGACTTTGTTCTCTCTACTTCACTCATTGATTTGATAACATTAAAGAAATGAATTGTAAGTTTGTAATGAATTGTGTCTGTGTGTTTGTTAGACATTCGACTGATCTTCCAGGGGAAGATGCTGGACGGTTCTGATGTGCTGCTGTCTGAATATGGAATTGTTGACCGCTCAGTCATTCATCTGATTCTAAGCATGCGGGGAGGCGGTTGCCCCCCAGGGATGGGAAATGATGGAATGGGTGACAAGGGAGGCAAAAACCTAAGTATGGAAGAACTAGCTGATTTTAACGAGGAAAGTAAATGCAGAATCTTCTGACTATTGTGCCAACATCAGCAGGTGTTAATGATAATATAAATTCCTTCTGCTAAATATAATTTCCACTGCACAACATGTTGCTGTGCCATAGCATTTTCCAATATGCTGGAAATGAAATGTTTGATATATTGAAATGCAGTAAGGATTACAACGCTGCGGATTAGGTTTAACCACCTAAGCCTGTTTAATCACTACATGTAAAACATGATTGTGTTCAGGTGATGCTGTTTATTAACATCCCTTTCAAATGTAAAAAATAAAACAAACCTACAGCACATGTCTGGTCTGAATTCACTTGATGCGTGGGTGAAATGATAATAGTACTATAGCTTGCAGCAAAGTCCAGCCATTTGTCACTTTCCACCTCACTGTTGTGCTGTGTCACCAGCTAGGTTGCTAGAAGACTGTATGGATGTGCAGTGTGTGGTTGTTAGTTATTAAATGCACTGACAAGCCCTCCTTATTCTCCTGTCTGTGGCCACTTGGCTTTGTGTGTTTGTTGCGGTGGGCATAATGATAATACAGAAGAATGGAACCTGCGGCTAGAGGCTATTTGCTGGAGCTTATCAGATGACTTACAGACTGCAAAACCTAGGTTAAAAATCGCAAGAGTCTCAGGAAAGACACTGCATTGTTTTACTCAGAGTAATCTCAGATATTCTAGAAGAAAGTAATATATTTGCACAATGTACATGAATGCTAAAACTACCAGTGTTGCGTAACAAACTAGGTAAAAAGGACAATGACCAATGTAATTACCTGGAGTGTGTTGTCCACCTCATTACTGCATGGGCTCATGGAATTATCATTAACATTATACTATAACTACTTTAACCAATGATGATAATAATAATAGTACTGATTATACACTTTCCATAAGATGTAGCCAACTTACTAAGTCATTTAAATAGATGGGAGTTCTGGATGGTGTAGTGCCCCAAATCTTAGATAGTGTTGATCCAATAGCTTTTACATATCTGCTTTGGTGATAGAAGGGGGCATAATGCTTTGTGACAGCTATGAAATAAAGTAAACCCAACCCTGCTGCGAGCAAGTATTTATCTATAAAGCCTTACATTTTGATGGCACAAACATTCAAAAGTGATGACAAGCGCTCTCATTTTTTCATCTTGAACAAACTATAATTTCATGCTGGATTAACTACATATTGACCAGGAGTAAGGACTAATATATGGGCACAATTGAAGCCCCTGGTCTTGAAGATCTTCATCAATTCACTGTTTCAACACATTAAAAGAGAGAGAGAGAGAGAGAGAGAGACACTGACTTGTGGACTGTCGCATGCCTAATCTAGACACATTGACACACTTTCTGACATTGCAGTATACATTGCCTCACACATCTATGATTAAATTCCACTACACATTTTAATTGCTTTATTACCATGATAATTCAGAGTGTAGAAAAGACTCTACAATGGTAAGACATTCCTGCATAAGCTCCAATATAAGAGCACAGACATCTACAACCAGGGCGTGAAAAGAAACCTGCAATTATTTAGCCAGTCCATCAAATCATCTACTGTTACATCTACTTATGATATAATATAGGCCGGAGCTTGAGACTTGGACTCTGACTCGTCAGACTGCTTGCTGTAACACTTTGCGTGGGACTTGACTTAACTTACAAGTTAAAGGCAAAAAGTTGATGAGATTTGGTAGCCTAGAGCAGTAAATATCAAAAAGTGCTGCACATGCAGGTTTGCTGTTATGAACTCTGCATGAAAAATGGATATTGTAATAGGGATGGACATGCCAATGTTTCCAAGGCCATTTATTTTTAATAAATGGTCGCATGTGCACCAGCTGGCATCAGCTCTAAATTCAGATCAGAGAAATTAGCCTATCGCTATAGAATTAATTACATGAAATGAGTAGCTTAATCGTTTTCCTGCCTTTATATACTGCAGATTTATGTTGCTCCCTGCAGCCACACTGCTGATTCTGATGGATCTGACATATTTTTAATGTATGTGGTACTTCCTGCTGTTTTTTGTTTGTCTCCTAATGTATGGATTTAATATGGTTGAAATCTTATATTATGGCACCCAGGATTATTAGAAATAATGTACATTATACTGGCAGCACTTTGTTATACCAACAAGTGTTGCCAATGTTGCCAAAGCCTGATATTATCAAGGCTTACATTAAGATATTACTTCTTTAGTCATGTTGCCCAGCTCTACCAGTGTGTTGTTATTGAGCTGGAAATAAGCCATGAAGTTAATATGCACACACTCGCTGTAGGCCTGGATTTTGTGCTTGTTTATTTTTAAGGGTGTGCAGGATCGACCAGGCGGGCATGTGTTGGGGAAGAAAGCCAGGAGCAGTGACACACTGCTGTATTTCAAACAGACAGAAACACACCACTGGGCTTTTTGCACCATTAAACCTATTTAAACATTTGCTTTCAGAGTTCTCAGAAAATTACTTGACAGAGAAAAATACATCGATTTACAACTCGGATTTGCCACTCTTGGCATCAAAACATAGTATTTTGTGCATTATATTTAGAAGGAAGTCAACATTAATAGACCCATGAAGCTTGTTTTTTCACTGATGATTTGATAATGCAGATTTGAGACTTGTCTTTCATGACTTAACTGCTCTGATATACTGTATCGTAGAACAAACGTGCATTTTTGTCCTCAGTAATATCCTCGAGGTACTGAGAATGAAATCTAATGGGCTTTGACTTCACTGTACTGGGATTTTGGCGAGGGTATGGCAGCTGCCATGCAGGGTGGCAATGTTTGGAGCTTTCTGTCTATGTTGTATCTAGAGAGCTCTGGCTCCCGGCCCAGAGATGCTCAGCACAACCTGAGCAGTGTTGGTTGGGGCTCCAGGGGGTGACTGATTGAGCACAGATTGTATTTATACTCAACCACAGCATGCACGTACAGGAGCTGATGCTTCAGCAACTTCAGGAGACGGACAAAATGAGATCATTTTTCATTACTGAAGCTAACAACCGGCGCCACGTTTCCATAACAAGAAATCCATTTTGATAAGAAACATTTTTAAAGACACTAAAAAAAATGACAGAATTGGTTCTTTGAAATGTAACATCTGTATTGTTACTGCTATTTTAGCAGTTTTGAATTATTCATGTCTAAATTTGAGGTCAGGCAAGCAGAGAGCACAGTCTGTCTTAGCCATCTGCAAAAGATTGCCTTTCTGATTTAGTTTGTATCTTCTAGTGCTGGTGATTTAAATAAAGAAAACCTTACAATAAATGAACGTTAATTTAACTTTCCCACTTGATAATTATTAATCAAATTAGTTTAATAAGGGTGTCAAGAGTTGTTTGTGTGTGGTGGTGCTGCACAATACTGAGTAAGACTAATCTAAAATGACATACTTGGCTTTGATAACTGCTTTTTCTACCCTTTGTATTTATTTTGGCTTAAAATAGCTTTATTGTAATGATGAAGTGTCTTATTAAGAGCAGAAAGTAGCGCTACCCCTCTTAGTCGATTAGTCGACTAATTGGTCTAATCAGGGACTAAGATTTCTTTAATCGATGAGTTATTGTTTTGTGCTGAATGATTTATTTCCAAGAAACTTATCGGCACATCTCTGGTCAACACCAGATTGAAAGTGGTGCTATTGTACAACTTTTTGTGGAGAAACTCACCGTGGATTTCCACCAGTTGCGTTACGTCTGCGGAACGGCTCCGCTGCGGAACGGCTGCGGCCAGGACTGACAGCTGTAGTCACGAGGACCCACTAGATCTCGCGAATTCACGTAGAATAGAACCACAAAACCACCAACAGCTTGTTTCTATTCCGAGGAGTAGAGAGGAAACAACTCCGTGCTGTGTTTTCAAGGTGTAGTGAAGGAAAATATGATCCGCCGTGTGCACGGTGTATTTTATTTTGAAAATGAACCGGATGTTTTATTTTGTTTCTGTGCTCGACTTCCTGTCCCGCACTATCTGCCGTGTGCTGAATTGCTGCGGAGCTCTCCGCCGTCCGGCAAAAATAGAAGCTCTGCGTATCTGATCCGGAGGGCTGCGGACTGCCGGAGCTGTGCCGGAGCTGTGCCGGAGTCGGAACGCAGACGTTACGCAACTGGTGGAAATACACACGTTGACTAGAATGGAAACCGTTTGACTCCGCTGACGTTCCGGAGCCGTTCCGCAGCAGTTACGCCGTCGGTGGAAATCCACGGTCAGTTTGACAGATCAAGTCGATTAAATCAACTAATCGATTAGTCAAGAAAATCATATAAATGTTAGTCGACTAAGTTCTTTGACGGCCCTAGCAGAAAGCCATCTACTTAAGACATCATTTCAATGCCAGATGTTTGAGTTTGTCTTTAGAAACTTGCAGAGAACAATTGAATAAAAGCAAAGCAAAATTCAGTTTTTAAAGATCTGTATTTAATGCAAAAGAAAGCACTTGCCTCTGTTATTAAGCGCGAGAGACAATCGGGCTGATTGCAGTGCTACAGAACATGCTATGCTGCGAATCGAGCTATCTCAAGTTCATAATTGCTTCACTATGAAATCTGAATTCATCACTTCTTTAATGACATGTTCTGTTACACCTCTCCGTATTCCTCTGCATCCCTGTGGTTGCACAAAATGATGTTGATAGCTCAAACTCTACAGACATCTTGCACAGTAACCAATCGTGACTGGTGATGGCACCGCAAGAAGATGACGAATATGGGCAATTAGCATACCTCTACCATCACAGTAAACAATTTTCATGATCACCAGCTGCTGCCTGCACACGTGTACACCTGTCTAGCTAAAAGTCACACGCATGGTGTAAGCCACAGTGGCAGTCCGTGGCTCTGTGCCCTCTGATTACGCCTAGTTATCCCCGGGTTTCTGCTGAGCTGACAGGCAAGACACACAGGCCAGATGGTCAGGGCCCCGAATCAGGACTTAGAGTTTACAAGGCCACTTCCAGAGCTACTGTACAATGATAATAAAATGGATCATTTATTAGCTGTCTGTTTTGCATCACATTAATGTCCAATCAGTCCCAACACTTAACACTGTTAAATGTTATTCCCTTAATATAATCAACATTACCTACACCCATTATTAATAATATTGTAAAACTATAAGGAGTTTTTGATTGATCAACCGATTGTTACAGGCTTGGTATCAGATACATTTTTTTTTATAGACAATAAGATAAATAGCTTTATTAGTGTCAAGGTGAGCTGTTATTCTGCTCTATAGTCACTCTGCTGTTGTGAACTCCTCTAATTGGTTATAATGGGAAAAAGATGGTTGTCTAATCAAATTTATGATAGTATTAAGTGGGGGTCATGACAAAGTTCAAGTTCTAACCAGTTTATTAGAGAGTAGTAAAAGGTTGAATCCTCGGTCGACTTTACCTCACCATGCCCATCTAATTTCCTCTCTTCACAAAAACATCCAATTCAGCTCATCCCATGTTATATACGGTAGAAAAAGTTATCACAATTTATCTTTAAATATTAAAAAAAAATACTTAGTGCCTTTATTTGCTCTAATAACTCTTACAAGCTTGAAAACAGAGTTTTCCTCTCAGATGTTTTAATAATGGAAGAACCATACAGCAAGTCTCTCTCTCTCTCTCTCTCTCTCTCTCTCTCTCTCTCTCCCTCTCTCTCTCCTGACTACAGAGACTTGAGACTGCTTTCCTTGAGAAATAAAGGAAATCATTGGCATCTAACAGCCCCGGGTCAAACTCATCAACACGCCCTACATTGATGAAGGGGGATCTGAATGCTAATGAAGGTGTCCTTGACTCACTC
Source organism: Gymnocephalus cernua (assembly GCA_023631565.1). Taxonomy (NCBI): domain Eukaryota; kingdom Metazoa; phylum Chordata; class Actinopteri; order Perciformes; family Percidae; genus Gymnocephalus; species Gymnocephalus cernua. The sequence goes on from CM042435.1 coordinate 19,528,698, forward strand.
ACATCTAGTTAGGTTATCTGTCCTAAGATCATTTAAGAGTAGTTTGACAGCACATTTGCCAATTCAATGCAGCTTTCTTTAGGAAGCATTTTCACTTCCCTGTTTTTTCTCTCTCTTTTTTTTTACCTCCTCTGCTACATTTAATTTTCTGCTGTCCGAAAGTCAAATATAATTTGAATAGTAAAAAAATCCATACTATTCGTATGTAGTTGTCATATAGTTTTACATATTAGTGGCAGCACCTTTTGCTTAGTTATTAACGCCGTTAACATCGTGGCTAACACTATTGTTAATTAGTTTATAACAAATCGTTTCGGCTGTGCTTCCTAACATGTCATTGTGCCAACCGAGCACCGTTGGCCTTAACAACAACAATACACTTGCTAGATAATGTTTCATTACAGAGTTCTCTGTTGATTTTGGTTTGTCGCTGTGTGTTTGTGGTGGAAAATGTAAACAGAGCTGCGTGCCAGAAATGCAATGCACCATGACGTATATCCCCTTCAAGGCCAGGCTGATGTTGGAAGTCCTTCTAGTGGACAGAACGAGTAACAACAACCACATACTGATAATGGCATTGACAATGCATACGCCTGAGTAGTGTAGTACATATTAATAACAGGTTGCATTTGAGCATTAAATAATATTAAATATTGAGCATAGTATTATTGTTGTGTTAAAAACAACACATGACATTTGAATGGTATTATAGAGGAAGATTGACAGCTCTACTGTGTAGGCCTAACTCAGTCAGATCTCAAATCTGAGTTCATACAGAACACTGTTCAAATGCTTCAGCCCCAAAATTACAACGTGATGTTCAATTTTACAAAACACAGTTGTGACACAGCATGGGAATTGTATGCAAACTGAATTGTATTTGAGCATAGAACATTGTTTTTAGCCTTGCTAGCTACATGGCTCTATGGATGGCAATGTTAGTCTGCTCGTCGGTCAGTTGGTCTGAAATGTCTTTATTAACTACTGTATGGATCGCCATGCAATTTAGGTAGAGGATAACTTGTAATAACTTTAGTGATGACCTGACTTTTTTTTTTCTAGTGACACCATGAGGTTGACATTTTTGTTTTGTAGTGAAATACTTGGACAACTATTGGATTGCATGGGACTTTCCATGGTGCTGAGAGAATAAATCTGCAGACTTATGAATCCTTGACCCTTTCTCTAGCACAACAAGCAGGCCAATATGTTCACCTATTCAATTAAAATATCTTGACATCTGCTACATGGATTGACACAAACTTTTGTGCAGCCATTTACGGTGCTTAACATTAGCATGTTAGCATTGTCATTGGGAGGTAGTTAGTTCACAGAGCCACTGGCTTGGCTTAGGCTTGTTAGGTTACAGTCCTTTCAAAACCTCTTTAAACAATAATTAAAATAATGTGTGGAATGCTCTCCACATCTGAAGCCTCTTCGTAGGTATGTACTTACAGTATATTCCTACAAAGTCATCTATTGCACTTGCCATGAACTGCACTCAGGCGCACTCAACTATCCATATAGGACCATATGATGCCCTTCATCTGGGTTGTGTTTCCTGTGTGTCCGTAAGGAATGCCCATCTCTGGAGAGCCACTCAGACGATTTTCTGTGCAGGAGGCCAGCAGAGCGTGTGATATCTCCCCGAGGTGCTTTGTCAGAGAGTTATTAATAGGTTCAAGGGACATCCTCCATCCCCCAACGCCCAGCACTCCCACCAACCTACGCCCCATTCGCAACTGTCCACACATGGGCGCACCTCTCTGTTGGCGTGCCCGGTGAAAAGGCGATGATGCTGTGTTTAGACGAGAAAGGCCCCGCATGGTGAGAGACGCTATGCTCCTACCCTACAGGCAACAGGGCTTTTATTTTCTCTTCAGAATTTCAAGAGGCTGTTAACATACAATGAAGAGAAAATACAGTGCCATTTATTACAAGAATGATCAGGTCTATAATTGTGGCCATGTCAGTGTAATTTACTGTATTTTCTATTAAACAGTAAATTGCTCTTACCGCTCACACAGATTGTTAAACGTTTGCAGATCTAATAACATCGGTCAGACTGATGATACAGCACATACAGCATCTCTTGAAATATGGATGTCTAATAAAACATCCCATTTGATCACAAAAATTGGTATGCAGCCCACAACTAATGTGAAGCAGGAAATAAACTGATGACATATTCCCTTTTCTCACAGTTTGTACAGTTCCCCTCAGGCAGGTAATATAGTTTGTCAAGAGCCACTAAGGAAATCAAGGTCTATGTCCAAAATGCAGTGCCGTTTTTGAATTCCCATAACTTGGACTGTCATGTCCAATATAACTGCGTACACATTCTTCCTGCACAATTCACACTTTTATTTTTATAATTCTTTTTTCAGTTATTTGTGTGTGTGGTGTACGTGTTCACTGATATATCTGATGCCCATGTGATTCCCGTCTGTTATGTGTTATGCATACAATGTCTATATGTTTAACATCTGTTATGTGTTTTTATATTGCTACAAGTAGCCAAAGGCAAAGCTCCACATGTGTGGCTCATAAACTTTTCCAAAGTCTACTGACGCAACCGTGTTATTAAGTGAGTAAGTTATTTCCATTGCACCTATTTACCAACAACAGCAGCTTGACTTAGCTGGGTAAGTAAATGTTTGTCTTTCATTTTCAATGTCACCACAACAATAGCAAATAAGGCACCTGAAATGCCTTTGAAATAGCATTAAAACTGATAAATCTGATAAACTGATGAAGGTTTCTAGACACAATTTTTCTGGGCAGTCAGACAATTGTTGAAACGTGGTCAAACCATGAGACAGAATGGATCCATAAGGGGAATTACTGCAAACAGGCAGAGGGACAAAGGCAAAACTCAAGAGAGGAGTGAAAGATTAATCACTGTTATCCTGCAGCCTTTTCTCCAAACCAAGCAGAGTTAACCCCCGCTGTCCCCCTGGACCCAAGCTAAGATCAGTGCGCTCAGTTTGCATTTCACCTACCAAAACCCACACAACATCACTAACTTCAGCCTAAAGCACATCAAGGTCAGTCTATGTAAAGGCTCTTAGCATCTCCTCAATGTCTTTCCATATGTCAGTAAGACAGACCTTCAGAGCTTTCAACTGAAATTATATAATATACCCTAAATATCAGCCGTGCCATTATAACTCTTAACTGGATGTTCCTTCAATAACAAACAAATGTCACCCTGAGTCATCTGCTTACAAAGTTAATTTATTGAAAGTAACATTTCTGTTCTGTAAATTGCTGTTGTGCTTCGTAAGAAGATTCTTTCATTAAATACGAATTGATTGGATGTCGCTTCTGTTACTACCTGGCCTTTTAGTTATCAGTAGTCATATGACTGATAATCTATGAAGTGGTATTCAACTGTCAAGCGACTCCATCCCAGACTTGTTATAGTTGGCTCAAGAATATATCTCATTCATCAGAAAAATGATTGGTAATGCGATTTGGAATTTGGATTTATTAAATCTGGTGTTTCTGCATTTTCATAATGCTGCATTCCATTATAGTGTTATCCTGTGTGTGTATCAAATCTATAAGATAATAAATGTTATACTTCTTTGAACTTTTAAACATTAAACTGCTGTGCAAGACAACACGATGAAATTATGATGGCACTCCCTAATACAAAAAATCAATAAGAGCAGAACTCAATGTGCAAATACACAACAGCAGCATACAATCTCACAGCAACACAAGATGCTAACAATTATTAATAATAGTGTAAGAAAGTAGTACACCATATGGACATATTGCACAAAAGAGAGTTCAGTTAGTGGGGGAATGGTATGTATATACTCTACGTGTGTGTGTGTGTGTGTGTGTGTGTGTGTGTGTGTGTGTGTGTGTGTGTGTGTGTGTGTGTGTGTGTGTGTGTGTGTGTGTGTGTGTGTGTGTGTGTGTGTGTGTTGTCATGGGTGGGTGGGGTGTAAGGCAATGTTCAGCAATTTGACAGCTTTAGGGAAGAAGCTGTTTTTCAGTATTGTGGTGCATGAATGTATTGTCCTGTATCTTCTGCCAGAGGGGAGCAGTTTGACGAGGTGGTGGGCAGCGTTGGATGATGTTGGAGGCCCTGCACAGATAGATGTTCTTGACTGCTGGTAGCTGATGCATCCAATTATGTTTTTGTCCGTCTTAATGACCTGCTGCAGAGCTTTCTGGTCCTTCCTGGTGTTGGTTCCTGGCACCCGTAAAACTTCACGAAAAGGTAATAAGAATTAACCTAAAGAAAACGGTACATCACTTTCCAATCAGACATGGGCAGTGTATTCCAAACTACAGCAGGTTGAAAATTGTCAGGTGGGCCATTAAACTGCAGATAAAGAGGGCCTGCAGGAGGCGAGGTGTTCAGTCAATACTCATATTTTTGCAGTTGTGCTGTATGTTACTTTCTGTACTTTGGAAATGCATGAACATATGTTGAGTTACTGTGCTATTTTGTCTTGCCTTAATGCCCTGGTAAATCCGTGCCAACTACCTTCTCCTGAATCCAAATGTTATTGAGCAAATTCTGGCCTCATTTCTGTGAAATCATGTAGTCTCATATGGTACACACCACTGTTTATGTCAGTGCCCAAAAGCAATTACTGCTGCTTTTCAAATGCAAAGTATTTCTTCACGTGGACATCATAAAATCAGTTGTGATGCTGTGCAAAGCGAGAGGAAGATATCTAGTTCTTTTATGTAAGTCTTTCCAAGAACGATCTACATAAGTGGATATTATCTGAATACTAATGATACATTATGGTAAGCCCAAGGAGCACAATGGAACATGTCTCCTTGACGAGGTCAGTCCACATGATGATGAAAACCAGCGACTCAATAATTAAGTGTATCAATAACACAATAAATCTAGAAATACAATTAAAATAGTCTATTGCAATACAACCATCAGTTGATCATTGCATAGGCTAAGGTTAGCCTAATTTGTCAGTGAGAATCTGTCAGTAATGACAATATTAACCTTGATATGCTCTTCTCGAAGTCCAATTAAGTCTGTGTGATTGCTCATATTGGTACTGCATGTAAATCAGTCGGTGCTTTCTCTGCTTCAGTTTTTCCTGCTCATGTGTGGGTGAAGGACATTGTAATTACAATCAAACTATATTGCATCACACTTTCATTACAAAACATAATATCTGAATATTTTTTTGTGTATTGTAGAGTTTGCCTCAACGTTTGCCCAGATTGTCCTGACTTGCTCAGGTCAAATAGTTTCTAAATGATATCATCACATATATTAAAGGGTGGGACGCTCCTTAACCTCGCCATTGTAGTCTGGTGTATTCTGGCTTGTTTTGGTTGAGCTTGACTACTCTCCTGAATGACACTGTTAACAGCCATGTTGCCATAATAACCCACATTATTCCTACATATTCCTCCTCAGGGCGAGCTGGTTGCTGCCTATCTTGTACCTGTCTGCTCATCAATCTGTGCCTCTGTAGTTATAAATCAATCTTCCATCTGCAACGCACACACACACTGAGCCTATTGAAGGTACTGCTAAGATTCAAACAAGTCAAGCAAGAAGCATGGCCTTAGTTTAATAATGTCACTGGTTTGAAAAAGCAATGTCTTTACAGGTTTTGTCACATAAAACAAGCTACTGTAAGCAACCGGTGTCAAAATATATAATGTTTGATGTGATGATAAGATGCTTTCACTACATCATACCATCTCATGTCAGCAATTTAATTTACAACGCATAAAGTTGGAGGACTTAAACAAAACAATTTGGTCAAAATTGAAGCAGCTGAGGTCGCAGAGCAAAAGCACTACCCTTCCCACAATGCACCTTGATAACATATTTTCATTAGACCCTCCCTGTTTGGTAAATGCCAGGGCATATCCTCAGTATCTTAAGGAAAACAAGTCATTATAGTAATGGAAGCCAATTGTTGCTGGAATTTATAGTTACTCAAAGATGATTTCACTTTATTATCTCTTCAAAGAAGATCAGTTGTACATTTATGTAGTGGTATTGCTTGCGTTTGAGATATGGGAACGGATCTGGAGAAGCTGTCCGTGCACGTGCAGTCTATTGCGCCGATGGAGTTGGATAGACCAGCAATGGGATGTAATCCTCTCTTGGCTGGGACCTCTTCTGCAGGAATTTTATGTTTGTGGCGGCTGACAAGGTGAAAAACACTAAAGAACAGTAGTTACTGGATGTAACGTTACTTTCAGTTCTATGAGTAGGAGCAAGTTATACGGGTGACCCATGACCAGATTATCATAGTTCATAAAAAAATGCAGTGCAGTGATGACACAGACATTACATACACAAGATGTATGTACCTGGACCTGCGAATGCGCAAGTGTGCTCTTGAGTATGCATAGATTCTGTTCTTACCTAAGAACAAATCCAAAATAAGAAAACATTGATGAATGTCAGAATTTTTTGAGAAAACTGCGCAAGTGTAGCCTAGAAATCTAGACGCACCCTTGCGGCAGCAAATTTAATTCGCAGCTAGCGTCAGTCTAGGCACTCTCCGTTGGCTTGCGAGCTGGAAAAACAAAATTATGTCTGGCCAATCACATCGTGTATAGAGTCGGTGGACGGGCTTATGGCTGCTGCTGCTGCTGGCGAACAGCGGTCTTCTGGAAGACTTGAGTTAAGCTTTTCTTTGAGAAAAGAACAAAGAACGGCACTGAAGTAATTCTTAAAAAAGAAAGATGTGTTCGGAGTTTTGCGACCGAATACGGCAAAAGTTTAATTTATCAACTAGCTCCGCCACCATGCAGTTTGAAAAGACAACCGTTTATCCCGCTCCTCGGATTGAGCCCTGTCAATAGTGAGTTCCCAGACCCAACATCTTGATGTGGGTCTGGCTTGTCAGGCTAGCGCGAGTGGGTTTTAAGAAAAAAATTCTTCTCAAGAACGGTTGGTGAATGAGGCCCAAAGACTTTTCTTTGTAATCCTATGAAAGGGAAGCACACTCTCAAGGAGAAAATGAAAGACGAGTATGAGTCAAAAATTGTGAAATTGTGGAAATGGTCTCAGGAATAAAGGGGTTGACAAAGGGGGCATCCATTTCAGAATAGGCCCTGTTATTTTCATTAATGTCTAAAGAGGACAGATTGGTAGGTGTGAAATGGGAAGGCACGGGGCAGCTTCATGCACGTTTCCATTCCCATCACTCTGTCATGCTCGTTTCATGGCAGACTGAGGCTCAAACCCATCAGCGCATTATCATTCAAGTATAGCTGCTGTCTGAATCAAGGACATGGGCATTATCATGAGAATGAATTGCCAGCTGACATCAAAGAAACACAGAAATCTTTCACCACCAGCACGCGACCTTTCTCACTTTTCCCTTTTTTTAAAGGGTTTCATGAGGTTTTGCTTTTTATACTGTGGTTTCAGCATTGGAAATTGCAATACTTGTCGCAAATGACATGCACTTTCTGGAGAGACCACACTAGAGTTATTCAGTCGCGTGCAGTAATAAAATCTATTCCACATTTAGGTGGATGCAGCTGTGGTGTTGCTAAACCTATATTCCATAATTTGGCTGAAGAGATGCTGTATATTAGGCACACTGGTATTCCAGCTATGTGGGTGGGAAATGCTCTTCTCCACTTTCAAGCAGTTTCACTCTGAGAAAATGCACCCCTGTGTTGTTGTACATGTAAATGTAAATTGCAGGTAGGTGGTTATGCTTTTCAGTCCTCTTTAGCTGCACAGACTCCAGATTAGAAGACCACTGCCACCTAGTGGTGTGATTCAGATCAAAAGTCCAACTTCTGTGTTTGCTGCTTGAGTGGCTCAGTTGACTAAAGCTCAGTTGATACATAATTATCACATTATTAAAGTAGATTTATTTTAAAATGAGGCTGTGCATTGCTTTAACACAGTATTTTACATCTACAGTAGAGTGTAGTAGTTTAGGCTGTACATTATAGTTATTTTAAATGGTCTGCTCTGTTTTTGTTAGTACAATAAAGAGCATGTCTTAAATATACCAATACTGTTCTGCCTATCTGCTGTTGTTGCCTTGTTACTGCAGTAATATGACAATTTCGTAATACTTGACAGAGCATGTTTTATAGGGTATAGTGCCATATAAGCAATAATGTTTGGGGTCAGTGCTTCAACTCTCTCCCCCTCACCACCTTTATCTCTGCGTGGACGTGAAATAAAGAGCTTGGGTGTGAGTTCTTGACTACAGATTTGTGAACTCAGGAAACCACTCAGCCATTTATGTTCATCAGAGTAATTATGTTTTGTTGTGCCCACAGAAGTGACTCACAAAAGAACAGCTGCATGTGTTGGAGCAAAATTCAGGCACACAGGCGCACACAAAACAGACGTGCACATCTGTGCTCCATCCGAATTATTATATCAGGTCAGACAAGTGTGAGTGTAAAACAATGATCAGACTGAAAGTTACTAAGTATGGAAACATGTATGCAAAACATAAAAATAGTTTGATCCTCATTCATGTCTGTTTAGAAATCGGACTGAAAATATAAATAAGTATGTAGAAATAATGTTTTGAAAATGAGAACACAGTTTGGAGCCCTATAGACATGAGGAAGGAGATATAGCAGTACATTGACAAATACAGTACTTTTATACACTGCCAGTGCCAATGTGTACAAAAACACAAGCCAAAATCCTTTCACACACTGAGGCAGGCATTAAAAAAAAAACGAGAAGCAATATAACTTTGCAAAGACACAACTCATAAATTATACATGCCAGGTTATTTTCTTTCATATTTTAACTACTCTGTTGACACTTGCAGTAGGAATGAGTTGGTTCAGTGGCTAGCAATAAAAATGCTTCAGTTCTCAACTACAAATTGTCTCGGAGTGCAAATATTTTTGATGATTACATTTCCAACTATTGAACATTGTTCAGTAAAGTGCATCTGCTCAATAGCACAATACATATTTGTCAGTAAAAAGCTTAATAAACGGAAGCAGCGAATTAGAAACTACAACGGGTGCACATTTGATCTCTCATTGAGAAAATAAAGGTGTAAATGCATCACTCAGCAGAAGAGTTTCTACTGTGAGCGAGTTCAAGGCTTATGCTTGTTGCTGAAACGAATGTTCTAAATGAGGAATTGATTGGCCATTATGAGAAACTAGCACTCTTAATTTGCCTGTAGAAATGTGTCAGAAAATAGATTTGCATATATATTACAAAAGCTTCAAGATATAAGCAGTTTGGGAAGAATTCAAAGCAGCACAGCTACAAGATTGAATTAGGTACTAATTGAATCCATCAGTTATTTTGGAATAGTCTACATGAAAGATTGTATTGTGTTTCTGAGTGGCCATAAAGTTGATAAAATAACTAATTTTAGACCCTTTCTGGCTGTGCCTTAGCTTTTGGAGCTTCCAAAGACATCTTTTGTAATTATTTTGTATTGTTTTATTAATGGGATTACAACAGATTTTTTGCAAACATCTGAGATTTCTTAGTTTTGACATAAATGATACAGTATCTCTCTCTTTCTGAATCTTCTCTCTTTCCATGTTTCTTATCATGCTCTCCACCATGCACTGAATTGTTCAGCTGATGATGAATGACCATGGCGCTGGAAGCCAGAATGAGCTCTCGCTGAGACCGCACGAATGCCACACTTTCAGTACCTCTCCAGAAAGATTCATTACAGTAATTAAAGTTCTGTTTTCTCACATTCTTGCACAGAAGTCACTCCTCGCAATCACTCCAGATTCTCAACAGAAACAAAGCCTGCTGTAGTTCTCTTGGCGTAAGAAGTGGGTGGCTAGACTGGTTTTCTATTTTTATGGTGGTGGACATCACCATCTCGGATAATCAACTCCAACAGATTGCGCTCTGAGGAACAAATTGCTTCGTTTAAGCATGAAAATGATTGAGCAAAAGGATGACAAACACAGCGGAGTGCATTTATCAGCTGTTTACACAAGACACAAATCACGGCTGCTGGATCCACTTGAAAATTGCTTTGATATAGTTCCAATTTATCATTGACATGTATTTACTGAAAAACAAATCTGTCAGATGGCAGTCAAGATAGATTCAATATGTCAATTATCACCGCAGAGTAGATTTACTGAGAGGTCTCGTGTGTGTTCTGCTCATACTCTAGCATTATAGTTCAATGCATAAGTTATCCACATAATTAACACAAGTTTTGAGAAAGAGCTGCATTGCACCCACACCCAGCTGGATATCAGTTTAATTTGACATGTTCTGTATTTGCACACAAACGGGTGACAAATTAAATGAAGAACCTGGATAAATAAGTGGAGAAACATAACGTGTTCCAATGCATCAATGCAGGGTAAGAGAGAAAATCAAGATAAAACTACTGTAAGCATATACAGTTTTTTTTCAGCATTGAGTTTTACTGGCTGGATATTTGTCATTTTGTTGGATGTATCCATTGTCCAAATGTAATTTTCAGTTGACATGGTGGTAGCAGTTGCTGGGTGCAGGAATGTTTTTTGCGACAATCGAAGAAAATAATGAAATAAGTAATCATAATAATAAGAGTTTAAAGGCCAATCCACATAGAAAGCGGTTTTGGAAGCGTTTTTGACATCTGTCCCTAGCCTGTGTTACTAAACAGATAAAGTTTTTCACTTTGATGAAATGTCTCAATCCACCTTGACTCCGTGATGTGAGTAAGACATGCGTCACCCCGGGACCTCTTTGTAATCTATTAGCCTAATCAATAAATAAAAAATAATGCAGATTTCTAGCTATGGGGCCTGCATGACAACTATTTTTGTTCAGTAAATATCTGCTGTTAGTCTGCCTGGTAAAGATCAACTTCCCAGGAGGTTCTGAGGAAAGAGACTTACAAACGGAGGTCTGTGTGGATTGAATGGACAGAGCACTTCAAAAGCACTTATGCACACTGCTCGTGTCTCACTTCTGATGTGAATTCCCAGTAAGAGTCAGTTTACATCCAACTGTACTCCTGGGTTGATCACATTCACCCTTGTTGCCTTGTTGCCATTCTTCATGGATATAGCCAGGCAGCTAGCAAGCTACACTGGCATTCTTCATCCTGTACACAAAGCTGCGATTGGTCAACTGTACCTCCAACTGGCAGAAACAGCCAGACCTATTTATGAATCGCCAAACACATCGGAGATGTGTCGATTCAGAGGTCTGGAACCAGGCTAAAGTTTCACTGCATTGCCCTCTAACAACACCCAGCGTCACTGATGTGTGGCGTTGGGTTTGGTCAGAAATATTCTTTTGTACACCTGAAATCACATTCAGGGATCAACAGTGATGTCACAGGGTCCTGGAATACCCCTGTACGTCACTGCACAAAGGTGAGAAGTTAAACCACCGGAAGTCAGCAAGAACAAATTTCAGGAGGTGTTCAGATACTCCTTAAGCCTCTGACACACCGAGCCGATTATCGGCCGTGGAACAGTCTGGCGAGGTCAGTGACTCGAGTCTGTTCGGTGTGTTCCCTGCCATCGTCCGTCGGAGGAGCTGTTGGCCTTCATTTTGGCCAACCCGACGTGTTCAGTTCGACACAAGGCAGTTCGGACTAAACTGGAAATGGCGAGCGGGCAGCCTCTCAAAATCTGATGAAAATCTTTTAAACTGACCTTTGTCGATCTGAAATGAAGACAGATTTAGCAACTGCATGGCCTATTTCTCGCTTAAAATGTTTTCAGAAACATGTTTCGGTGAACTATTTTAGTAAAATATGAGATCGTATTCTGATTGAAAAATCCCAAATCCGGAAGCAGCAGCCAGACCCACGTGACGCGTTCGTCCAATTAGCTGCCGGTTTAAATTTTGACAATACAGAGTAGTGCCGCCTGCTGTTATGGAGACGCATTACGTCTCCATAACAGTGTCGCTTCGGTGTGTTCTGAGGCACTTTTTGGACCTCGGGAAGCCAACTGAGTCCAACTGCCTTTTCTGCCAATGGTTGGCCGTCTGACCCGTGTGTCACCTAAAGAGACTGTCCTCAGGAAAACATTGGTCTTTCATTCGAATGCTTAAAACTATTTATGTTGCAGTTTTGTGGAGACCTAGCTTGTTGCCGATAATGACTGTACTATACCCAGAAACCAGCAACTGTAGATTACTGACGTGTTTACTTTCAGTAACAAAGGCAGAAGGAGCATGGTATTGGTTTACCACCGCAACGCTCTTGGGGAGGAGGTCAGTGTTGATGGTTTGGTCAACAATGCGTATGAACTTGGGTAGACTTTGCTTTCCATCCAATTTCTTACCAACAATAAAACATCAACAAAGGCTATTTTTAACCATAAGGATGCCTTCCTAACCTTTACCACAACACTTTAGCTGTCTAAACTTAACCATAGAGGTAACGGAAGAGAATGTTTTCTTTTCAGTGAGACATTTTTGGCATGGTCATATACTGTAGATAATGAGGGCACTGACAGTCTACAGTTGTAAGCTCTTATATCATGAAAGAAGACAAACCCTTGACAAAAAGCTGGACAGATCATTGATCTATTCCCTCGCTTTAAAAGGCGGCCTTAACACCGTGACAAGCCCAATGTGATCATTTTCCCATTATGGCTGCATTAAGTGCCATCAACCACACAGCTTTCTACTCTCATAGTATACAGTAACCATAACAATCGTTGGGGGCCATCTCAAATCAGAGATGATGGTTTAATCACAGGAGAGTTTAGCCTGCTGCTCCTCGTTTATCTTCGACCTGATCGTCACGCCACACAATTTTTTTATCCGCACTTGGTACACTTGAGAGATGATTATAAAAATGTGTGAGAAGTCTTGGTTTCTTCTACCTACCTTTGTCCTTGAGTTTTTCACAGCTTTTACCGCCAGCCCACACAGGCAGACACCCCAGAGCATGAATCCATAAGAATGTACATGCCAGCTATAGAGACACTGATGAAACGAGACTGAAGGTTGAAGGAGAACTGCTTTAAGGGCATAGTTGCTAGATAGTTTCAAACATTTGAATAATGTATATACTGTATTGCACAATTCAGTTTTGTGCATTTCTCGGTCATAACAATTCACACAAAAAATACATTTCATACATGTATTCCCTTTGATTTCACTACGATGACCATATCATGTGGTCCACTCGCTAAAAAATCGACATCAGTTTGATGCAGTAAACTTTCTTTTTTATCAGAGCTTTCTTGAGAATTTACGACGATCTTCTGCTCGAGTGAGATTTCATTGGCTGTTTGGAAAAACAAAAGCTTAGGAAATTGGCAAGGAGATCAAAGAATGAAGTCTGTGCTTTGAAAAGTAGTGTGTATGCTTGAGAGATTTCCGCACAAGTCTCTTAATTTCCCTGGAAGCAACATTAAATCCTATTCAGCCAGGCCAGCCATATTTTTTGGATTTTCGTCCAAACACGAATTTGGAGACAGCCCAATAGTAACCCTCATCAGGATTTATTGGCTCTCCGCCAGTTAGTTTTAAGGTGCAAGATGATAATCTACTCATTAAAATTAGATTCATCGTCCCAGTCACCACAGATGGCACTAAATGTACACAGTGCTAGGTTCTTACATTAGACAAATTAGTGTTTTTTTCCCCTACAGACTTTTTTCTCTTATGGGTTCTGAATATTTTGGGTTGATTTAGGGTAAGGATTAACTTATGAGATATTCATACTTAACAGCGCTCTGGTTAAAATAACTTTCATGTTAAGTTTACTTCAACTATAGAGCACAGCAGTCAAACTGTGTAGCAGCATCTCATTAATAAATTTGTGGTATTTAAAATGATTTTCCTGGAGAAGAGTGATTAATAGAGCTTGTAAGTATATTGACTGTTAGAGGAATGTCTTAAGTCTTCAAGCATTTGTTCACCACTGTTTGCCTGCTTTTGAGCTTCTAACCTAGCCTGAACTTCTTATGCAAGCGGCATGTTTTCCGTAGAGTGCTATGGGCCTCAGCTAGAAATCTACAGGCCTGACACAGTACCATTTGTTGCCGAAAATATTTGACACTGAGTGAGACTCTGTTTCTCTCAGACCTCAGTTGGCTTAGCTATAAATTGCTTTCCGTGAGACCCAAGCTCCATTACCCTCGGTGGAAAACTATCTCATGGAAGGAGTTGTCACCTTGAGGCCGATCTGTTCTCCCGACTGACTGACTGACAGCGCTCCCTCTCTCTGCTTGTCTCTATTCCTCTATCTCTTCTATCATTTTTCTATCACTTCAACCCCTTGCTCTGCAGTCTGTTCAGATCAGACTGCTCCTGCAAGCATCTCTGATTTTCAATCAATTTCAGGAACAGCACCTCACACTGTTGTATGCCTGTCTGTCAGTCTTCAGAGCACCCACTGCTGGAGGGGAATAGAAGCTCAATCCATCAGAGACACACTGATGGCATTCACCATTCACATACAAGTCGGAATAATAACACTCCAGGATCACTGCCATCCCTCCTCCCACTCAACGCTATTTTAAGTATACTGTATTTCCAACTTGGTTGAAAACAACAACTAAAAAGCAAAGCAAGTGATATTAGTGTGTGTATAATAAGAGGAATCCGATCCTCTTGTGTCATCAGCATGGATTCACTTATCACTGCATGTGACATGAAGTTGCAGCTCTGTCAGCTCAGTGGTCACATCTCTCCTGCAGCCTGATTAGATGCCATGTGAAGAGCACAGTGGCCCTTGATGCATTAGACAGGCCTGTTCATGCTGACCAATTATATCAGATTGCCTGCTGGAATCAGTCAGGCAGCAATGCCAAACAAGCAAGCGAACAAGCAAACCCTGATGAGACTGAAAAAGCACTGAGAATTTAAAATAAACACTTTCTAATGAACAGGTTCATAAATTCTACACACGTGTATTAATGTTTTAGTATGCAATATATCAGTTAGTCAGTCCTTAAATTATCTATGGGTAAATTCAACGATGCTAATGGAAGATAACCTTTTCCTACAGTACAATATATACTTTGAGCTTTTGTACAAAATATTTGACATCCTAAGAAGACTGAGGGCCAGATGTACGTACATTTGCGAACGTAGCGTCATCAGCGCCATGGCTCACCTGCAGATAGCGAACGCAATGATACCATAGTTTACGCCATATTTACCAAACCTGCAGGTCATCCGTAATTAGCGCCTTTCTCCGCCCACTATACCGTAAACTGTAAGTACTTGTGCTATGATACGGCTGAGTGCAGACTGCGATATTCCCACTGCTGATGCTATGACTGTTTGAAATTATCCTGATGCCAATATTTGTAATGTAGCGAGGAGTTTAACAACTGCTGGAATGTGAACTCTGAGTCGGAGATTCAATGTCATCTTTGATTTCTTCCAGTAACTGTAATCTTGCATGGCTGCTTAATCTGTGATCCTTGTGGCAAAACTCCTTTCAGCTCGTCTCCTTGGCCTATGTCTTCGTCTTGCTCGGATTACTGCTGTCATTTCACCAGGAGGCATATGTGAGGAAACCCGCTTCCAGGTTTACACCTGCTTTTAAGAGGCGGAGAATTTTCACCGCAAAATAGAGGCGCGCTATTACTGGCGGTTTTTGTACATACCGCGGAATACGTAATTAAGCGCTCTTTACGCTTCCCCTCCCATCTCTTTACGGTAAACTCCCACTTTCCCCGCGACCCTCCCATGAATAAATATGCATGACACGAAAAACGCAATTTGCCCTTTTCAGCTCCCACGACATGCAGTTTGCGCTTTTACATCATTGCGGCCTGTTTGTACATACCTCGCCATGATTTTACGCGCACGTTGCGACACAAATACGCCTGAAGTGGGCGCAAAAGCGTTAGTACATCTGGCCCTGAGAGTCTACAGCCATGCTAGGGGCACTGTGGCTCTTAGGCACAGTGGTGCTTTGAGAAAAATGCTAACGGCAGCATGGTAACGCTCAGAATGAAAATTCCTAAAATGCCGATGTTTCGAAGATATAGTGCCCTATTTTAACAATCTAAGCACACGGCGTGAAGCGCCTGGCGCAGGTGCTTTTAAGGCGTGTACAAATCCACTTTTGCTAGTTTAACGGCGGAAAAAGAGCCAGTGCGCCAGGCGCATGGTTCAGAAGGGTTGTACTTAGTGTCTTAATTAATCATTGGTGTGTTTTGGGCGTAACATGCAATAAACCAATCAGAGTATCATCTCCCATTCCCTTTAAAAGGCAGGCGCTTTTGTACCTTGGCGCATGCGGATTTGCTAAGGAAGGAGAGATTTCAGGAGAAGAAACGCGCAAGTAGATCATATATGGCACAGCACGAGCACTATGCCACCAAAACTCCACAAGGTGAAGCAGACGTGGAAGGAGGTAGCGGTGAGCGTGTCCTCCTCTTCTGGCATCACTAGTAACCAAAACAACATGTAATATAAAATATATAGATACACACAATAATACTATTTCACATTGTAATATTTTTTATTTTTAATCTTTTGCATGTTTCTGTGCTGCTGCACGTCTGTGTCAAGCATAGTGTACATGCGCTGTGCACGAGCCTAGGTGCATTTTACTAATGCGCTGTTAAAATAACAATGAAATGCTGCGTTATTGACTTTAGACCAGGTTTTTGTAGGCCTGCTGCCTCAAGATAGCAATACGCCAAGAATGCACCTGAACAGTACTTTAAATGGCAAAACTTTCTTCAATATATAAATGACCTTCAGTGATGAACTACAGGCTCAGCCTCCTCTTCCTACACAATACAAGAGCTCTCTGGTTCACATTTCTAGCGCAGCCTCCTCCATATGTTTTTGCTTTTATTTTCTTTTTTCTGTCTTTATTATTTTTAGTTTTTTGTTGTTACAGTGGTCTTGCCTGCTGTCTATGTGGGCATATATTGTGTATGCATGCACTGATGCATGAGTTGCCCTATGTTTGTTTATTTGTGTGAGGAATATTTCCATGCTTCGTATTTGTCACTGGTCACCTGTACTAATGTTTAAAACCAATAAAATGTTTCCAATCACACAAAAAAAAAGAATGCACCTGAACACACCTCCCTGGCGTACAGATGGGCACAGGTTCATTTGCTATTTAAACGACGTGGGCGCTGGACGGGAAAATGACAACTGTGTCGGTCTTAAACGAGCAAAGACACTTGCCTTACGCTGCACCGGTTGCAAGATAGGGCCCATAATGTAGATGAAGTCCATCTTCTTAGGTTTAACATTCTAACATTTGCTTATCAGCTGTAAACACAAAGTGCATCTGGGTTTTTAGATATTTAGTCATAAACCAAAATATTGGAAAATATTAATTTTGACCTGCTGGTAGTGATCACCAAACTCAGTATGATTCATCATATGGTGTCACAAATAACCATCCATTCAATTGTTGAGGTATTTCAGTCTGGACTACCAAAGTGGTGGACCAATTGACAAATCCATATATTGGATTATTAAGTGTTGCAAATGCATATTTTAAATAGAATTTGAGCAGACTTTTGCCATTTGTATTATGTATTGCCCTCTCCACCTGTTTTCAGAGTTTGCAACAGCATGCACAGTGATAATTAAATACACATTTAGTCACAAATGACAGCAACATCATGCACTGTAAATGCATTAAATCCAACACTGAATGACACATTTAAATATCACTGTGCTCTTGTAATGGAGGCCATTTTTATATGTTGCTTTTAGGTAATGTCAGAGTAGTTAGCTACTTAATCAACCAGACTGTGTCACATTAATAAAGCCCCAGAGAAGTAAACAAATACATTTTCCACTCTCATTAGGACTATTTCTGCACTGGTAGAGCGGCAGGAAGCTGCTAGGTAATGACTTGTAGATCACAAGGTAATAAATTAGTCACAACCTAGAATTAACAAACCGTGATATTTCATGGACAGAATATTATCACTGAAGGGTGAATGCATATCCCAGTCTCATCAGGGTATTTGAGCAAAAGCACCTTGTTTGTTTTAAGGAATGAACAAGAAGATTGGTGATGAGGGGTGGGGATAAGAGATGAATAATTACTAGTAAAAGCATAAATGCTGAGGTTGGAGAAAGCATAAATATAAAATCTAAATAAAATGTGGTTGCCATCGGCATGCGATGAAAGCGATAGACTGTAGCACTGTATATGATATAAGGTCCATTTGTCAAATTGGTGCACAGTAGCTAAAGATGTTCAGTTTTATAAGAGGCTTATAATGAGAGGAAAGGGATTATGAACTGAATCCTTAGTAATTGGGTCCACTGGAGGGAAAGTCTTAGAAACAATAAACTTCCGAAGAAGCAAAAGTCAAGGTGATTGGACATTGATGTAAGACAGGGGAAGAAAACATGTTTACATGATGAAGGGATGATGCTGCATTTCACATGTTGCACAAACTGTATTTCTGTCCCTGTTACCCAAGAGCATTACAGGTGTCCCTTTTATAGTAATTTGCAACGCAGAGGAAAGTCAGTCCTCCCCTCTACCTTTGCCAACACCTCGGCCTTTACTACCCGTCTGCCATGAATGAGACGTCCTCCTCCCTGTGCGTAGTCTCCCTCTACCTGAATCTCACTGCCTCCTCTAAAGTTGTGCTTCTGGTGCCTGGCTTTGGCTTGAACCTCATCATCCTGGTCTCCCTGGTGTCCTGTCTGCTCAGCCAGCGAAGAAAAATAAGGAGCAATGTGGCGATGTTCATCCTCGGAAGCACCTGCTGCAACATCGTCAACCTGTGCCTGTGGCCCATGACCATCCACTGGAAGCATCACAGCCATTGGCTGCTTGGCTCTCGTCTGTGTGAAGTCATGGTGAGCGCCAAACACCTGACGAGCTTCGCCGCCTTCCAGTACGTCTCCTTCATTACCTTCTCTCTTTACCTGACGGTGGTATGTGACTGCAGTCACCTGGTAAACAACAGGGTTTTCCTGGCACTGCAGCTTCTGTTACCTCTCCTCCCTGTGGGGCTGAAGGAGCTGACCCTGTTTCTCCTGGGCATCCACGTGCATCACCTGGATCCTGTCAACCTCACTTGCTTCTCCTTCATTAATGACGAAATCATGAGGGTCCTTTTGCTGGTCAAGACGGCCGTGTTTCTGCCCTTAAGCCTGTATTTCTACGCCCACATTCTGCACACAATCATCCACAGCGCTAAGGTGATGCACCGGAGCCAAAAAGTCAACCTGCACCTGGCCAAAGTGTTCAGCCTCATATCACTCATCACCTTCACAGCACATGTACCTGGTAAGGAATTGTTGCTTTATAGTTTCTGTGGGGGTTTCTTTGACTCAGAAGTTTGACATAAAGGATAGGTTCACATTGGGAAGTCAGTCAGACAGTAACACGACATTCACATGCCCATATGTACGTTAAAAGAGTTAGTCGCTGTGATTGTTCGTCTGTGCTCGCCGTGAAGAGATCACTTCTTACAATAATGTCCACATTTTACTGCTGAAACCTAATATTGGCTTCAGTAAATTAAGTCCCCCATTACATACATTACAATCACTTAAGAGAGAAGTCTCTTTAAAGCAAGTTGGTGAAGAGGAAAAATCACAGCAACCAGCAACTCTTTGTTTACATATGAAACGTGAGTTTTGAGATTGACTTAAATGAATGTGAATGCGTGCTGTAAGAACAGTTTCTAATGGGAAACCTACGTGAAGCAATTACATATTTGGAATATTATTCTGAAATTTGAAATAAATGGCATTAGCACAATGCATTTGCATGTACTTAACATGTACTGTATACATACAAATGTTGCACTACTGTATTTACCTTAAAGTGCGAATTTTGTATTAACACAACTCCTCAAAGACAGGTTTTTCTATATATAGCTTAACTTGTTAAACTGACCAGCGTTGGAGGAAGTAATCAAACCGTATCTCTAGTGATGAGATTCAGAGCTTCCTATGTACAGTGTGTTGTCTTTTCAAAAGCCTAAAGGCTATTTTCTGAAAAAATGACTTAAGACTGCGGTTTGAGACATGAGATTGATTTTTATTTTTATAAAATGAGATTTTGTTTAATTAAAAATAAATACAAAATAAATCAATACGTAATAAAAGCTGTCCTTAGCATTTGAATAACTAGGATTATTTATTAATACTACCAAGGGCAATTTTACCCTTACATTACACAAACATTGGTATTACAAAACATGGAAATTGATTAATACAGTACTATCTATTATCTATTTTTTTCCTTTTTCTAATACAGGGTGCTTAATTATACTCTCTTAGGAAAGGTGATGCAGGCCTTTACAGTGTATTAATATACATTTGAAGATTACAATGGTTTTGAAATACTTATTTGTGGTTCTATATCACAAAATATAAATAAACATTTAAGACATTGCAATAATTACTAACCATTGGAATATCATGCTTTATGTGCTATAGGTGCTGTGTTTGCGCTGATGGAGCACCAGTCTGTGTGTTACGAGATGGTCAGAGATTTGCTGCTGGACCTGCCTTTACTCTCCAGCCCCATAATCCTGCTCTGTATGAACAAAGAGCTGAGGAACCAGTGTCTGCTACTGCTGCAGCGCAGACACACCGACCACCATTTAGAAAGAAAATCAAGCAGCAAGACAGACGAGCAGCACATGAACCTGTCTAAGGGAGAAACTGACACCAGTCACTACTAATTTGTAAGATTTTGATGCTCAATGGTGTTTTTAGCCCCTAACGTCTCCTTCCAGGCAGTGCTGCAACCGTTGACTTCAAGGCACCTAACCATAACCATAACCATTGCCTAATTGGCAGCGCTGCCTGGAAGGAGACGTTGGGGGCTTAAAACACTGATAAACGATTTTGATTGAAAGGTTCATGAAGTCAAACTTTTCATGATATGCTTAGACTACTGTATATGTTTACATATGGAAAGATGTTGAGAATTTGGTGTTCCCCATTAACTTGCCTTCCAATTTGTCATAGAGGTGAATATATGTTGAAGTAGAAAAGAGAAACTGCAAATAAATGTATCAAAGAACAAGTAAACACAATGTTTTGTTTTTTGTATTCTCTCTCTCTCTCTCTCTGTGTGTGTGTGTGTGTGTGTGTGTGTGTGTGTGTGTGTGTGTGTGTGTGTGTGTGTGTGTGTGTGTGTGTGTGTGTGTGTGTGTGTGTGTGGGTGTGTGTGTGTGTTCGTTCATCTGTCTGTGGGTGTGTGCGTGTGCACGTGTGTGTCTCTTGACTGTAAATTCACCTCCTTTAGAGTCTCAGTGAGAGCAACATTACAGCCCACGTGTCTGGGATCAATATGTCTGAGTTGTAGTGCTTCATATGCAGCAAGACATTATTTATTCATGATTTACACCCATTTGGTTTTCCAGTCATAAAACTGGAACTGCTCGTGCCTGACCAATGGTTACACAGTGACACCTCGTGGTGATTCACTAGATTGCATTAACTTCCACACAGGAAGTGTTTGATAATGAGTATTGGGTTAAACAATTCAGAAAAGTCACTTTGTTCGCCTGTCTTTTTCACCAACTGACATCAATTTCCAGTATCTACAGCAGTTGCAGCGCTATTAACTTGAATGTAATTATTTTCAGCATGTGATCAGGCTGGACTTTATTACTTCGAGGCTATGAAAATGATGAAATATAGAAATGGTGGCTAAAACTAACATTGCATCAACAACAAAAAAAAGTGGCTTTAAACAATTAAAAAAAGGAACCTATATGCTGGATAAATGCAATTGAAATAGAATGTGATATCCTTCCAATATGCAGGCCCATTTCTGCTGTTGAGTACTGCTTGTAGTCAGTAGGTGATGCTGTCTGCTCACATTTGAAATCTGCTTACAGTAAACCATGAATGACTGAATAATGTTCATTAATCTTCATGATAGATTCAGTAAGAGGGATGCAGCACTAGATAATGAATATGCATATTTATGAGCTTCCTCACCCATGATTTAGATAATCCAAGCACATATAAGTTATGTATTGCCCTGCAGCCAGTTTGCCTTCATTTCCAGGAAGCTTCTCCAGGTCACCCATAGCATGGAGTTCCCAGTACTCGACCTTTAACCCTGGTAATTTCCCAGGGGTCACTGCTGCACGGAGAAGCATATAGGAAATGGTAATTACTGGTGTCTCAGGCTACCCACATATTATGTTAACTAGATGAATCACAATTAACATATTACTGAAATAGTCTCATGTTTTGCACAGTGGATATCTGGTGCATTGCAGCATTTTCTAACACAAGCAAACTAATATGACAAAAAGGGACGGCTCATGTATCGGATAATTTTTACGGCATGGAAATGTAAATGTATGGAAATATTGTGGGATGATTAGCATGTTTTAATAACACTTGAGTCACATCCTCATAATGCTTTGATTTTTCTCTGACCTTAAACAAAGCACCATCTACACACATGAACTCATTACCATGCATCAAGCTATATGTTAATTACTCTTATTGTTAAGTTAGTCATTATCATAGTTTTTTTTTTGTATTTATTTTTTTTACAATTCCCCTTCATAACAGCAAAACTACTTTATGTAAAGTAACCAACTTGAACAGAAATGCATTTTCAGTAAAGACTTTCGTGTTAAGTCAACTCATGCTGCTATCGACTATGTTGTCCCAACTAACATCATTCTAATAACTAAGACCGTTGTCATGCAATTATATTAAATTTATCCCCTGTAAGCCATTATATAAGATCTTTCCTTGAATCAAAGAATCATTTCAGTCTGCAGCAAGTGTCTTCAGTTGCCTAGCAACTCCAGCCCTGGTGCGGACTAATGCTGTCTGGTGTGTGGAGGTAAATCGGGGGGCAATCTGATTTCAAAATAGGTTGCATGTAGGCGGGGGTCAAACTTTGCTGGGGCTCTAGGATAGTTTTCCCAATCGTTGCAGAATTCTTTTTGTGCTGTTCATCTAAAAAAAAGGGGGGAATGTGGCTCTCTAGGGGAAGTGGGCTGCAATTAAAATAAGATTAAGAGACTATAGTCCAAGGACAACAAATCAGATAGCATCTAGTGATGGGAAAGTAATGTTTAGCTGCTGACCATGTAGGCTAAAGCTTACAAGTTCCCCCAAATGGTGAAATTAACCATGCTTGCCACCTGAGCTGCCAAGTCCCCAGGCATGCTGTGGCTCTGTTCAAAGCATGGAAATTTGCATTGTGGATTGCAGCCATGTCCTTACTCAGTGGTATGTATAATTGCAGAGGTGGCTCTCCTACATTCACATGTGAAATGCAAATGCTTCTAGCGATTGTTCTCTTTCTCCCAGGTTTCCTGCTTCTTGTCCGTTACGCTTCACTATAACAATTCCACATTGCCTTTAGCAAATCAGCTTCTCTTTCACACTGCTCCCTCTGTTCTTCAGTTCATTAAAGTTTCATGCCAGATTTTTACTTTGATAACATATGCATATTGTATGTCATGCTGCTGAATGCAGGTAGCATCACAGGGGCTGAAAAAGTCTGAAAGTCTACATCCTTTACACCTGCGCTTTGTAAACTGCCTTTCTGCAGTTTGTTTCATATCTTTACAGATGTGCCTCTGCAAGCCATGACACACTTTGACAGCAAGAAGAGACATTTCATTGTGAAGTCATCCATCCAACCGATCAGCCATAATGAAATAGCCTGTTATCGGATATGCTGTTTGAATTTCCATAGGTTATCGTGCTTCCCATCCTATCTAGCGATGACAGGCTGCATTTCTAATGTACATGCAATCTGTGATGTACCATCTCAGAGTTTTGATGAAGAGAATAAAGTATGAGGAATTCTATATTTAGACAGATGGGAAATGCAATTTTCCGCACTCGACAACCATATGTTCAGCATTTTCCGTATTGATTTCTAATCAAAGACTCAACTAGAATTGTACGGGTAAAGGACCATCTTGTGAAAGTGGTTGCACCTCCCAGATCATTTTCAGGAGTGTTAGCAGAGTTCTGGATAGTATTTCATTCACGGTTATCCACTACAACCCACCAGCTTTGGCTTTATGAACAAAATTACAGCTGATTTATTCATTTTTATTCATCAGTGACATTTTATTTGTCAGTGACCGCAAAAAATAAGTTTTTAATAATATAACAATATAAGTTATGAGCAATGAGAGCTATAAAGCCTTTCAGTTGTGCACATCTCTAGACTTCCCAGTGTAGAGGAAAAGTAGAGCAGTATAGAAATGGTTAATAGCCCCCCGAATGTTTAATAATTAGATAAAATATATTGATGTTTACCAATATATCGGAGGCGAGGCCTGACAGGATAAGTAATTTGATGCTGTTGAACTCAATGGGAAAAGTCCCAGCCCCGCTCTTCTCTCAGTCTCACTTTTTTTTTTCTTCTTTTTTTTCTAAAGCTTTCTGATGCATTTGCGGTTCTCTCTTCTTGCCCCGAAAAAATCACTTTGTCACATAGCGACGCATCATTTCACATGCTAAATTTTTAAAAAGTGGAACTGGAAATCCTTTCTCAGCATGCAATATCCATTAGAGAGAAAATTATTCATATGATTCCCCCTGCATTATTTATCGCTTAATGAAGAGAAATATGTGCCCCTCACGCTCTCACCATTGTTACCCGCCAATACTTTTACTTCTCAGGATTTTCGGGTTTGTCTCTTTACAGGATCCCACTGGGCCTCCACTGGATAGTCTAAAGTGAGAAACGACTTTTGATCACATAGTAATGGGATTTAAAGTGCCCTCATTCCTCCATCACCTCTGGAAGATTCACTTCATGGAGGTCCCATAAATCTCCTCTATAGAGGTTGTTGGGGTCTACGTTGCTGCTTTTTTTTTACTACGCATTTGCTTTTTTGTGGGATTGTGGGGAAGGTTTCTTGGTCGTTTGGTCGGCAGACACATGAATAACTAATACCGTACCAAAACCTACACTCACCCTCTCTACTCTCCAGATCTCGATGTGCTGCACCATCTCTTACTGATGCACTGCAGGCCACCAGCTTGAAGAGTTGAGATGCAATACAAAACATGGGCAGAATGTCATTTACAAAGACAGAAAAATATCTTAGAGCAACAACGAATGCATTTACTCTGGAGACAATTAGTAGTTGCTGACAATAACTGCAAAGCATCAAGCGGATATGCCTGTGTCAAATACAAACTGTCATAGCGTGTTACAGTCAAGGTTGGCTTGACTGTGTGTTGGTTGGTGGAGATTTTTGTTGCCGTGCTGTGCAGCAGGAGCAGATGGAGCCTTTGCAGGTGGGAGAATCAAGCTTCTGTTCTCAGTAGAAGCAGGGAGAGGAGGAGCTGTATGTCTGCTGCTTGTATCCAGCCTCTCCAGGGTTCCCAAATGTCACAGTATCGATGGTGATAAATGGACCTGCAATCATGACACTAACCAAGTTCACCGTTCAATGATTTGGTCACTCTGGTTTGCCCTCTTGTACACATTTAAACAGACTAGATTATAATTCTTATAACAATTCCTGAGGTTGTTCTTTTTTTAGCTTGTGAATCTTGTGTAAATAACATTTTACGTATGCAAACCCAGGGCTGTATATGTTTGTAACGCATTACAGTTAATGCAATCAAGTTTGACTGCTTGTGCTTACATGTTTGCAAATTGAGGTAAATACCAGAGACATTGTAAATGTGCAGACGCTGACCTTTTACCACAAATAAACAATGCTACCGATGCTGCAGGGTTCTCCACGCCCCGCAGCTTTTATGGGTCACAAGGAACACTTAACTCTGTATACACACGTAGAAATCACTAATGCTTTTGGCGGGAGTGTGTGGTTAAACAAACAAAAGAAAGATGAATAACTTTAATTCGGTTAGAGAATGACTTGTTTGATTTTGTGTCAAAGTATGTAATACATTCTGTATACAGTATATTTCAACTGTTCTTGTGTGGTTGTGAGTGCTGGCCGTTGCTTTTTAAGCTGGCCTCTGTTCGCCCTGTCCTTTTCTGTTTCCAGCACCATCCTGTTACCTTTGTTTACGCATCAGCCCTTGTGGTTTTTTTTTTCCTCACTTTGATAAATAATTGACATGCTCTTCTCCTTTGATATGTACTTTAATACTTTTTTTCACCAACCTTGTAAAAGTCTGCACTCATAGTGCTCCTTTTCCTGCTGCCTTTAGAGTGCACCTTGGCACAGTCACTGATTCCATGTGACAGCCTCTTTAATGTAATATTAACATACAGTTCAATCGTGTTTTTGTTTTCAGAAAGAAAAAGATGAACATAAAAACACAAATTGCGTGCCTGGTGTGACACGAGTTGCTAATTTCCAAAAGCAACAGTGGATAAGTGCCTTTCTCTTAACTTCTTGCATTATTGTCGGTACAAAGGCGTTTTTATGTGGTTGTTTCGTAGGATGTTGTTAAACCACATACTGCACATCTACAGCTCATAACATTTAGTGTATTGTTGACAAAAGTTATTGCCTGCTCACCGGAGCCTCATTTATTGTATGCTCCAGGCAAGAAACATTTCAAAGTGAGAAATTGTCTTTTTTTTTCTTCCTTTGCTCTGGCAAGTGCTGTATTTTTAATAGAATCGCTTGACTGCATACCCTCAAAACTGTTTAGGTGCAGCCTTTGAAATGTTTAGATTTTCTCATTTTAAAATCACATTAAGGTTTCAAAGTCTGGGGGAAGAATCTATTATTTCATTAATATCTCGGCGCAGTGTTATTCAGTATTATGTGAATCTATCTATACTGTATACTATACTACAGGTCTGTTTAGCTGTTGCATTTAACTGCTGAAAGTATGGCAACACCTTTTTTAGAGAGAGCTGGCCAAGTAAGTAAGAGTAAAAAATTTAAAAAAAGTCCCTGGTACCTGCTAACAGGTACTTTTTTCAGTATCACCTCCGCCGAGGTTCCAAGCGAGCTGAGGCGATACCAAAAGGCGACGTGAAACCCTGCAGACTACTGATTGGTCGGAGAGAATCGTCACTAATCACTGCGTCATCATGCAGGGGGGGTGTCCTGAACAAACCCGCCATTTTTAAATAGTTTAGCCAGCGGTGTTTTTTTTGCTGCCTCTAGCTTCTTTTGAAACAAAATGTGTGTTCTTCGCTGTGGCAACAGCCACATGCCGAGAATCAAAAACAACACACTTTCAACGTTTCGTGTGTGTATCGCGTCAGGTCACGGCAGTTTCCTGCGGCGACGACCAGCGACCAGCCACGTACCAGCGGTACTATTAATCTGCAATGGAAAAAGGAGGACGGGCCCTGCGGCAGAGTCGAGCCGAACCAAGTCGAGCAGGTACCTTGTAATGGAAAAACGCCATTACACTCTGTTGGCAGCACTGACAGGAAACCTACTAATTACTTCCCTCTGTAAAGCTGTCATTACTACCAATGATAAGGGGGGGGGAACCCATTTTGAACATATGATTGAGTTTTAATTCCTCGTACAGCACAAGGAGACCTACGTTTAGGTCCGGAGAGCTATGAATACCCTCAATGTATTCCTGTTATCTGGTGTTTAATGAGGAATATAATGCATTCAAACATGACATTGCACACTTGAGGAAATCCCCGCAAGAAACAAGAACGCCAACTCGCGAAATTTTAGGAAGGATAATCGAAAGAGAAAAAAAGAACTGCTTTCCACTGGCATCTTTTTCTGCTTATTACAACTCAATGAAGACAATTTGACACAAAAGTGATTATGCATCCAGGCTAGGAAATGTGAAATGGGAGCACCAACGGGACGCAGATTTATAAACAGGCAGTGAAAAGTGATATTCTGTTGAAATGCAAATTCTTTGAGGGTTTTGTTCCAGAGGCATGCAGGGTGAAATTGGCCTTTAAACACATTGGCATACTAATGTCTTGAGGTGCCTCCACCTTCAGCCCGCTCGGAATAACCATGGTGCTATAATTGACTCGTAGTTTACAATGGCAATGCATACATTTGCATCAGATAGAATTAGACATTTCTATGCTCTAAGGTGTTTTCTAAGAGTGTGTGCAGGTATGGAGACCAAAGATAGACTACATGGCATTATGCAGTGTTAAATAATGGTGAAACTTTGAGGATCTACTGTAAGTATGGTGGCGGCGGCGTTACTAACCCTTACAAGGTTCAGGTTAGTTTACTTTAACTCCCGGCTGTTTGATTTACTACACAGGCTGGCCATTTCCCCCTTTTCTTTCTCCTTCCTTTTTGTTTTTCTTGTGAGATAAGTTCTATGTATTAAATGAAATCAAACAGAAGAAGTAAAATGGTTTTGTAATTTGCAAGAAAAAAAGAAAAGACAAGACGGAGGTCCAAAAATATAAGCTTAAGTTTGTGTACGATAAAGAATGATCACCGTGCGACCGCTCAGATGTATCTTCCCCCAGATCACGTTCTTTTCAGCCGGATGTTCGTTACCTTCCGCTTTCTTTGTGTTGGAATTTTAAACTCTGGTAGATTTATGAGGATTATGGTTAAAGGTGCTGTAGCTAGGAATGTGAAGATCCAGGACTTAGCCAAAAGATTTGAACATTGACAACTTCTCCGTCCCTTCCCCCCTTTACGCTAAAGCCCAAAACGGTCTCCTAAGCCCCTCCCCCCATAAGGGAGAGCTGTGCATGATAGATCGCGTGTGAAGAGGGGGGAAGGGGAGGAAACCTATCTGCAGCTCGTGCGCCGGGAAAGGGGAGGGGAGGACGCTATGAAATGTGTGTGCATGAGCAGTGATTGACACGCAGTTAGATACCCCCCTGGCCCTGATTGGTGCATCTGAACAGGGAGCGGTGGATTTTTGCAAATCGCACTACAGGCTGTAGGTGGTGCCAGAGGAGCCAGATGTTTATTTTTAAATTACCTGCTTCATGTAGTTCTACTCGAACATAAGGTCAGTTTCAGCAAATATGACAGAAAGTTAGTTTTATAAGGCTTACGTCCTGCACCTTTAACTGCTCCTCAGATCTCTGCAGGGTAAATCCAGACAGCTAGCTAGACTATCTGTCCAATCTGAGTTTTCTGTTGCACGACTAAAACAACTTTTGAACGTACACGTTCCACCACCAGCCGCCCAAGAAGATTGTCATAGGTTTAAAGAAATGCCAATTAACCAGAGCACGTTTTTCTCCCATCCCGGCGTGCTGTGTGGACTGTGGAGGAAGGTCTGGCAATGCGAGACTAAGTCAGTACTATCTTTTAAATTTCTTCCTTAAACATACTTTTAGCTGAGAGTTTCTCCTTTTTTTATTTGAGATTTTGTTTTATTATAATATCGAATGATTTTGCCGCCATGTGTAAATCATTTGTTAACTGGTTTTCAAGAGTGCTCTATAAATACAGATTATTGTTGTTGTTATAACACAGGAAGAACAGGGTTTTATCACCTTTTGAGTGCTGACACAGTGAGCTACTAATACCATGCCATTTAGCTCGAAAAGGTAGATGTTAATCAATCAAGTGTCATAAGCATGGGGTCTGTGTTGTAGTGTGCAGGCTGCAGATGCATATTTGTTTCAGTGAGTCAGCTCTACGATTGGCATTCAGTTGAACTCCCTGCAGGATTTCAGGCAATAAATATGGAAATCTGTGCATGAGAGCCAAGCTCTTGTCTAGCTGCTTTTTGCCTATTGCACAGTTTAGTCAAGTATCACTTCAGCATAAACAGACCGATAGCAAACAGTAAGATTGGCGCTTTCTCAACCGACAACAATTTACTTCAGCGTGATCACTTGGAGAACATTTTACACATACAAAATTAAACATTTTCAATTTGCACAATCCTGGTCACCTTAGTTTTTCAGTCATTATACGTAGCAGATATGATGATAGGTACAGGAGACAGCAAAATCATCTGTGCACAGTATTTAGCATATTAGATTTAGCTTCTTTTAAAGACTTGTGTAAGGCAAAGACCAACAAAGCCCTGGGCGCTTGGCACAAAAATATCCCTAAATCCCCTCTCCCACCCTGAGCAGTGACACATGCTGTGACTAACCCTTTTTCCCGCAATAATGGCTTAAAGATTATTGTAAAGAAAAGCGTGCCCTAATAATAAATACATTGGGGTGGTAAACATTCAAACCAGTGAAAAGTGTGTCTGATGAAGACATTAGTATTAAAAGCAAGCATCAACGGCTTGATTAAAACTCTGTGTTTCCTCGACTATTGGGGTCCCGGGGAGATCTCCTGATTTTCGAGGCTACCTGGGAAAGTGCCTGATGTGGCACGCTGTAATCAGCCACTGCCTGAGACCCAATCACTGCCAGAGGAGACTCTCTCAAAATACCTTAACTGTGTTCTGAAAGCACAAAAAGCAGTTCAACCAAGCTGAAAATGGATGTTTACGAGTTTATGATGAGAGCGAGAGATGTACAATATACGCAGTGGGATTAACGTGAGTTGATTGTGGACATGAACTGTGAGTAAAATCTTGAAAGTATACCAACGCCATCAAAATCCCCTGACTGCGAAGCTGAATTTTCTGACGTGCCTCTTTATGCAGTTTGGAAGAGAGGAAAAACTATCAGATTTGAATCATTTAGCTAATGTTTTTGCTTCTTTTTAACCTCTTAGGATAATTTAACCACCTTATTTTTGAATTATGCTTTTGTCCTGTGGACTGTTAATAGATCCTTAACATTTGGTGTTTTTTGTGTGTGCCTTTGTCTTTGTGTACTGGGCTGTCTGACAGCCTTCGAGATAAATTAAGAGACATTTTCAGCCAAGATTGTTGGTCAAAGTGGAAATCTTAGTTTCACAGCGAGATAAGGATGTAATATGAATAAAGTTCTAATGGATCTGCCCCCTTCTCACTTCCTGTTTTTAATATTGAATCTGCAAGCCAAAAGTTGAAAGTTGCTGAGTAAATTGGACACGCTCTGACAGAGATTACGGTGTTTATCTTCTGGGTTATGCTTCAAAAAGGGAAATAAACAGGCTGCAAATTACTCAAAAGAAAACAGGAAGTATTTTATAGTTCCCATATGAGAACTAATGCTCTGCACTGGACAGCTGTTCCAGACAACTGACAGAAGCACTAAACCGAGCAGATCAGGAGATCCTGATTAATTTGTAACAAGTTCAACTATAAATACATTCTGCTAAATTCTGCTCTGGCTTTCTGTGCAATGCTTGAGCCTGTAAATGACATAGTGTGTACATTTATGACTTTTTAGGAGTTAGTCAGTGTCATTTTGGTATCATAGTACTTACAGTAACATATTGGTTGTACATCTTTCTTCACATGATGTGCTTTGAGTATGTAGCATAACAATTGCTCCTGATTAAAGAAAAATAGTACATTACATATAGAATGATATATGCAGTACACAGTGCCTATAAAACGTTTTCACCCTCCTTGTTTTACAGCATTGAATTAAAGTAAATTTAATGTGGCTTTTTGGACACCGATCAACAGAAAAAGACGTGTGCGCGTGTGTGTGTGTGTGTGTGTGTGTGTGTGTGTGTGTGTGTGTGTGTGTGTGTGTGTGTGTGTGTGTGTGTGTGTGTGTGTGTGTGTGTGTGTGTGTGTGTGAGAGAGAGAGAGAGAGAGAGAGAGAGAGAGAGAGAATTGCATATAAAAACAAAATACATGTCTGCATAAGTATAATAGGACACACCTAAATCATCACTGGTGCAGCCAGTGGATTTAGAAGTCACAAAATTCAAAGTAAATGGAGATCCCCTGGTGTATCTGGAGCGCCTCACGCGTCAAGCAGCGACACATGAAATCCCTTTGGATTCTATGTTGGAAAACAATAAAATAAGACTTCCAAGGTGGGTGAATATGTTTTGTAGGCACTGTATATATACTGCAAACATTTAATACTACCTTGTACAACTACAACATACAGTAATAACATCAATAAAACTAGTTGACCCAGAGTTCTATGGGGTGGCTTGCACATTCTGCCATAAATACTACATATGAAATCCATTCCTTTTTTACCCAGCGGCATCTGTTAGCTGTCTGTTCGAAGTTAGCTCTGCCCCGTTGCCCTGTCTGACAATGTGCCCCACAGGCTGTCTGCACTGTCCATGCCTGTCTTTTTGTATGACTTACTTGATTATTTTTGGCTTCCCTCTATATGTGGATAAAACAAGGCGCTAAACTACAGGCTTCAAAAGCAACAACAAATGGACATTACATACAGCAATGAAGTGCCTCGATCTGTTGTTTTAGCATTAAACAGTGTGAATGGACTGTAAATGTGTCACCTTCCAGACTCCTGTCTCTCCTCAGCGCTTTCATCCCTACACAGAGCCTCTCATCGTCTTTGGGGATCCAAAATTTATGATTGTATTTTTGAGAACCCATTTGCCCAAGTCCTTTGAGAGCACCTGACCACAGAACAGCATGAGCCAAGGGCTTTATCTGTGATCATTGGCAATTTAAAGCTGCATTATCCTGCTCATTATGGGCCTGCTTATCAAACATATTAATCGTTTCACAAAAGATATCGATTTTAATGATTTTATTAAAATACAAGCTGAAGTAAATTACGAGCTTCTGGGGAAAAAGGAGTTTCACGGAATAGAAACCACAGACCCACCAGAGGCTACAGTTCCTGTGTGCCATTTATTAATATGTTGTTTTTCACAATGTTGCGGTAAAAGCCACATTTAAATTCCTGTCCATGAAAATATATACTTTTACGAGTCCTATCAAAGCAAAGCATTTTTCTATTAACAATTGAGGACACCAGCACAGAGAGACACTGAGGCAGATAGATGTTGAAAAGAAAAATGGTTACTCAAAGCCACAGGCGTCACAAGACCCAGGCACAAGGCCGAGCTTGAAACAAAAAACTCTGTTGCTAAAATATAGATTAACAGGCCAAACACTGCATAAACTCCCTACAGGCCTATGCTGTAAATGCAACAAGTAGCAAGTGTGGTCGTAACCCTAACAGTGATTCTAGGACCCAAAAAAATGAACAGTGGATGAAATAATCTGACAACAAGTAGACAAGGAGATCAACCAGAAGGCAGTCTCATGAACTGAGATCAGTGTTTGGGGTTAATCTAACATTTCACTTTGGTGTCACGAAAGATAGCTCGCTTTTAAAAGGGCTCGATCTCCATAAGCTGCCTGGCCAGTTAGCTTAGGTGAGGTAGAACAGAGACCAACATATAGGAAAAGCCTGCTTTCTATCCTATCAGTTCTCTAGAAAAACTTTATAATTCCCTCAGGACTCTTTTTATGGATGAAGGCACTGCATTCACATTAAAGTGACAAGAAGCCTAGAGCACTGCGCATTGTAAAATACAGCATGAGAATCACTTTGCTTCCCATGATAATTCATCAGGGATGTAATAAATGTCAGATCAACAGGCCCACTCTTACTGTAAAACGTGTGTTATGCCCACTGTTGCCTTAATGATGGGCAGTAATAAAGTAGAAAATGTTTTTGTTGATTAAAAATACCACGGTGTTTTTTTTTTCTGTTGTCGTTTCTGGGTTTCCCCCATTAGACGTCCACTTCAGTTCTGTTTTCAGTTACCTGGCTTCATTAAGCCAGACGTTGTGATACTAACAGCCAGCTCTGTCCGGCTCTTAGGCCAGTTTCATGAAAAAGATTGGGGAGGGTTAGCAATCACATGCAGCATTACCGGTTAAATTATTGATGCTCTTGTGAAAACGGTGTTTCTGTAGCTGGAGAAATAATATGACTCAGCTGAGGTAAAAGATGAGCACATTAAAACAGAACAACAATAATCGTTCAAATGAACATGCAGAAGTAGAGAGGTAATTGAAAGCTGTTGCAGGTCGGGTAAATGTGTGTTTTTTTGTGATTTTTATTTTTTTTTTCCTTTCCTTTACAGTGCAGGTGAAATGATTCTTATTAGTTTATTATTTATTATATACAGTCATGGTCATCAGGATACCAGGTATCTTCTTCACTGTTCTGCTGACTCTCTCGTCCTGTTGGCCTGTCTTGTTTATTCATCTTCTTCTTCTTGCTTCTTGACATTCCTCTTTTAATCTTGACTGTAGAGTATTTGACAGTTTTATTTATTTATTTATTGTTCTCGGTGCTCTGCTTTTTTACTCTTCTGTTCATCGTGTAGTCTGTGCTGCTATGCACCTTTGTGCTTCACGACTAGCGTTGCCATCATTGTTAACACACGTCATTTTTATGTACTTTTTATGTACTTTTTAACATCTGGCCAGAGACAACTGAACATATTTGCCTGTTAGGTCTTCAGGTAACCACCTCATTTGCATTTTTATTGTTCATTAATGGCCATTGTCCATAATTAATAAGTAAAGAAATTCTCATAAATCGTATCCAAATATGGAATTCTTCTAAAGCAAACAAAATGATTTTCCTGGCAGTTTATCCTTGTTTTGGTAGGAGCAGTTTCCCATCAATCAACTAAGAAACTAAATCATTTTCAGATATACTCAGTATTGCACCCTAAAAAGTGTTTTGTGTCAGTTCCACCTGTTTTAAATATGTTACCCTAATGGGTTTTGTGTGCTGTAATGTTGATTGATTAGACTTCATTTAGCAGGCTATTTATTTTCCTTCCTTATAAATCCCTCTTCCCACATTCCACTTAATAGTTTTCTGATCCTCAGATGTGACTGTTTTCTTGATGAATGTTGAAGATGGTGGTATTTTCCCACTGATTAATTTACCACATGTGGGCAAAGGAATTTAGGCTTCATGTACGGCAAAATTTAAACTTTGGCAAACAATAGAATTAAGACGCCATTCCGTGTTTTAAGCTTGCATGTTGACATTGTAATGCTGCTCACACTCACTCCTATTATTCTCCAGCATGCTTTTGACCGGACCCATCCAGTCACCTCAGGCACAACATTCATCTGTTTGCAACTGAGCTAACACTCTCCTTGAAAGAAAAATGGACTATGTGAGTATGAGTGACTCGCCTGTGCCCACCTGTAAAACTGCACACACCCCATGTGCTGCCTCTGTGCCCCGCAACAGTAGGCGTTAAAGACCACTTTTAGATACTCTCTCTCTGTTTGTTTTGTTAGTTTGTTGTGTGTGATTTTACTGACTGTCTTGCTGCTTTCAGACAAAGTTTGGCTTATTATGAATGTACAAAATATCTAGCTAGCAAGTTCATTAAGCCTCGTACTAAAATATGTAGTAACACTTTACTTGAAGGTTTCAACATAAGAGTGACATGACACGGTCATGACACATGAACACTAACTCTAACTCTAACCCTAACCATGACCATAACTTGTCATGACAAAAAACGAATGACATTTACTAAAAGAAGCGCTATGTCATAAACGCTTATGACCAATGTCAATGTTTATGACACGTTCGTGACAGTGTCATGTCACTCTTATGTAGATACCTTCAAGGAAAGTATAACCAAATATGTCTTCCGGCCGCATTGCGTTCAGGAGGTTTGTATCAGTGGCTCTGCCTCCTTTATGATCTATTTTCTACAGTTGAGTGTTGAATGTATCCGCTCTAGCATCAATCCCTTGCTCTTCAGTTGTGACACTAGTTAACATTGAAGTTAAGTGGTCTTTACACAGAGTGCCATGCACAGCCATATAATGTATATGCTGGTTTTTATAGCTGCATTAAATTACCTCTATTTAGATCTCAACCTGTCACTTATTATTCCTTATTTACTGTGGTATTTCTTTAAGCCGCAAAGCAATGTTGTTATTTGCATTTGAACTCTCCTCAAATGCACTTACTTTATTTTAATCACAAAGAGCTTTATTTTCGCTTGATCTTGATAAACAACGTGTTAACGATGGGGGGCATGTAAAAGGCTGCTATTCAAATTCACAGCCAAAGTGGTGCCGACTTTACTTATAGAGGACATTTAAAAACAAATACTGTTGACCAAAGTGCTGCACAACTTCAGTAAAGGGATGAACACATAAAAGACAATATAAACATATAGACACAAGGGCAATAGAGGAGCGACGCAGGAAGACAAAGCACTGATGATGCTGTATTGATCTCAATTGGATTTGAAGGCCAAGGAGAAGAGATGGGTTTTCAACCTAGATTAAAAGAATGTCAACAGAGGGAACAGACTTATATGGAGGGATAAACTGTTCCATAGTACCGTGGCTCTTAAATCGCATAGAGTCGTAACATAGCATTGCAATGAACACACTGTAAATCCACATTCACAAGCATTTGAGATTAGGACTGCAACTAACGATTATTTTTATAGTCGATTAATCTATTGATTTGCTTTCTCTATTATTCGATTAGTTGTTTGGTCTATGAAAATGTTGAAAAACGTGGATCAGTGTTTCCCAAAAGCCCAAGATGACGTCCTCAAATGTCTTGTTTTGTCCACAACTCAAAAGATATTCAGTTTACTGTCACAGAGGAGGGAAGAAACTAGAAAATATTCACATTTAAGAGGCTGGGATCAGAGAATTTTGACTTTTGTCTTACTCGAATCTAATCTAACTAATCGATTATGAAAATAGTTGGTGATTAATTTAAGAGTTGACAACTAATCGATTAAACGATTAATCGTTGCAGCTCTATTTGAGATCTGTTTGCATAAAAACAATTTCATGAAGGAGTTTCAGCTGTGATTATAACAGCGTAAGGTAAGCTGTCAATAAGGTTTAATGGGGACTGTTGCAAATCCTGATGAATGAAGCTCAGCACCTGTTTCAGTCTCTCAGAATGCACACAGGCAACCACACTAATTACACATACATGAAAGTGTAGTTAAGTGAAAGCCCTCTTTATTAGGCTTAAATATAATCATCTCATCAAATGTTTTAAACCCCTGATTGTCCCTCACAAAAGTGCATGTGTGATTTGTTTGTAATAGCCTATAAGTAAACATTTTTTTCATAAGCTTAGTCTTCTTTCAAGAGGAGTTGATTGTTAATGGTCATGTCACACCGCCACTTATATTTCTTTCCATTACTTTATTGGCTCGCAATCACGACCGTGGAAATCAAATAAAGGCTGTGAAGTAGCTTTAATAGCCTTGAGGTAATTTATTAAGTGAGAAATGCAAGATCCCTGCAAAAAACGATTCTTCTAACCAGCCTATTCAGCATTTCAGGAACTTTGCATTGCCTCTTCATTACTTTTATCCAGCCTTATAAATGACCCTGCTCTTAACAGTTTGTTATTTTAGTATCTTAGTAGAAATTATTGTTTTTTTAAAAGGAAATTCCTAGATAACGCGATTTAAAATTGTCCCTAGGACCAAGCTCCCCTATGGAATGATGCCTTTCAATAGGATGATGTTTGTGAGAGACACTGAGGTGTGTGTGTGTGTGTGCGCGGGGGGGGGGGGGCTTTTGATGACCTGTCAAAGACGGCAGAGCAGAAGGGCAGAGCGGAGTTGGGAGGCATACATCTTCGCTCGGCTCCTTTTCATGTATAATGCGTGCGTGTGCCCTTGGTTACCTAGTAACTCTCCTCTCCATCTCCAATCGGCGCTCCCGAATATTCAGCCGGGATCGCGCCGCGCGCTCCCGCGAAGCTCGTGTTGAGCCGAAGAGTCCAGGCAAGAGCATCAAAACGCACCAGGACTAGGAGGAGAGCTTTCCGCTGGGGGAGAAAAAAAAACCCAATAACATGGAAGAAATCCATTAAAATGAGAGCGGAGTGAGGATGATGAGAGACGGAACCGCTTCACAGGAAGGTCATTCCCGAAAAACATAAGCAGTGCGCACACTATACGGATATTTGGAGTATACGCGACTGCAAGTGAAGACCCCCGAAACAGTGAAACATTGTCCCGGCTTTCTATTTTCAGAAAAGCAAGGCATGGAGGGATTTACATCTCGACAAGGCAGGTGAGTCATTTCATGATAGTTGATGAGCAGCTGTACGTGTGCGTGGTGAGTGAGTTATAGTGGGGATATGCAGGGGAGACGGGCACATATCGGGCTACTTGGACTCAAATGATACGACTTGTATTCTTTTCTGTAAAGATGAAGAGTGGTATTTGTGTGGTGATACATCGACGCAGCGCAGTACACCGGCACGAAGCATGTATACTTCCAAAACGCATTTTGATTTTTGTGACTTGAACGGACTACCCCGAGTCTCATTAGAGGCAGGAATTTGGACCCTCGATAATTGTTTGTGTGTGTGTGTGTGTGTGTGTGTGTGTGTGTGTGTGTGTGTGTGTGTGTGTGTGTGTGTGTGTGTGTGTGTGTGTGTGTGTGTGTGTGTGTGTGTGTGTTTTACCCACAGTGCCATATGTAACATGCAGCAAATGAATAATGTGATAATTGTAAAGGGCACTTGTTACTTGGGTATGAAGACATCTTGTGTGCATGGAGCAGTGACGCTCTCTCTCTCTCTCTCTCTCTCTCTCTCTCTCTCTCTCTCTCTCTCTCATTGCTCTCCCTTTAACGCAAATGAAATAGCCCGGTGACTTGCTTTAGGCAAATGAAATTGCAAGCTCTGAAGTTGAACGGAAATTAAACAGAAGAATGAATTAATCAAATCGCCCAGGATGACATAAGATCTGAGATTTTGTTTTTATAATGCCAATGGGATCTGGCACTAATTTGTAGCAAGCTATGTCCATCTGTTGTGGAGCAGGATGATCTGCCACAAGCATATGGGGATCCCCATTTTCCTTTTCTTTTCTTTTCTTTTTTACGTTTTGCATATGAATTGATTCTTTTGAATATTACTGGATGAATAAAGCTCGCTCGATTTGGATGCTTAATTGTAATGCTTAAGGTCCAATGGGAGTTTGCCTGGTCAATTAAGGATATGTCTTTCTCAAGGGTGCAACTTAAATGAACATCTTTTATTAATTTGGTGCTTCTATGTATTATTTTCACGGCTATTACTGAAATTCTTTCTCCTATCATATACATCTTCCTCCTTTCATCATTGATCTGCTGACCTTTTCCATGACTCTGCTAAATTCTTGTAGTAAACAACCTCACTTTCCCATCTCTGCAATTCCAGTGAGAGCTGTAGAAACCAAACTGCTTGTGGAAGACGAGAGTATGAATTCAAAGCGCTGAGATGATCCTGCAGGCCCCGTGTGTCTACTTTCTTAATATCTTGAAATTCCTGGACACATGGCAGACGTTTAAAGATAAATAGTGTCACAATGGTAGAGAGAATAATTAACTGTGAGAGCTGAATCCCAAAAAGGGAAGAGGTAGTGAAAATGTCAAGCAAGAGTTGTCATGGTGATAGGTTGAATAAGCAATGTGTCCCTGAAACCAAAACATTTAGGGAATGATCCAGAATTTTATTTGGCATGCAAACCACACTATTGATGAAAACAGCCCTTAATGGGTGATAAGAACGCAAACGCATTGAATTCCTAGTTTTTGTTGCACGCAGTTAAAGGCCACCCTATGAAATTTGATTAGCACTCTTTGGATTTTGATTTGCAGGCAAATTGCGTTCATTTATATTGCATGTGTGTCTTCCTCCTGTGAAGGATTATGCTGCTGCTGCGGCTGCTGGTGAATCCTCTCTCTGGCCCTTAAGAGTTTTCATTCCAGTCCAGCAGAGTGCTATTTTTCAAGTTTCCTGCTGTGTTAATATCCATTCTTCAATCGTTTTCGTTCAAAAATCTTCTTGGCCTGTGCTTGAGCTGTGCAGAAATCGTGTCAGCTAAAAACAGGGTTTTGTGTTTCAGCTTTTGGGGAATTATCACCAAGAACGCTGCTTCCTCAATGTGTTCGTTAGCTGGACGTAGCTTGGACTTGAAGGTCTTTGGGCCATGGAGAAGTGGTCGACAATCACTGACATGCGCACACACTAACGCACAGCGTTTCAAAGTGCAACACTGAGTCTATTGTTTACCCTGTGAGTATCAGGACTGCTCAAGAAAAGCTCCATGAGACTCTCGAAAAGGTCAGCAAGGCTTTGTCCTGACCTAAAGTGAATACACCTGAGTACGTCTTGGCCTGACTTAACATGGATGAGCCGCTCATTGGCCCGAGAGGCCTCTTGTTCTTTAGCCTTCAGCTCCTCTTTCCGCATGCTCCCGTTATTGCTCTCACATCCAGCCCCGTGGACGGGAGGTGTGCGGGCGCGCATGCTCCTCTGTGTATATGCAGAGGTGTGTTGTTGCACATATGAGAAAGGCTGCACAAGGTTATTTTTGTTTTCTAATATTCTTCATTGTGTTTGACGTGTTGTCTTGGAGCAGCAGGAGCAGGAGCTGAATAATTTCCCAAATGGATACCTCTGACCTTCTGAAAATATGTCCTATCGCTGCCTATCCCACACCCGAATAAAAGCCTGTCATTGTTCTAGCTCTGCTTTCACTGCATCGCAATGTCATACACAGGAAAAGAAAAGAGTAGTTGTGGAGAACTTGGATTTGATGTATATTGGTTGTCACTACATTACTAAGCAAACAAGATACACAATGACATTGGCCTTGATGGCTGATGCTCTTAAAGACACTGTAGAAATATCTTACAAAGCAGACTTCTTATAAACTAGACATGTTCTGGTACTATTTTTTCAATACCAGTGCGTTTAATATATATATATATATATATATATATATATATATATATATATATATATATATATATATATATATATATATATATATATATATATATACTGTGTATATATATACTGTATATGTAACTACTATATATATGTGTATATATATATATATATATATATATATATATATATATATATATATATATATGTGTGTATATATATATATATATGTATATATATACTGTATATGTATATATATTGTATATGTAACTATTCTTTTTAACAGCTGTACACTATCATTGCTGTATGGCTTGGTTTAGGTTAAACCCTTTGTAAAAAATGAACAAATACACACATACATACATGAACAAATACATACAGGGAATGAATGCCATAGAACCTTATTGTATTAGACAGTCAGTCATAATGGAAAAAGAATCGTACTGTATATAGACTCGCATACTCGCCGATACGGATACCAGCATTTTAGACAGTAAGAGAGGCATTTCTGATACTGGTATCGGAACAACTCTGCAATAAACTATCTATTCTGTTGGTGCAAGAGAAGAGGTTCATTTAGTGAAAGAAGTCGGTCGTTATTAGTACTTCAAATGGAAAGGATGCAAAGTCCTTGCGGTTTTTAATTAGCCTGAACAGTTAGTGCAGAGAGCTCTGAAACCTGTTGGGGCAGTACTTTAAACCCAACTCAAACTGTGTATCCTGACGTGTCAACTAGGGGTGCGCGATATGACGATAGTAGATCGTGAACAATTAAAATGTCTCCAAGATATCTGCCTTTAAAGATATATTGTTAGTATTGTGCTACAGTGCACATTCTATCAGTTGCAACTCTAAAGGGCCGTCCACACCAAGAACGATAACTATAAATACATAGTTTTAAAAAATCGTTCTAACCCAAGTGGATGGTGGAGCCCACACCACAACTGTAACGACAACGGCAGTGGAGAACGATATCGTTGGGATCACTTTCGGTGCGATTTGATGAACGATAGAAACACTGACAGCCAATCAAAATCCATCTGAATTTACAGCATGGCACGGCGGAGGGAGACACTGCGGCCAGATTTGTTTCACACAGGTGGTTAGTGGGGTGACTTTTCCCCTCGGTGGGGCTACGATCCTCTAGCTCTGTGTATTTTTGTATTTTTTTTCTTTCAGTACTTTGAAAGTATTTCTCATGTCACAGAAACCACTGAGAGTGAATCTTGTGTTTTAGATGTGATTATCATACTGTCGGTGTTTTTGTTCCAGTGCTCTGCACAGATCTGACACCGCCCGCCCGCTCTCATCCCCGGCTCTCTGCAGCACTGTGTACCCATTGTTTGCAGAACGTTATCTTTTAA
This sequence comes from Gymnocephalus cernua, assembly GCA_023631565.1. Taxonomy (NCBI): domain Eukaryota; kingdom Metazoa; phylum Chordata; class Actinopteri; order Perciformes; family Percidae; genus Gymnocephalus; species Gymnocephalus cernua. Next base: position 19,570,345 of record CM042435.1, read on the forward strand.
CAGTGTGGATTCTCACATTGTTATAGTTATGGTTATAGTTCTCGTTCTTGGTGTGGACGGTCCTTTAGGCCCTTTCCCCTGCTATATAAAAAAGTCTCCCCAAACGCAACAAACTCACCTTCTCTCCTTTAAGCAGCCAGAGTCTGGGACGAGGGAGGATTATAGATTGAACAGCCGCAGACATTGCCACCGCTAATCACTCTGTTATTGGTTATTGGTCGTTGGACAACTTGTGGTTTATGTACTATTCAGTAACTTTCAAAATAGTCTTAAAAGCCAACATGAAAAGAATCGTGATAAGTTCGTGGATCGTGATCCTGCCTAAAAAACAATCATGGTATGATCTTTTTTGTCACATCTCCCTCCCCTTGTGTCAACTGTGCTCCTTCCTATTCTACAGATGTACAGCGACTAATGAAAGAGAATAAACTTGTCTATTCATATTTGCTCAGGAGGATGCGCTTTCATCATCATTAAATCACACCTTTTGTGACAGAATTACTGAATAACACCCTGATTGTTTTTTTTTTTAAATATAACCCAAAACGAGTGACAATTCGATAGATACACTTGTGTCATATTTGTTTAAAAAAATTAATAAGACGTATTTTGTTAATTCTGTGAAAAGATGAAAGTGTCTTTGTTTGACTAACAAAATGGTTTTGGCCTGAGGCACAAAGATACGCCTCAAGTCTACTGCACATAACGTGTTTAACAGAGATTTTACATTGTTCATGGCCCAAAAACATCTCCCCTGACTAACAGGTTTTCTTGCCAAAGACCAATGTCTGCTTAGTAAACAAGATTATTTTGGACATCGCCATTCTAACTACAAAGCAGATGTCACACAGTATGTCTCCACTCACTGTCTGCCAGAAGTGATCTGTTTATTATTTATTTATTAATTAGAAAATGTACACTCAATAATACACAGACAGAGGACAAAGCCTGCTGAGTTAAAATCAGGGAACCGACTATGCAGCAGCAGTGGGGAGCTATTTTCGAGTGTTTTCCTTTTTAAAGGAGACTTTTTAAAAATGCATCGCATTGAGAGAGACAGCGAGAGGTGGGAGACTGCCATGATAAGAAGAGAGGCTCACGGATGGAGAGCTGTACTTTACACTTACAGTACATAAGCTTAGTTTGGGATGAAGCTCAGTTCATTCATTCATGTGGAACATGCAAACCACATGAATGACCTTTTCAACTCTGGCGTACTGGAATCAATCCACTGAAGCAGTGTATACAAGTTTGTTTGCACTTATTTGCAGACTGTGATTTTGCATTCTGTGATGTTATTTGCTTTCCACTTGCACATGCGGTGCGATATGACAACTAACGCTCAGATTAATGCATAGATTTCTGTGGTCCTGCTGCACTTTGTGTCCTCTAAAAGTCCACATCCGCACTTGCCAGCTCATTTGAATTTTGTCATTCTGTCCTTACTTTGTAGCTGACAGGGGTGAAGACCTGCCCGTTTGTTTTCGAAAAGTTCACCTTAATCCATATGATTCAAATTGCATTTTATTCCGCTTAATCCACCCTGAGAATAGACAGACAAGTGACAGGGAATCAGCACTTTTTAATCCCGGGGATGAACGTTACTGTCCAGGTAAAGTGGATTTGCCAAAGTGTGCCTTTTCCCCCATCAATTCCCCAGCTTCTTATCCAACCAAGCAATCGCTAAGCCCCTTTCTCTCCTGATTTTCTTAACATGGATTGAGTATTGTGTGGGGCTGGCAGGAGACAGAAGTGAGGGCCGTCTAATTCATGGGGTAAATTAGTGAAGATAAGGCCTGAGTCAGTACCTCCAGCCTACCATAGATCCCCCCGGGGCAGGCTCTTAAGGAGCTTAGTAAAAGCCTGTCGTATGAAGACATGACATGGAGCTGGCTAAATGGCCTACGTTGGAGTGTCTTCCATCAACCTAATATTTATATATGGGTCACTGTCGTTCAAGCTTTAATCCCATTCAATTTATACATTTTAGATTTTTTTAATTCACAGTTTTAGGAAAATAATGTAAGAAAGAGGGTGTATTAGTGAGGCTCTAATGCATTGGTCCACTCATAAGACCATGCTGTGTAAGTCTGTGCCACCAAATCAATAATGAATGCTGGTTTACCCGTAGTAAAAGAACAAGGAAGAACTCCTCCAGAGTCACTGGGTTACATACACTGGGGGAACAATTAGAGGCTTCCTCGCGCATGTTTTTTTTCTTTTTTGTTTTTTTAGCTGCGCACATTTCCCTTAATTTTTCTCTGGGGTCCAGCAGCATGTCTGTACAGCTGTTGAGAATTTACAAACACCGGTCGCAAAATCTTTCTCAGCCAGAGCTATACAAAAAGGCTGTGTCAGGTCCTGGTGATGTATGTGGGTCCACGTGAAGTGGAAAGCATGGTGACAGATAGGACACCAGTCTTGCGGGTGTGTGTTAACCTCATAATGCTGACAGATTACAGATTTAAATATTTTAAATCTCACAGAGCACATGCTGCTGGTGATGAAGAGAGTGGAAATGACTGCAGTAATGCAAGAGATTAATCGAGATCCTTCCTCACTCACTCTCTCTCTCTCTCACACACACACACACACACACACACACACACACACACACACACACACACACACACACACACACACACACACACACACACACACACACACACACACACACACACACACACAAACACAAACTCTCCTCTGAAACTATTTGGCCATCGCATACTCACAGACCCATGCGCCACAAGTAGACTCTTGAAATAAAGTTTCTTTATACTCTTTTAGTCACTTTCTTTTCTCTCTCCTCTTGTCTGTTTCACACACACACACACACACACACACACACCAATAAACACGGGCAAACAAATATGGACAATTTTTGATTATATCTAGATTTAGCCAAATCAGTGCTGACATTGAGTCCAGCGTTTATTTCTATCCTTTTTTTTAAATGTGCTTTAAGGCAGACTCTCCTCCACACTTGTTCACCTGTATTTGTGACAAATGTGAGTTGTTGAAAGCTCTGGCTGACTGAGATATTGCCTATTTAGGTTTTATTTTTCCATCTCACTATTTTAGCTACTGAGGATCATGGGGACCAAATACATCAAGTGTTTCATAAATGTAAAGCACAGGACTGCAATGTCTCAGTCAGCCAAAGGGTCTTTGGTTTGTCCCTGTGTGGATTATGTTTTTTTTTTTTTTACACAGGGCCATAGCCAAAGGTTTTAGAAATACTGAGGCAATAAGTCCAAATTCTCCCACTGCAACCTGCACCCTCTTACAAAGTTTTGACAAAAAAAAGAATTATTTTCTTTATTTATTTGAGTATTTTCATCTCTTTGAATGCTATTTCAATACCTTCTTCCTAATTCCAGAGGTACAATTGGTGGAGAAATATTAGCTTTTCAATTCATCAATTTTTAGAATATCAACTCCAAAAGAAAATCACGTGTAATTTGTGTGTAATTGGAGAATGTAAACTGAAGTTTTAGAATTCCCCAATTCCCCAAAACAATAGGTAGGACATGTCCTCGGTGTCCTCAGTAGTAGCTACGTCTCTAGCTTTACCGATGCTCACATTTCCTCCCACATTCCATATACATGCTAAATAGACTGACTGGAGACTCTGAATTGCCTGCAGGTATGAATGTGAGTGTGAGTGGATGTCTGTGTGTTAGCCCTAAAATGAATGTCCACCATGTCCTGTGGTAGTTGTAGTCTCCAGTAACCTTTAATAGGGACACGCGAGTAAAACAATATATGGATCAGTGAATAGTAAGCATCCGAATCTAATCAGAGTCTTTTAATAGAACTGTGTTTTACAATGTGGAAGCTTTTTTAATGTGCCCTTTTGACATTGTAAACCATCTACCTTAATAGTACCTGCTTTGGGATTGGTTCATTTTGGTGCTTACATGTAGACCTGCTCCTGACTGTAGTCTATTAATATCTTGCCAGCTTGGCAATGCTTCCCGATAGCCTTTGAGGACAGAGAAATTCCTCCATCAAACTCAGGGCCCATCTGTGCCCATATTCCTCCCAAAAGACAGCCATCCTCCACAATTATAGCATTCTTCCAATGATACCATAATCATGCCATCACTCCGTGTAAGAACAGGCTCCAGGAAATTGGCTTGCTATTAATCTGACAAAATTACTAAGAAAGGAAATTAGACTGGGAAGGTTTTTTTTTCTGGCATTGGTTGTGTTTTAAAGGCAAGATGCACACGTTGCATGGCTCTTGGAGCTTAAATAATAGAACATTTAGCTTATGAATTACTTTAAATACGTGAGCGTACATGTCAAGCTTTAAAACCCATGCTCAAAAAAAAAGTTTATTTGACCTAATATGTTCTCTTTGAGGTGCTGCAGTTCATTACATTGATACGGATCCAGATTCACCTGAAAATCTGGGTCACTACAGAAATAGCCTTGTGGCTTACTCTCCCAAGACGGCAGCTCTGATAAATTGGTGGCTGTAGGTCACTATGACAATGGTTTGAGTGAGAAAGTGAGGATGAGAGCATGAGCTTGAGATTTTGATGAGGTTCTTGTTGGTTTTTAATCTATACAAAGTTTTGTTTCTGAGGAGTGTGATGACGTGGGCGAACAGATAAGACTAGAGGGATCCTCTAGGCGTTTTTCTGATCCTTTAAGTAGCACAGATTTGAGGGTTTTTGCACAAGTTATGCGTTCAAAATCCATAATCGCATATTATTTATAGAATGCTCTTACTATGTGGGATGCAATGCAATTTGAACCGTGATTATTGGTATACTGTATGTCCATGGGCTAAAAGTACTTTTTTTTAAAAAACAACTTGCTATAGTTTTTTGAGAATCCTGCAAAGTGACAAGTGTTTTGTGTCTTGAGTCACCAGAACAGGAAGGCAGATTTGGGACGAGAGACTCTAGAGTTGTAGCTTCTCTCATAGGTCCTTTCAGCTGCGCCCACTGTGAATTTCGGCCACGTTTAAGTACAGGTGTTGAATGACATAATAGTGGTGGGCAGTTCAGTCCTGAAGCTAAAGAGTGAAATGATACTGTTGGATAGAAATGGTTCTCTGAGAGTAGCAGTAATGGAGCGGGGATCAGAGAGGATAAGAGCAAGGACAGAAGGAAGAGTAGAGATTGAAAGAAAACAAGAGGAAAATGGTTAGGTAGGAGAAAGGTAAGCCTGGATAAGCCGTTTGACAAGTGAGCTCTGGGCTGGAGAAAGCCAGTTATTGAAAAATCTGCCAAGTTTGTTTTATTCATGCTGTGGACAACTACTGCTTCGCCATCCATTGTTTGTATACAGCCATACACAAACAAGGAGAATACAAATGCTACCGAATTGTATTCCGCGCTCCCTCTTTAATGGGAAGATGTTTTGATTGAGGCAGATCTCTCTGCCATGTTGAATATGACTAAATGATTCAAGCTTTTTTGACACCCCAGAATTTACTGGCATTCTCATCTCTTATTCTCTTTAATCATATCCTCTTTCTATCCAAACCTGCTTCACACACATTGCATGCATGCATTTCAAATTCTACAGAAGCCCCAACTCCAAAGCAAATTGCTAAGCATTTATTGTTGAAGCTTTTTGGTAGCCTGGCACCAAGTAATATGTTAACTAATGGGATGTCGAATGGAGTTATTTGCTATTGCTGCTGAAGAATAACAATTCACCAAACAGGATATTGAATATACACTCTTTGAGCCTCTTCTTGATTTGTATGACCAAGATATCTCCCAAGTCTACATCTGAAATAAATTATTGAAAGGAAGACCTAGCGTCTATTTTACAGTGCAAAAGGCATCAGCACTGTAAAATATATTACAGCAAGACTGTCAAACTGCCACACATAATTGTAATTGATACTTGATGATTGGCTGTAGAAAAAATACCAAAATGAAAGTCATTATCCAGCATGCACACTTACACGCTGCACCCGAAGACTCCTCAGGGTTGATTCTAATGATACCCATGTGATTTACCCAGCAGATCCATGATCAGTGGGTAAAAAGGAACCCAGAGCTGACCTAATAAGCCATATCTTTGCCTTTGTTTCCCACTGTGCTTTTGGAAAGAAGACATTAGGAACCATGAATGAGGAAACCTTATCACAAAAGACGTCGGAAATGTGACATATTTCCTGGGGGATAATTGTGCTTCGTGTCTCGTTGGCCCACTTTTCCTTCATATTGATGCTTTGCTGCACACGAATGACAAACAGCTGCATCCCATGTAAAGGTCTTTTTTTAGTCAAACCCATTAGCAAAGGTTCAGAGCAGAGGACTTGAGAGCAGAATATCCTCCATTTAGGAAATGTTTACTGTTTGTGTTTAATTATTCGGCACAGTGTGAAAGGACTTGTCGAATTGGGTGAAAATGAAGATCCTCAGTTTCCCTTTTAATCTGAGACTTGCACCCTATACCCACGCAAACACACAACGCTGCTAAAGATAAAAAGCGAGCAATACAGTAAAGCATGGATATAGTGGTGAATGGCTCATAGAGGATATTTATGTAATCTTGGGGCACCAGGGCTGACTCAAACCCGACTCAGAGCTGCTGTTGCAGAGAGAGGCCCAAGGACAGTAGCACATTTTCTAAATCCCTGGTAGACACAGAAAGTTAAGACAAGCAGTGTTGCAATAAAACAAAGCCCAACCCATTTATCTGAGCATCCCACACAACCCCTGGCCCAGATTTACAGCCCCGGGCATCCAGAGCTTCCAAATCTTCTGGCAGCCACTGCCGCAGATAGTGATAGGAAGAGCGAGAATCCCACCAAGGAATTCTGAGCTGGAGGGGCTAACTTCCCAAAACATGAGCTGCCCCTTAATGGTTCAGAATCAAACACCAAAAGTGTATGATATAAAATGTTATGTACTATAATCACATTGTAAATTGGGATACATTGTCTCCCATTGATTTTTGCTCTTTCTCTGAACTTGTCTAGCAAGTATCTTCTGCTATGTGGCATTAAGAGTGTATAGATTGTTTGATAAAGCCGGGTCTTTGATGAGCATTCGTACCCTCCGGAGACAGAACACAGCCGCTATTCCATCAAGTGCAAAATGCCCTGTTTGAAAACAAATAAAAACAGACCCTTTCTCATCATTAGATCTAAAGCACTTAATCCTGCAATCCGTGGAAGAGTCGGCTCTCCTCTTCCACGGAAAACCTTTTCTTTGTATCCATCACATATGGATTTCCTTCATGGAGAATGTCTGCATACCAAGTTGCAGATGCTTCCCTCTGGAGTCTTCGCCATCATGACCCTCTTTAGGTCACCCCAAGGGTGTGTATACATTTATATTTTTAAATTATTCACAAGATCAAAAAGGTAAAAAAAAAAAAAAAAGGATTCTAGCGCTGAGATAGAAAAGAGAATTTATCATATTAACAAAATGAAAACTTGCATTGCAGTTTGCTTCTGCCATACAGACACGCTTTGAATAAATAGCCGGATTCTATTCCTCCTGAGTGTAAAATTTCAACTGATTTATCTCACCATTTTTTCACTGCCAACTCATAAAACATGAAAAGGATAATACAAATCACCCACACACACACATAAACTGGAACTGAGACACACCTACACAGGCCAGTATTTATTTATGCCAGGCTTTCTGTTCACCACAGGGGTAAATATTGGTACTAGTTGACGTGCCATTGTGGCTCTGGGGGCTTTGCTTTTAGTGGGTATAAAAAATGCGGGAAGGCCTTGTAGTCACATGAAATTTTACAGCAGGCATGGAGGCACTTTCATTGTTGCGTTTGCTTCTCTCAGAAGCTCCAAGGCTCTTCAGTTAGAAAACAACAATGGCCTTGTTGTTCCTTCTCATCTGCGTCCATGCCTGGTAAAAGGAACATAAAAGTCTCTTCCCCCTGCGAGCCCCTGCTAGTTGCACTGGTATCGGCACAGTTCATGCACAAAGGAATAGTTTTCAAAGTGTCACCGTTTAGGGCATGGTTTGGATGTCAGCAGCTAAATGAATAAATAATGTGCCCTCAAGTTACATTTGATGTAGTGGGATCTGATCTGATATGACTTTTCATTCAAGGTAGCTAACATCCAGATGTTCGAGGAAAATCCTATGTTCGAGGAAAATCCTATTCCCCCCCCCCCCCCCCCCCCAGGTTGCTAATGAAACATGGAGCAGGGAGGATGTTTACAGTCATTCCACCGACAAAAACATTACGAGGAATCTTGAAACGAGGCAAATGAGAGAAGTTGTTTCGTCAGAGCGAAATTGATTCAGAAATGTTGCACCATGTGTAAGTCTGGATGCATAATCAAAGGGAGTATGAGTACATATACTGTGTCTATCCTTGTTCTGGGCTCTTTTGCTGCAAAGTAGACCCAGAATAGGAAGAGCGATACAGCAGCTCACAGTGTGTGCTGTGTGCAGTTTTTGAGGAAGTGCAGACAACCCGAGGCCAAATTGCCTGCAGTGTTTGGACATGGCCTACTTCTAAGTGTGCAGTCATTAGTGTGTTCTTAAACTCTGTGTAAAGTACACAAATGGGATTTTAATTCACGCCCAGAGTTTTGTTCGCAGAGTGTCTGTACTGTGTATTTCCATCCCACTAAATTCAGTGCTGCAGTTTACCTATGGTGTATATACTAGGGGTGTAAATCACACATTTTATCACAGTACAATATCAATTATATATCAATTATTAGGACAACGATACGACATTTACTGATATTACAAACCACGATACGATTTCGATTCGATTCAATTCAGGGGCCTGCGATCGATACAAGGCGATATATAAGCCCATTTAACACAATCAGTTACATTTATATACTGTACAGTATATTTCCAAAAAAAAAAAAACTAAAATATGACTTAACAATTTCATTACTAACTTTTCCAGACAATTAAATTAAAAAGAATGAATATAAAGTGGAAATTTCTAAATAAAGGCGCATCTTAAAGATGGCGATATCTGGATCGTTGACGATAGAAGCGGTATATCGATCCAGATCGATGTATCGCTACACCCCTAGTATATACAGTACATGTGATACAATGTCATGGATGTTTAGACAGAGGTGACATCCTGTATGTGTGGTGCCTTGCTGTATAACCTTGAGTACCCTCAGTAAGCCGCAGTGTCTGAGGATGTGTGTGTGTGTGTGTTTTGTACCGTAGTGGCCTACTCTTGTCTCATGGACTTTGTAGTGCCTGTGTGTGTTTGAATAATGTCCTGCAGGAGACACTCTAAGTGCAACGTCTAGGACTCAGGCGTCAGCAGTAATATCAGGGCAACCTCTCCTCTTTGTGCATTGGCATGGGGGATATTACAGCATTAGAACTTGTGAATTATAGCCACAGTGTTAGCTCAATGTCATGGGACATACAGTAGAAGTGTTGCTGGTACCACCAAGGCACCAGACAAAAGCTACAAAAGGAGAAATGGGGATTATGAAATGTGTTTTAAGTATATCCCTGTGCATAGTGTTTTTGGACTCTTGTGATAAATTTAAGCCAATTTCACTGAATAATGCTGTATTGCATTAGGATGCCACATTTGTCACAAACTGTTGTGAGCTAAAGGCTGCTCTCCTGTTTGATCTGAAGGCTGCTGTGCTATCACAGTGCCAGGTCCGACTCAATATTCTGTATCATAGTAAACGGATCTGTGTGTTTCCCAAAGACAGAAGCAGGAAAAAAAAAGAGAAACCGGTGCAATAACAAAAGATGCATTACCTAATAGATTTGGCAGAAATACAGAGTTCAGGGCGGTCTGATAAAGCTGGGTTACAGTACTTTAATCAATCACTAAGAACACGAGCCAATTTAGGAAGAAGCCTGACATTCAAGATAGGCTTTCAGACAGGATTAGAAATAGTGAATGGAGAGTAGACATATCTGCCAGGGTGAGCCGAAAGGACTGTTGTCAAGGGACAGTGTTCCCTCCTCCATGTGTGATATTGAGGCATGTCTCTGTCTCACCCACTCACACAACCAATCCCACCCCCCTTTTATATTTGAAAAGTCACATCCTGTCTTCCTGGCCTTGCCCCTCAGTTACATGAATGCAGATGAGTATTAGTAACAGGACAGCGTCGGTCGCCTCTGTTGTTTACTCTCTCCCTTCAAGAAAAGGCACTGTCATTTAAAATGTCCCTCGGAGCTCATCATCATTTGGAGTCTCCGGTCTTACTAATAATATCTAGAATGTTAATGTGAACATGCAATGAGCAGAGGCTGCTTCTCTAAACAGACAACTGGGAGAGTCACTGGAGGAAAAACAGCTGCTTTTTTTGCCCACAGGACATCGTTCTGGTGTTGTTGTTTTTTACCTAGCAGCAACAAAAATGCTGCCTGTTCATCTTATCTTGAACACTCAAATATCTGGACACCACAATCTAAGTCGAAATTTAAGGATAAATTGGACTCTATCCTCAAATTCTGAGATGAATGAATGTATGTATTTTCCAAAGCTTAAGGATTCCCTGAAGGGACAACCTAGCCTTTAGCTCCAGCCCTGCAGCCTGGGATCAATGGGGGAAACAGCCAGGGGCTGTGATGCTCCTGGATAACTGTGGTGATTGATATCACCTCACTAATCCCTCAACATCGCCTCTAAATACACCCGGCTGTTGCTCTGAATGAGCCTGTAATGTGATGTAAATGCTCAAAAACACATTTCCATTTCCGATTTGTCATATTATTATTTAAATTTAGATTATTTATTATTGAAATGAAAGCAGTCAGGATTATATTTGTATTATATTTCTTATTAAAATTCTTAGATCTGTAGTCAGGCTTTCTGATGCTATACAATATCCCGTGTTTAAGATCGGATTACATTACACAGCAAATATGTCTCTTAGATGTCAAATAGTGTATGCGTATAGTCCATCTGGATATTAAAGTGCAATTTATTTCTTAAACACCTCTTATTAATGGCTGATGGAGGCCATGTGGCACGGCGGCATGTGTTTGTTTGGTCTTTGTTTACGCCGAAGATGAAGGTCACCCCCTCATTAGTGCAGCAGCATCTTTTTTGATGTTGTGATATACATAGTAATCAAGTGTGGCTCACTTCGCTGTTTACTGTTGACCTTTACTTAAAAGCACATCACTGTTGGGTCGCTTTGAAACTTAATTATGCTCCCATGAAACTCCAGGCATCATGTACGGTGGACAGACCTCATTTAATCTGTTGTCATTAGGCTGCAGTAACCCTGTGCTCCCTCTGTAAATAGGGCCCGCACCATAATGTGTATGAATCCATTATGCCTTTTTTTCTATGTAAGAAAATAGACGCTGAGGGTTTTGCTGTGTCAAACTCACTCGTGTACATCCCGGCTTTCAACTGTGTATTCAGAAATCCTGCTTGTCACACAACAATACAGTTTGGCACCTCTCACTTCTCTGCAACTGCCATGCATTTGCATGTCAATAGCGTCAGTCTACCAATGTGCTTTTGGCATTTGTGAATACTCTGAAAGGAAGCCAGGTAGTGGAGTTCTTTGAAAAGAAACATCAGAATAATGTGTGGGGTGTTGCTGCCTTCATTAACACGTTTTCTTTTCAAAATCCATCTTAGCTCATCTGATCATCAATCACAATTAAGGACTCATTTAGAAGTACGAGTTTTAAAAAGTACATGCAGCATTTTAAAGCACATCCCTCAAGGGAAAAGGCAACACACTGTGATACTTTTAGATCAGATTAATTAATTCCCATTCTTACATTGAGTTTAACACCATGTTTTACCTGAATGTGGACTGTCTCTGTGTTTGCTCATTATTGTAACTGCTGCAAATGCTAAGGCACCTAATGCATTATTAGCTCATTAATTTTATGGCCAGCATCTGGGTCATGTCTCTGCTTGGTATATGTACAGTATTATTCTGTGGAGCCCTTTCACACCAAATGATAAAGTTGATCTTTCATTTTTCCCTGGGAACTGCAGCCTACTTACCTTAAATTAAAGCCGTTATTTAGCTTAATAGGCCATGGAAAGATTCATTTTCTCAGCATACTTACAGCACATACTGTACATGCTGGCACACACACACATAAGCACACAAATGCACGAGGCTATTACATTTTTCAGTCAAAGCCCAACAGCTTTCATTTTATTGTTAAAAAAAAATAAAAAAGGAACACAATTAATTCACATTCTTTTGGACAAGTTGATCTGAATTTTTAATCTTTGTCTGCAGAAACATAATTCACAATGCAGTGGATGAAAGTGGTGAATTACATGCACTCAGTGCAAGGCTTCACTGCTTTTTGAAATGGTGCATAGCTAAGTGTTGTCCTCAGGATGATCAGCTCTTCAAAGGCCTGGCATTGTACGGTTTATGAGGATACTTCTGTTTGTGTTTTAGTTTCTGTAATGGGGGGGGGTGGGGGGGGGGGGGTGGCGGGGCCGTTACAATCGCAATAATTAATTTTCTGTATTCCTAGCAGTATATGTCCACCAAATTGTCACATTACTGCATGTAAATTACCCACATAATCCGTTTATAGATACATACTTTCACTGCAAAGGCAATCTAAATCACGTTATCCACGAGATCCATTCCTCTGGCCCGGAGGAACTCTTTTGTTCTGTTTAAATTATTGCCCTCCAATGTGGGTTACTCTTAGTTGCATATCTGCATTTGATATCGGCTCTGCAAATGATTATTCAGGCCAAGGACAACTGCATGCTCTCTTTAACCCAGAGTAAAAGGGTCAATACTAGCCATAGGAGCTGATCCATCTAAGATTTTGTAATGCCGTGCCGATGAACTTGGAGCCATGATTGTGAGAGATCAACTCTCTGTTGTAATTACCAGCCAGACCTCAATTAACTCACAGCAAACCCACAGTTCAACTCTATAAGTTGTTTCAAGTGTTAATAGCTGCCTTAAGAAAAATGTTTCCCCCACTCCCATCCCTGTCAGTTATTTGCTGCTGTCAATTCAGCTGATCCACTTGGATCAATGTTCAATGCGCTGCATATTGTCAGATATATTACTTAAAATTATATACTTTAAGCATTTAATACAGAGTTTAAATAGGAAATAAGCCATAAATCCCAAATGGGATACTCTCAAACCATAATCAATCAATGTAAATGTTAAGCGAGTTTTCATCTCAAGCAGTAACTCTAGATAACTGGTGGGGAGCTGCATGACAACCAGCATTTCGACCAAGGAGTACAGCAGGAGTAATACACAGCAGTTCGCATTTGAAGTCATTGTCATAAACTTTGATTTGCTTTATATACGTAGTGCCATGCCAGCGATGTTCAGGTTCCTTGCACTTGCCTGAATTTTATTAGGGATGCATCCCAGAAGGCTAAAAATCCATCCTCCTTTCAACTGTAAGCCAGAAATTGATGTTAGTGCTGCCATGTTATACGTGCTGTCCTCACAGTGGAGGAGATGAGAGGAGCTGCTTGAAATATCTGCTGAATTCTCCTTGGTATGCTCGAGTGTATCCTCTCTAGGAATTCAATCATGTGCTCACCAAGTCCAATCAAATGTGTTGCCACTTTGCAGATGTGGGATGATATGACCAACAACTGGGAAACACAACATTTGGTAATGCGTACATGGAATATCTGATTCAGCTGGTCACTGACCCTTGTGTGATAATACGTGATGAAAATGCTCTTTTGGATAATTAGCCGGTCATGATGCTGAAACGCAAAGAAGTCATAGAAATTCTGGACTACTCTTATTTTCTTTCATTCTTTTCCCCCTCTAGCCTCTTATGAGCAATAGTTTTGTATAAGTGGTGTCAAAAACAAAAAGAACAGAAAAGGAAAACAAGACTAAGAGTCACTACAGCCAAGTGTCTCGGAGAGGCTTTACTTTAGGCAAAGCAGTATTTTGAGTTAAATGCTATAACTCAGCATGCTAATGCATGTTAGCAAACTAACATTTGCTAAAGCACCAAACACAAAGTACAGCTGAGGCTGATGAGAATGTCTTTAGTTTTGCAGGTATTTGGACATAAATCATAAAAGCACATGCAAATATTGGACAAATCTGAATTTTGACCTGATGATCATGCTAGATAAAAAGTCAATTATCACTAAAGTTATTACAGTTCATACTGTGGGGAACACACATTTTGGTACCACATTGTCATGCCAATCCATCCAATAGTTCAAGATATTTCACTAAAACATTTTACTGACCAGACTGGCATTGCCACTCCGAGAGCCACACTGGTAGTGTGGCTAAAAAAAAAAAAAAAAAAAAATTCATAGTATATGTTTATGTTATACTAATTCTGCGAACTAGGCAGAGTATCGGTACCGAAGTAACCCAGTACCAAAAAGTATCGAAACCAGTCAAACAATACCTGCATTTAAACCATTAAGCATTTTGTGCCCAGGTCTTTAAAAAAAAAGACTATTTGTATGGTTCATTTGGATGGAGAGGAGTGGTGGTGGCATTTTACGCAACTGAATGCTTCCATTCACATCAAGGGTATCAATGAAGTACTCTATTGGTATCAGTATCACTTTAAGGGTACTTGTATTGTCATTTTTGCAGCATGGTGGCCCAATGGTTAGTAGTGATGGGCATTCCGGCTCTTTTTCGTGAGCCGGCTCGTTTGACTCACAAACGGCTCTTCAAAAAAAATTATGTTTTGACTATGATAGGTGTGAAAAACAATTACAATTAAATTATTAAATGAAATCATACTCACAATGTCTCACAATTTCTTTAAAATGCATTTGTTATGAAAAAAGAATACTTTTAAACATTTGCATTTAAATTACAACTTTTGAATGTATAGAAACGACATTCAAAACAAATACAATCTGAATCTGAACAACATAATAGAACCCATATTAAAGTGTTTTTCTCTCTTCTTTATTGGGATGTTATAACCAGCATGGACTATCTCACTAGTTATGTTTTGTATAACTAGAATGAACACACACACAATGCTGATCATATTTTTATTTTATGAGAGATTTGCATTCAGAAATGCGAGCTGCCTCACTTTCGAGGTGCTGATGCGGTTTCTTCTCTCAGTAATAATTTGTCCTGTCTTCGAGAACGGATGTGGCCACTATGCAGAGTCTCTATGTCATGACTTTAGTAAAAAAATGGAGGAGTGTGTGTGTGTGTGTGTGTGTGTGTGTGTGTGTGTGTGTGTGTGTGTGTGCGTGTGTGTGTGTGTGTGTGTGTGTGTGTGTGTGTGTGTGTGATGGCTCGGCCCCTCCCTCATGCCGTATAATTGGTTGACACCTCGTGTATGATTGACAAGAACAGAATGTGAGGCTGATCAGACAGTCGAAACTAATGTGTGCCTACATAATTATTTTTTTGTTCTTTGAATTAGTCAATTATTTTAAATAAAATAAAATTCTCTCATTATTTCATTATTACATAACGATTTGATTTCTATAGGCTCTATTTTTTTAAAATAGAGTCGGCTCTTCGGATATGCGAGCCAGCTCCCGTCGTTCAACCTACAAGAGCCGGCTCTTAGAGCCGACTCATTCGCGAACGACCCATCACTAATGGTTAGCACTGTGGCCTCACAGCAAGTTCGAATCCAGGTCGTTCCGGGCCTTTCTGTGTGGAGTTTGTATGTTCTCCCCATGTTTGCGTGGGTTTCCTCTGAGTGCTCTCGTTTCCTCCATCATCAAAAAACATGTACTAGGTTCTCCAGTCGGTGCCCTTGATCAAGGCACTGGCTCAGATCTGGAGTTGGTCCTCGGGCGCTGTAAATGGCTGCCCACTGCTCCATTGAGGGATGGGTTAAATGCAGAGAATGAATTTTATGACAATAAAGTACCTTTACCTTTACCTTTAGCTTACCTTAATCGATACCCAGCCCTACTGAGAAATGAAAGTATGTAACAACATAGGAAATGGTCTGTAATGGATGATTTGAGATGCGTAGAATAAACAAAATTGCCCTATTTTATGTAGACTTTCCTTTTTTATGGTCAGTGGCATGGTTATTTCTGCAGACACAACAGAGGCCATCCTTGACTTGTGACTCATTCCTTAGCAGCACTTTGGAGCTGTGTTGGCAGGGTGATAGAAATTGCATACAAAACATTTTGTCAAGAGAACAGATCCTACCCTGCAAACGGCATTCGTGGGAGGGTGTATAATGAGTATGCCACGTGTAAAGCCTTGATGTGTTTACATACGACTAGATTAGAGACGGACCCAATACTTGCCCCTGCAGTTTCTCAAAGAATCCCTGTGGGCTACTTGAGCGATTAGCTACTTTGAGTATTTTTTAGATCAATAGGAGTTAGGATGATGAACTGTTGGGGAAATTTCTTTATTTATACTTTTTTTTTTTTTTAAATGTAAGCTCCCCAGTCCTTTCCCATCTAATTGAGTCAGTTTGCTTTGATTAATATCCCTATACCTCCACAAATTGTTTCACATATGGTATTACTACCTTAACTGCATCTGACACTCAGAAACATGCACACCCAGTCAAGAGAAAAAGAAACAATATAGATGTCGGGATGGGCCCCACTGCATCCACTTATAGATCAAATTTGTCCTTATCATTTTAGTCACAAAGAACAAACAGTTGTTTCAAGCACAGTCAGCAGGTAACAGAATGGCCATTATTTATTTTGTAAAAAAAAGGCCCAACCATTGCCATTATGTATCCACTGTGCCTGATCACGTGCTCTGCATGTGCACTCTCTGTGCCCACACTGACGACGCCCCCTGAACGCAGCAGCGAGTGAGAAGCACGGAGGAGCAGACATCAGCTGGACGCAGTGAGAAACACGTAGGAGGAGTTGAGACTGCGAAGATTTCTGAAGGACAGTTACTTTCTAGTGTGTGCGCCCATGGAATTGTAAATTACTTGTTGTGTTAGGTACACACAGTTAGTGTTTATTAGCCAAACGTGTTTAGGTTCCTGACCCGACACCCCGAAGCGATTGTTGCTGCACCTATTGCATCTTATTTACACATTCTCCCAAACATATTTGCTCCGCAGCCACAGTATTCATCTCAACATGTACTCACCTGGAATCAGTCTTTATTTGGCCTGCCAAGCTCACCTCTCCATGTTTCCTTGGCCGTTTGGCTGGTAATGATACTCACAGCAGCATTTATCCAGCAGCCAGGAGATGGGGTGGAGACACATGGCTTAGAAGGCAGCCAAAGCAGTAGCACCGTCATTCCCCACCATCTCCCTTTTGCTCTTTAGCAATATGTCAGCATCACTGCGGTGATTAGCAGTCTGAATGTGCTGCGTCTTTGTCCTTCATTTAATGCCAAATCTCCTAAGTAATAATGACTGCACAGGCTCTGTGTCTGACGAAAAAAGCAAAGGGAACGAAGAGTGGGCCCTCATCCCTCACCGTTATAGTTGTAGTGGTTCCCAGCAGGAGCCTTAAGAAGCCGCAGTTTGGTTTTGACAATTTTTTATTGTTGTTTTTGAAACATGCCAATCTCCTTGATTTAATATGGTGGGCTGTTGTCCGTCAAGCCCCGGAGCTTATATACAGAGCATGCCTGCGAGAGGAGACGTGCAGTATGTGTGTTCATTCATTATTGATTTCGCTGTGTTGAAATAAAAAATTTGCCTATGTGAAATAAACACGTGTAAGCAGACAATTTACAGATTTGTTTTCCACATTATTGACACGCAGAGGCCAGAGAGAAATCCTATCATAAGCTGAGCCTTTGCACTGATGTAGATTGGTAGCTTTCTGGAGCACAAATGGAAGGTGAAGACACAAAATTAAGTTTTTTGCCGTTGCCTCTCACATTTTAATGAGTTCAGCTGAGGTAACCGTCCGGGTACATAGGTTTCTGTCTTCTGCTTCCTGTCTTGTTGCCTGTCTCTTATCGTTTCTATAATGGCACTCTCAGCCTTTGTTATAATGTAACAGCACCAGAAGCATTTGTAATCAGTGATTACACTCTCTCAGGTCGGGACGGCTCACTTCATTTGAAGTTAGATGTTCCAGAGGACTAATGCAGCTTTGTGAATACCATTGTTGCAGTCTAGCTACTATAATAACAGAGTAGGGAGAGTCAGAAACTCTATCTACTCAGAACTGTTATTGGTTCCTTTTTTAACGGAGTCCATTCAGCCTCTCTCTAAGGGATGTCGAGGCATAGGAGTACATTTGGCTCTGTGCTCAGACTTTTATTGCGATGCCGAGATCTCTCCGGTGTAGGAGAACAAAGGGCAAAGGCTTCTACAGTAAGCGTACATGGCTGTGGGCTCGGACCAAAATAAAGAGGAATAAAGTCTATATATTTTCTTCTAAATATGGGATCTGTATGGGGACAACTCCCATGTTGTACTGTTGGGGTGCTTTTGAATATTGATGAATAGGGATTGGACTGGCAGAATTCAACATGTCCTATTAATCTGGTACCGGAGAATTGGGGAGGGTGGTGTTTAACGGCTTGTACTTGGTGAAGTGCCGTCTTGCATTAAGGGCTAATAACCTCCCTTAGACTCGGCACAGCACCCCACTCTCTCCTCTTCTTCCTCCTCCTCCCCTCCCCCCACCGCCATCACCCCAGTTGTATTTATTATGGGCTGCAAGGCCACGGTGATGAGACGATCAATATTTCTGGGATGATGAGGGAGAACTCATGCAGTCTCTCTCTCTCTCTCTCTCTCTCTCTCTCTCTCTCTCTGTTCCTCCCTTGGCAGTGCTTCAGCAGGTAGAGAGATCAAAGCAGAGAGGACCTCTGAGGTGCTGTTGGAGGGGAGACTGATGAAGTCCTCTGTGCTGTGTGTCCTCTAAACACACACACTCCATCACACTGTCCTATGTCCTTGCTATGTCCTGATTACAAAGTTTGACCTCATGTATTTTATCTCGACAAGAATTAGTGCTATCATGCTTATTCTGCTGCTGTGTGCACAGATCTAAACATAAATGGCCTCAGTTCAACTGGAAATTCAAAATCTTTTATCAATGGGGAATAATAAGGAGCCCTTTGGAAAACTTCCTTTCGGTCAGACATCTTTCTCTGTTCAGTGAATGAGTGTAAATGTGATTAGTCAAAATTCACGTTGAAACAGTTTTTGCAGATGGATCAGTATGGCTGGGTATCGTTAAAGTAATGTCCATACCAATACCCTGACTGTAACGTTAGACAGCCAATCCCAAACATTATTAGATCTTGGTAGCAGCTTGCTGGATGCTTATTGGCTCACTGACGCTGATGAGATTTACTCCTTAGGTATTGGCAATTCGGTCAATGTCTAAAAGGTATTGAAATTGGTACCCAGCCCTATGGGTCAGACATGTAGGCATAAATCATCAGGTGCTTTTTTATATGGTACTTTAATTTTCTAGTTCCAGAAGTGTTTTCCCCAATTCTTTGGTCTCATTTAAAACAACTTTTAAACTATATCCTCAATGTTACTGAACATAGAAACAGAGGACTCTCTCGGCTTATGTAACGATCCCATAGGTTTATGTTATAGCCATCGGTATTTTTTCTTTGTTTCTGAGATATCATGTTTTGTCCATCATTTTGGCATAGCGGACAGTTCCAAATACTACAATAACCAATATTTTCCGCCGCCATTGCCATGGAGAAGAGGCAAGTCTGAGGCATGAATCGGAGAAGTAGCAAATCGCCGTTACAGTTAAGAACAAAACACGGGGCCATAGTTGCGTTCAACCACAATTAATCCAGACGTTAAAAGTGAATAATTTGTTTATTTTTTATATATATTTTTGTGGCTTTTTGCCTTTACTGGATAGGACAGCTGAAGACAAGAAAGTGGGAGAGAGAGGGGGTTGACATGCAGCAAAGGGCCACGGGTCGGAATCGAACCTGGGCCACTGCGGTAAGGACTGAGCATCGGTACGTTTTTTATTGAATTTTTTTTATTTTTACCTTTATTTATTCAGGGAAGGTTCACTAAGAGGAAGCCTCTCTTTGATCACATTCACACAGTTACACATTCATACCTGGAAGCTGCCCAGTACAACCGCAGTCTGACCTGCTGGCCACTGAGCAGCTCCACTGGAGCGGTTGGGGTTAAGGGCCTTGCTCAAGGGCACCTCAGTGGTGGTAATGAGGGAGGGACAAGCGCTACTCTTTCACTTTCCCCACCCAGATTTTTTTTTATCCTGTCGGTCTGGGGATTGAACCGACGACCTCCTGGTCACAAGCTCGCTTAGGGCCACCACTGCCCCGTGGGGCACACAATCAACCAGGTGAGCTGCCAGGGTGCCCCAAAAGTAAATAAATTTAAGATTCAGATTGTTTTCAGTTTTCAAGACTGTAATGGTGTGTTCTTTTTTTTTTGCCCAGGTTGCAACTGGGAATGACGTCACACACGAGTTGAATGCGTCGGATTTTCATTCTTTTCATTAGCTCTAGCCAGGTTAGCCATTGTTAGCAATGCCAGTTTAAACAACGTATGCGCTGTTTTTGTGTGCATACAAGCCGCGTGACAACACAGATAGACGACAGCGCTGCGTGTACGACTGATTTAGTGTGGCACAAATAACACAGAAGTGCTTATAACTATGTTACTACAGCTTTCACAACTGTCGATACAGGGGGCAGCCATGTTGGATTTTCAGCTCGGGGTACTCGGTGGTTGTACGAGTTCCGAACTCGTAAATACGAATACCATTACCATTAGCTTCCACCCCCATTAGCCACATACTGTACCTGTACATAACAACATTTTAGGCTTATTAGTTTTACTGATATACCAAAAATAGGTTGGACAACATTTGTATTCATAGAAATGGAATGGACGTCAATGGGGTGGGCGAAATATTAGAACTACCTCTCAGTATAACGTAAAATAATTCAACAGCACAACAAACTACAGCCTCTGAAATGACCATAACGTTCTAACAAAAGCTGAACATATAACCTTCATGTAGGTGGGATGCATGGCTGTTAGCCTATATTAAACAGAATTAAGTTTAGCTAGGTGTAGATAATAAACTGGCAACTGAGTGTATTATATGACTGGTTGTGGTGTGTGGTGTTTGTAGGTGTTTTCTTGTTGAGCTGTGTGTATTCTTATAAAGGTCCATCTAGGTTTCACTCTAGCTTGGACTATACATGTTGTGGTACTGTATGTAGCACTGGTCGATGCTATAGTCTTGTCTTATCTTGTATAAAAACTAAACAGGAACAACCTTTTAACAATATAGTTCATATAGTCTTTGAACTACGACGGCATTAACATCTGCTAGGTTTTTCAGCTCATACTACAGGGATCCTAGTGAGCAGGGGGACTTGTCAGTGTGACTTTTCAGTATTTCGAAGCCTTTGCCAGCCCTTGGCGCCCAGCAATACAAGGCTTTTAGTCCCTAGATTGGATATGGATGGCTTTTCATGTATTATCATTAAGCAGGTGCTTTCTGCGCTGGAGTCTCGAAGCAGAATAGTCCACCACACACATTTCATTTGCACAAGTATCAGTGAAGGTGAGCTCAGTATTTACAAGATGTACTGTATGTGAGGGTTTCCATGTACAACTTCCACCGGCAGGCTCCCGTTGATACACGTCTGCAGCAAATGGGAAAGCTGCCTAGTGATAACAGCACCTCCAGGAACGTCAGGATTGCTTTTTCTCAGTGGTTAGTGGCCCTCCGACGGCTGCTGATACATTATAAATCATTTACACAGTCATTTTGGAATGCAATATCCTCCTCTAAATGCTGGCTTTTCTTCTCCATTGTTATTAGAGCAAATACTGCAGTAGGCGCACAAGGCAGTAAGGGACCCTAAGCCACAGAAATTGAAAATTGATCAGGCAGTGTGAGAAGTTGTTGTCACTGGCACCCCTGGATAACCATGGGACTGTTGATTAGCATTTACAGCGCTGTCACTGGAGGTACCTGTACTGCCTGTAGCTACATCCTCCTTTTGGCCCTTCTCTTGTTCATCCCGAAAAGAGATCACTTGTAAGAGCAAACAAGGAAGATGAAATTTAAATTCTACCTTCTTCATATCTGTTCTGAAGGGAGTTGTAGGGAAAATGCTGCATGACATTAAGCCACGCATGACATTTTTATCATGTTATATTGTGCCTGTGTATGACTACTGTTGGGTTTTAGCAATGCGTCTCCTGTAGATGGCTACATGTGTTTTCAATTAAGGTAATGGGAGGGGGGGGGGGATCCACAGATCTTTTCTCTGCATATATACATTTCGAAACTGCATTCCAGGTGGGCACCTGGCATTTGTTTTTTCTTTAAAACAAATTGTTAACCTATCTTTTAACTATTCATGTAAACATTGGCCTTTTGAGTAGAAAATAGTTACCTACTGACAGTTGATACCTTTCACATTTCACTTGTCCTATTAGCATTATTAGGCACATCTTGAATTGCAATATCCAAGTCAAAGGCAGGTTCTTGATTATGTAGATTGATGATAGCACTGAGAGCTCTGTCATCTTTATGTGATCTGTTTTATGTCATACCAGAAAGGGACTCCACAAGTCAATAAAAATGACTTGACTAAAAATGAGAGCAAACGGGTGGGCTGTCAGAGAAATGTCATTAATTTTCCTGTCGTCTTCCCTTGCAGTACGGGATAGAAGATCTGACGAGCGGCGAGAGGACGGTGAATAAGGACCTCGCTGCGGAGAGGAGCTGCGCTTCTGTGACTGTTTCTCCTCGTCTGTAAGCCGGCGGGCTCCAGTATCACAGCTGATGACTGACCCTCAGGTGGTTGGACTGCAGGGCTGAGTGGGAAGTTTTTGCTGAGGGGGGTTCCCCAGCTTGTATGTTGGTCACTTGCAGTTGCACTCGCTCACAAGGACCATGTGGTTTTCTCCAAGGAGAAGTCTTCTCCCCTCGCAGAACTTGCACGGTGCCCACAGTTGCACTTTCAATTTCAACGTGTCCTTGTGGGTGTTCAGTTTTTGTTGGTGCTTCGTGGCCGTGAGAGGTCAGAACTACCACCCCACTGTGAACACGCAGTATGGGAAACTCCGAGGGGTGAGGGTGCCCCTGCCTAGTGAGATTCTGGGGCCGGTGGACCAGTATCTGGGGGTTCCTTATGCCGCCTCCCCAGTGGGAGAAAAACGCTTCATGCCCCCTGAGCCTCCTTCCTCCTGGTCAGGGATCAAGAACGCCACTCACTTTGCTCCTGTCTGCCCCCAAAATATTCACAACGCTGTGCCAGAGATCATGATGCCTATATGGTTCACCTTCAACCTGGATATAGTTACTACATACATACAGGATCAACACGAGGATTGTCTTTATCTTAACATCTATGTTCCAACTGAGGATGGTGAGTGCGTCGAGTAAACAGGATGAAACCAAATCTCTCCTCCTACTATTCTGTCTCTGCCTCCTTCCCGCTCTGTCTTTCCTCTCAAATGTTGTGCCACCTCTGTACTTTGCGCGGAGCATGACCTGTTGTCTGGCGCATGCTGTGTCTGTGTCCATCATCTCAACCTCCCATCTTGACTTGATCTTTCATTTAGTCTTTTCATCAACTCTCCCCTTCCATGCCACTGTTAGAGGTTCCTCTTTTGATGACTAAATGACTTATTAATATGACTGAATAAGAAAAAAAAGAAAAAAAAATCTAATCATACAAGAAGCAGATTGGAAATACCTGGTGCACCTTCCTACCCTCACTGTCTTGACTGTTCTGGGGATATTAGCCATTAGTGATCAGTAGCCTGCCTCATAAGTGAATGATCTACTACTGTAGGTTGGTGAAATATTCGGTCTGGTACACGAGAGGCCTGTGGCATCAGCCTGACCTATGTAAGACCCTTTACTCTCCTTGCTTTATCCAGTTTTTCCTTGCACAAAGCTAAAAGCAAGAGCAGGTTTTGTGCAAAAGCTAAACATAGATTGGGCTCCACCATGACTAAAAGTCTCACAAGTTTTAGATTTCTTAAGTAGCCCCCATTATTTCACCACTTGAAGAAGACCCACACAGGAAAAATGTTAAGTGCTCTGATAATCAAATGGGCAATGTCAAATAACACGTTCACTTTTCAGATTACAATGTGAACTGCAAAACTTCAGAAAATCTAGCCTATCTGCCTGCTGTGTGGCTGTAATGGGTCTTAAATAGAAGTGCATGTGAATATGGGCTTCCTGTGTCCCAGAATGCAGCAAATTCATTCCACCATTTTGGAATATTTCTGCAGCGACACCCTAGTTACTTTCTCAACAGGTCCTCTGTTCTTGTTGTTGATGATGATGACCGGGAAGGGGGGAGGAGGAGGTGGAGGGAAAGAGGGTGAAGATGGGGGTCTGACTCAGTCTGAGTTGTTGCATGTAACGTGCAATCTTTTCCCAGAGCTCTCTGTTATTTTGTAGTTTTTCCATTCATTTTACAGTCAAAAGAATATCCAAGGAATGTGCCAGGAAACCCAACAAGAAAATGTGTAGAAAAGGAGGTATGTAAAAACAAGAAAAAAAAAGAAAGAAAGCCAACACGGAACGAAAGAGGAATTGAAAGAGTGAAAAAGAGAGGAGAGTGATGGGTGCATCCTTCCCAAGTCGCCAGTATCACCACCTATCAACTCCCAAATCAAAGTGATAATTGGGTTGAACGTGGGACTTGTGACTCAGATCAACCTTGACATGAGTGTGAGAGATGAGTGTGTGTGTTTGTGTGTTTGTGTGTGTGTGTGTGTGTGTGTGTGTGTGTGTGTGTGTGTGTGTGTGTGTGTGTGTGTGTGTGTGTGTGTGTGTGTGTGTGTGTGTGTGTGTGTGTGTGCGTGCGTGTGCGTGTGTGTGTGTGTGTCTGTGTGTGTGTGTGTGTGTGTGCTGAAGTGTGGTTTTACTATGAGAAAGTAGTGAAAATGCAGGTCCCTAAATAAATAATGACGCTTTGGCAAGCAAGTGTTCCTGATGTCCAAGAATAACATTTATTAAAGGTATAGTGGAGGATTTTCTTTTTCCGGGTGGATCATCAAGACTATTGGTCCTCCTAGTTGTCAATCATTCCGGTTATATGTTTACGTAAGGCCGTCTCACGGCCGCCTTCTCCCCGCTCTCGGCTGGTGCTGGCTCTTGCGCCCCCGCCCTGACCTCGTCTCCCTCGGCCTCTAGGCGCACCCCCCCCTCCTGAATCTTGGTCGGGATGAACAGGGCACGGACTCGTAGTCAATATCAGATCCCACAAGACTCTCTTCTTGAAAGCTCTAAACACACCAGCAATAAAAAACAACAACTTAGATGCTAGACGATAGCTTGTTTGTTGGCCTGTAGCATGCTAAAGTTAGCTATAGAGATGCTTGTCGTAAATAGATTTTCACTTACCGGTGGCGAGTCTGACATAGTGGAAAAAGTGCAAATCTTTTTTTGGAAAGTAGGCTTGTATGAGCCATGCCGACAGCAACTTGTAAACAGAGCGTGCATCAGGAGAACTAGGCGTGTGCATGCTCTCTTGTGCACACGTTTAATAGGCGTTCCCTCTCGGGAGCAGGTAGGGTGTTGCGCATGTGCACTTTTTCAAAAAGTGGAGAGGGCGGTTCTTTTCCTGGAAAATCCTCCACTATACCTTTAATATATCATTTTTTACATGATTGTATTAATTGTTCATGTTTAAAGTGTAATACTCTTCAATTTAAATACAACTGTAGATTAAATCAGAGGCACGAGTGCTGCTTTGACTTGGTATGCAAAGAACTTTAGTCATGTTTCAGACAGCTCTGACAGCACTTAAGACACCAGCTTATTGGAAGTATTTGTCAAACATGACACCTGAAAGCGTCGGAGCCTCAGCCGTTGATTAAATTTACACAAAAAAGTGGAGGGCCACCTCTCCCTTACATTTCTGATTCACAATTGTTCAAATAGGTGGTGGGGTGTTTTATTGGCATGACAGCTTTCATCCATCCATGTGGCAAGTGTGCAAACACACAGCCGCGGGGAAACGCAATCCAATTTCATTAGCAACAGCTAAAATCTGACTGTTGGTAACAACAGAGGGCTCATTTTCGAAGCCTGCCTGAAGGCACTAGAGGACCTTAACGAGTAGCCTTAAGACTGTGATCATGAGCATATTTCAAGATCCAGTTTCAGCTGGGAAACCTCTGCTGCTGATTTCCATGGAGGCAAGAGGCAGCTATTGGCCTCACTCTCTGTGCTCGTACATTCTGCTTTGCTAAACCAATTTTGTTAGAGACAGACTGGCCCTTCAGGCACTTCTGCTTCTGAATTAGTCCCAGTTGTAGAATATACACCGAAATATCTCTTTAATATTCCCCTTCCACTTGGAATTTTTCAATTATCTTCGCCATGTTTGGTAATACGAAAATGGTTTATCATAATCATAATTTCATGTGTTGGTTTTGTTATTATTATCATTATTGTGCAGAAAGATGATTGTTGCAGAGTTCCTCTGTTGCTATGCAAAGGTTGCAATTTTCTGTTTTCATTTATTTCAATTGCACCGTTTTTTAAACTGCTTCTACTAATCTTGGCTTATGTTGAATTAGCAATGCAAAGGAAGCATAATGTATCCGTCTTAGGCAATGTAGAAAGCAAGCTCTGAAGCATACTTTGCTTTTGGTTAAATGTTTCCGACAAAGAAGTTAAATATAGAGTGGGAAACAGTTTAACAGTTAATCACTTTCCTCATTAAATGTTTTAATTAGTGTCATTTCAATGGTTAAATCTCTACCATAAAAATTGGTAATAATAATAATAATAATAATAATAATAATAGGGGTGTATGTTTTTGTTTTAAAGTTTTGCTGTGTTTTCAGTTGAGACCTGTATAATGCAGTAGAGTCCTACACACCGTGCATATTCAGAACTAATATCACCTAAGAACACTACCTACTTTGCAATCTGTATCTCTATGAATGTGCTTCCTCTGGAGGAAAGAGTGATTCATTTTAGAAAGAAGTATGGCATTTTAGTTTTGATGAAATGGTTGTGTAATTGTTGCCAAGCAACAGTGTGCAGTTGTGACAGGAGCAGAGTTAATGGTCCTCTTACCTAGCATGAAGCACCATTGTTGCTTATACGCCTGTGATGCTAATCAAGTGAGAAATGTACATCACCCACAAACCTTGTAAAATGCATCACACGTGATCTGAGTTATACCGTTTTTCCACCAAAATTAGGGTGTATATGCATGTTTTTTTAAACGTGTAGAGTGCACCTGCTAAAAATAGGCGATAGACTCCTTTCCCATTGCCAGTAGACGAGCATGCCTGTCTGTTTTCTAGTGTATCATGTTCAATATCATGAATGTGCCATAACACAGGGTCAGCAGCCAGTAAAAAGCAGCATGGTTGAAAATTCTTTCAAACTCGGTGCCGACTATTTTGGAAAGATGTCTGAGCGCTGCTTGGGTGGAGACAGACGGATTTCTTTGGTTGAGATGACAGAAGTTACAAATGGAGGTGGCTGGCGTCATAGTATCGCGCTGGAAAAGAGGCGGGAATTAGCGAGCCCATCTGGGTGTCATGTGTCCATCACTGCCGATTGGATCCGGAGCCGATAAATACCTGTGCCTACTGCAGAGTTATTTGTCCTGGAAATGAATGCAGATTTTAACTTTTCCCACTAAAGACAAAAGCCAGATGATAGTGGGTGTTGGTGGTTCTTTTGGCCAGTGGGAAAGGGGCTCAAGATTCTTCTGTTTTATGACAAGAGGCTAGTATGTGATGCTTTGTACAGTGTTTAGCACAAGCTTAAGCAGTTAGTTAGTTAGAGCAGTGGTGGTAGGAACAATATATATGTAGAATTCTGTTTTCAAGGAATAATTCTCATCTTACAAGAGATTGAGAATTATTGAGAAAGTATGCCCTATAGATCCTGTGCTATTAAGTGGATGGAGGCCCTTTAACTGAACAGTAGTGCCCTGACAAAAGATCAGAGACAGGCTCATTTAAAAAATAATGGAAGGCTCAAGACAAAATAATAGCACATGCTCCTGCACATGCTGTTTTCAGAGTGGTTGGTTGTTATTCAGATTTAGGTTGTTGTGCGGCTAATTTTGGCTGTGCAAAATCAACAGAGCATTGGTCTTTGTTCAGAAACAAATTGATGTTTACACTGACTAAAGTGCAATTTAGAGACCGTCTTTTACTAGAGTAATGCAGCACCTGTTCAAGATGTCCGAGCAGGTAGTCTATTGTGCAAGATCAGCACCGTAGCCCACTGCTCTCTCTAAAGTGGCCTTATAGTGTGCACACAGGGCACAGACAGAGCAGCAGATATCGGAGCCTTGGTTATAGCACTCGGTCATTTTCTCTTCTCTGACTCAGAGTGAATGGAGTGAAGAGAGGGGTAATGATGTGCAGGGACACAGCTAAGCACTATTCAGCCTCAGAGTGCTAGATTGGCTTGAGATGAGTCAATTTTGCAAGGACAAACCCTGATGAGGTCAACCTTTATCTTTAAAAGAGATGTATATTGTTACATTTATTGTCAAACTTTAAAAGAGATCTGTAAAATAATCCTTTTGATGAGATCCTCATTGAGGCAGAGTTCTGGTGATAAGGTCTGCTGCAAGCTGCCTGTTTATACAATATGCACATTATTTTTTACAGGGTTTTACAGCACTCTCTTTCACCGCTTGTAACCCACTTATAAAAAATGTCCTCAGAGTCCTTTACAGTCCTTTACAACATAGCTTCTGAGAGACACTCTGAGATCAACCTTCCTGACTCCTAAATTCATCCCTCATCATGAGTCATTTGAGATAAGTGCAGTGAAATCTGTTGTATATTTTGGCTTGATTTGGACCACTCAACTATCATTCTTAGGCAGCCCTCACAGGCAGCAGGCTGCCATGTGTTATGTAGCCCGGTGCCAGTACTGAAAAGCCCAATCAGTTGCCAAACCTGTAGATTAACTACCCCAGCAGAAACATTTTTTCCTCTTACCAGATGACCTCCAGATGCTTGAGAGCTGCGAAAACTGCAAAAGAGCCCCAATTCTGGTTAGACTGTGTCTGGGCCATGACAGACAGTAACACGCCATGGTAATCCCGTTGGTTGGCCAACTCAACCCTGCCTCGGGGAAAGAGGGGCTGCTCCCTGAGTGCTGCCGGAAGAAATCTGTACGCCAACCAGACAGCACAAAAACTTTCCAAAAAGACAGGAACAAATATTGGCTTGTGTGATTTGAAAACAGAGTAGATGTCAGCTTTTGTTTACTTTTACTTCCATGATCTTCTGTGATCATCTATCTAGGACAGTTGATGACCCCAGCGAGTGAAGGCTGGAAAACCAGCTAGAGGCAGATCCACTCACACTGACTTGAGATGCAAGACGCGACCTAAGCAGGAAGTCCCTATTCAGAAGCCTCCTGCTGCTGTGCTGCCCAGCTTCCCCAGTCAATCCAAGGCTCAAAATCTCTGTTCTGTTCTTTGTTTATCCCAAACTAAAAAGGGATGAAGAACACAGCCTGTGGAGTCTTAAAGCCCCATTAAAGAGGAAAACACAATTTATTTTGTGCTTCTGGTATCTCTGTTTGCTTATACCAATGCTCTTGAACCCTTTAAATTTCTCCTTTAAGTGGACTTAATCATTCAAACCTGTGTTTTTATCAAGCGGCAACCTCCGGTGCTGAAAAACAAAGCCGACACAGAAGTGCCAAAAACTTCCTTGAATGGTCTCTTGAGGCTCCAAAAGACAGTCAATCCCCATAGACACCCTAGTAAAAAAAACTTTACAGCAGAAATAAAAAAAAATTGTACAGCCTGGCTTTGTTTTCTATAGGTAAGTTCACCCTTCAGAGGTCCGTTTCAGGTAGGAGGATTAAACTCTGAGTTTGTTAAGCCTGAGATGAGGGAAACTCTGGGTTTTCTGTTTCAGAAAGAGAGTTAACTTAACCTCGGAGTCAGTTACTATGGTAACTGAGCCTATGAACCTAACCTGGTCGGGAGCAGGTTTTCTTCAAGAAACCTTGAGTTTCTCTCAGACTCTTCCCCATGGATGTATGAAGAGAATTAACGCTCCTCCCTCTGACACAGAGCGCTCATTTCCTCATTCATTCATTCAGTCTGTATCAGGCACATTTCAGTGCAGTTTGTTATATTGGCATGAATAAAAAAAACATTGTTGGTTTATTAACTGTTAGGCAGACTTTAAAACATTGTTTTTTCTCAAAACATGGCATTTCCTTTTGTCGACGATCCCGTTGATGAAGACGCTGTATGGCAGGGAGTTAAACACACGTCGGAAGATGATATTGACACATTTTAATTTCCAGATAACTTCCTATTTGAGCGGTATGGTTTTTCTTCCCAGTCATCAGTTATGTAGGCTACATAACCTTATCCGTCCTCATATCACTATATCACCCATCGTGGACATGCTGTACATCCCAGCACATTCTTTGTGTTGCATTAGCTACAGTTGTCTCTACAACCTTGGTGATGCGGAGCATTTTAATAAAGCTCCGTCAGAAGAGATCGCTCTAAAACGTTGTATAACTGCTATAAATCATCTTATGCTTTGTGTTTGGGCTTAAGTATATCCTGACAGTCTAAGCTTTCAACCGATGTGCTGCATGACCATATATTTTGAAGATTGAATGCGTCAAATTTATAACAAAGTTTAAGCAGCGTCCACTTTGAGCGTGAGTGTCCCGTATACGGGTCAGTGAAAGTAAAGAGTTTAAACATTTGTAGTGTTCCCTGGACACAAACCAGTAAGAGCCATTAAAAAGGAGTTCCACAGTATTGCAGGTGAATGATGTAAACCCTTTGAAATAAAAGATTAGGAATTATAATTCTGTTAATGATGTTGCTGCAGCCTTAGAATGGGATTAGTAGAACTAGGACTTTTTCGCCCGCAGTATTGCACCTAAATGAAATAGATTTTCAGTAATATTAGCTATACCTACTTATGATTAAATATGATATACATTATATTGGAATATACGCATTTACTCTAGCAGCAATTTTCTCCAACACAAATTCTCTCTCTTTTGCAGCAGCCGCTGTGTTGCTTTTTTAATGAAATACATGTTCAAACTCGCATATGTGCGCATGAGTATTTCCGCCGACCCGTTTGTTTGTGGTTGTTGCCATGGTGAATCGTAGTATCATGGCTCCATTCATGCTGTCTTTGGTGCACGCGTGTAACCCTGAGTCAACCTACTCCGAGTTGATTGAACCAACTCGAATCAGCTGTTGTGAAACTCAGGGTAAATCAACTCAGAGGTCAGGCTCAGACTCAGAGGTTGAACCTCCTACCTGAAACGGACCCCAGAACAACTGTACAGGCGTTGAATTGTTTTATAACTCACCCGTTAAAATTATATTAAGGTTTAAAGTTCTCCATAATTAAGTGACAGGTGGGTGCCATCACAGGAGACTGTAGGCTTGATTCGACCCGCCTCAGCTCCATCCACGCTCCACTTCTTTGCCCATGTTTGGATTAGCCGACGTCAGGCACTGCCAAGATGGCAATGGCCGGAGCCACTGGGAGCCGCCCACTTTGAGCTTCAATTTGGCTCTTCAGAAACCTATGGGAGACGTCAGAGACTACGTCCACATTTTTATACAGTCAAGGGTTTTTATGGCTGTACTATAAAATGCATCGTTTTATATACATTTTCTTGCAATTCAGGCTAATTTGGGATTGTGGCATTAGTATTTCGCATGGAGGTTAAAGGTGCCCTATGGAGTTGTCTTGTAAACAAACAAAAAAAAGTTATGTATACATTTAGTATTTCTCGCCAAAACGCATTGCTTGTAGCCTTGAGGTTCAACACAAAATTGTAGTACATTTCTTGGTGTTCTACTGCCAACAAGTGTGTTGAAGGCTACATACCTTAGCATTGTTCTGACTTCCAAAGGCTTTGAATTAATCTAGAATCAGTAATAATGGATTCAACTGTGGTGCAGCAGTTACTTAAATAACTGTTGTGTCTTTCAGAAGATTAAGAAGCCTGAACCCTGGAAAGTCTGGATTGTTTTTTTAAGCTATTTGTGCAGCGTTGTCTTTTTTTCTCCTAATATAGGGAATAAATGGTTCATTAGGTGTCCAGAACAGATGTAAGAGAACCCAGTGTGCGAGGCTGCCACTATACTCCGAAGCCTGTGGTCTCTGTTAAACATGTCTCTTTCCATTATCGAGCTGTAGACAGGAAGAAAGACAACTTGGCTTGTTTTGTTTTTCATTTTATTTTGGGAACAGCTGAAGCGCAGTGTGAGTTTTGGCTGTCCTTTACTGCAGGATTACAGCCTCCTTAACCTTTTAGCTGCATTCTCCATCATTCTCTCTTATGTGTCCCTCCCAAGCTGTTCCTTAACCTCTACACTGGGAGAAGGATTGAGAGAGATGGAGAGAGAGAGAGAGAGAGAGAGAGAGAGAGAGAGAGAGAGAGAGAGAGAGAGAGAGAGAGAGAGAGAGAGAAAGAGAGAGAGGGGGGAGAGACAGATCTGGGCACTCTGAAAGAGAAATATGGCCACCTGAGGATTAGAGACTGAATATAACTGCTCTAAATTGTCAAGGCCGCAACATTTCACATTTCACTAAGTCCCTTTCCACATTCTGACCTTTCTGATATTTAACTCTAAGGCCCATCTATTGTCAGCGAACCTTTTTCCAGCAAAGGCAAGGCAGTTAACATTTAGCCCTTCCACGATGTATTGAGTGAATTCTGGATTCATTCAAGTAGTCTCTAGAGGCTGAGAGCACTCTATATCTGTATGTATGTGTGTGAGTTTGTGTGCATGATTGGATTTATTCATGTAAAACTACAGCCAACTACTAAACTGTCTTTTGTTTGCAATTCCATCCTGCTCAAATGTTACATTCCAATAGCCTTTATGTAACAAACAAGCCAATTGAACATCTTTGACCCTGATTTGATAAATGCGACAGGTTTCTATTTTACTTGTCAAGATGGATGAATAAAAGCTGTTATTAGAGATGCCGCCTGTTCTAAAGAGATGCAAATGTCCACTCCCGAAGGCCGGCTGTGCAAAGAAACCTCGTAGTTTTATTTCAACGTCACTCTCTTTCGCTGCGGCATCACATTAAAAAAAGCAAGGTCAAATATAGGCTTGCTGAGTCACTGCAGATGTCACATGTTTGCAGTTCCTATTATAGATCCAGCAGTTGACACACACAGGCTCACAGACAACACAATTCAAAGTGACAGAGCTTCCCTGTTGACACCTGCCATCCAATCTATGCCTGTCTGAAGCATTATCACTCAATAACATCACTGTTTTACCATGTCAACAGCTCAGTGAATGCTCGAGTAACGGCAATCACTAACAAGCCATAAAGAAGCCTGTTTCAGCAGGTGACGCATCTTCGTTTGAAACATTTTTGTAGGCTCCCTTGAAGCCTACACGAGAGAGACATGACATTTGAGAGCTTAATGGGACTCACTTCCTACACAAGTAAGATGCTTTTCACTGACCTGGTGCAGTTTTAAATTGCCATACCTGACAAACTCTGATACTAAGGCCATTTTTAGACTGACTAGCACTTGAAACAACGCAGGCTCCTTTTTCACTTCAATTGAGATCACTCTGTTGGCAGCACAGAGCACTTCAGAAGTATACAGGGTCTGAAAAAGTGGAGTCTGGCTCCACTTTTGCTGCAACGTTATCTGACACGGCGCTGCGTTGGCCAATCAAGCGCACATTCCAGGTAGTACTTAGTACTTTGTAACGTGAATATTTCTGCTCATTCTCTGGCAATTGTTGCAACGAACATTCCATAGTTGTAAAATCCAGTCTCATAGTGAACCGCTGTAATTTGGCGTCTGATAATGAATTGAACTGATAAATGATGGTATTTTATGGAAACAACACCCCCTCCCCCATTAATGCAGCCCCTTGCGACCCATTAAGCAGGGTTGTTTTTGAATTGAATTATTGAAGTGGACGTGCTACAAAACTCTGACCAATTGAACAATATCCACATGATGGGTTTTCTATCATTCGGCTTGATTGCTATTACGTAAAGGGAACACGTGCACAAAAAGTCTTTTATACTCTATGTTGTTAATGGATTATACATTTTGATTACATTAGCAAATGAATGAAGAGGATGCGGCTCTCACCTTACCCTTTGCAATGGCTTATACAAAAGCACAACCTTCCATAACAATGTCCACAACTGGCTGTACGTATAGTAATATCAGTCCAAGAACCTGATACGGCCAGACAGGATGAAACAGAAGAAGTTGTAGTAGTCATATGATTATGTTTGCCTGTCTCAAGCTCATATAGCAGCCTATATAAACTGTATAATTCTACAAATTATTAGATTGAACAAGGTCACCATGCAGACTGTGGAATCAACTAATTTAAAAAGCTTCTCCACTTTTAGAGCTTGAATGTACTCAGTAAATGTCAAGACACATAGCCTGTTACATTATGCAATATATTGCACCTATCAATTAACAATGGATGAGGTGTTCAAACACGGCGGTGCATTTATTCAAATAAAAGCTGTTTAACTAGTGCCTATGTCAAAGAGGTTTATATCACTTTTGACTTGCCCGGACTGACAGGCTTGCCCTTATGAATGACAAAAATACTATTTGTAAAATGCAGTGAAATTTATAAATATTTTTTAAGGAAATATTAAATGTAACGGTTGACATTGTGATCATTGAAAAAGTATTTGGGCCTGAGTGCATCATGTGACATTTCTTTTATTTCACCGAACACTTCTGTTTGTGGATCATCCTCCAGGGACCATGAATATCCACAGCAAATGTAATGGTATGCAGACTATTAGTTGCCTTGAAGAAAAAAGTAGAATTTGATGTAAGGGTGGCCAGAGAGGAAAGATCATGTGATGAATAAAGTAGTCCAGGGTTTCTCCCAGGAAATTGTTTAGCCCTGGAGGCAACCAGAACCTGACGCATCTCGTCTCATGATTAATGTAGTAAGTAGATGACGGCTTAAACAACATCCACATGATGTTGGAACAGCTGATGTTACTTTCCACACTGTGGGAACACAAGACATTTTATGGAAATCATTAAAGCTTTAGTAAATTCCATGACAGTCAGCCCAATAGGGTTGGGCAATATATTGATATTACATCAATATTGATTATGAGGCTGGATATCGTCTTAAATTTTCGATATCGTAATATCGTGATATGACACAATTGTTGTCTTCCTGGTTTTAAAGGCTGCCTTACAGTAAAGTGATGTAATTTTCTGACCTTACCAGACTTACTAGCTGGGGGGTGTCTAACTGCATGCCAATCATTGCTCAGGCACATGCATTCCTTCTCCCTTGTGGGGTGAGGGGCTTAGGAGATCGTTTTGGGCTTCAGCAGAAAGGGGGGAGGGACTGAGAAGTTGTCGATGTTCACATTTTTTGGCAAAGTCCTGGATCTTCGCAATCCTACCTACAGCACCTTTAATTTGTATTCATAGTGTCCGAGTGATTGCACCAGAGGAAAAGTCCAAGGTCACGAAAACAAGAATTGCTCAGGACGAAAATCTGAACTGACACTGTTAAGAGATGAAAGGTCAGGGTATCACCAAAACTGTAAAATTCTCCAAAAATACCTTCTTTTTTAAAATTCTTATCAGAAGAATATTGTTGAATGGAAGGACTGATGGGATTGACCCAATGACTAACCAGCATTGATATCCTGAGGCCCTGCTATTAGTGGGCGTTAAAAATGATTATACATTGTTATCAAACTAACCAGTAGGTTATGATAGGGCTTGTTCACATTTGTACATGATGTGCAGGCACCCTAGGGGGCTAGATTTTCCTACTAACATGGATCACAAGGACAACAGCATATTACCTACTGTTTAGGGCAAAAAGACGAGCTGAAGTAACTGCACACATCACTGAGTATACATGATACACACGATCTTGTGATTTATTCAAAAATCTAGCAGCTCCAGGGAAGTGATTCTGTTTAATTTGCCTATTTATGGCCTCCTAAACTGGATGCCAAAGTTAGAAACTGATGTTATGCGCATATTCCAGAGAGAATAGAAAGTCACTAAAGTCACACCAAAGCTCTGCTCATAAAGCCATTTCCAAAATGCAATTAAAGCCAATCGGAGTTCTATGTTGTGTTTGTTCATTTTTGCAACAATCCTTTAAGCTATTAGTGCTTTTACCTAAACTTATAGGATTGGAATTAGAGAGGTCTCTTGACAAATCTAAGAACAAAAATCTGAAACTGCCCGTGGTGTACGACTCTGCTCTAAATAAGCTATTATAACAGTGTTTAAGTTACCTTATGCAAGGTGTATTAATTGTAGTCTTTTTTTTTAATTTGTATACTATTAAAACATGTTTATTTTTCTCTTATTGTATGTGCTGTGAGTGTTAACAAGATATGCCCTTGGCACATTTTCTGATGGAATTGTGTATTTAAATTAACATTGTTATTATCCACATGTGGTCTCAAACACTGCTTGTCACTGAATTTCTTCTTTTCCCATCTGTGTGTTTCCAAACATGCTATTTTGAATTTCCCTGTGCCTCTCTATGTCTCTCCCTGCTTCAATAACAGGGGCCCATGCAAAAAAACAGGGTGAGGATTTATCGGATAACGACGGTGATGAAGATGAAGGTATTTTCCATGGTGAACAAAGATGGTGCATGTTCTTTTTTGTTTCTAGAGTTTTTTTTTCTGTTTTCTGATCACATGGTTTTTATGTTTGATTTCTTTTTGTTTCTAATTGTAAATGCAATCATCAAGCACCCCTGTCACATTGCAATCTGTAAAATAATGTTGTCTTTGATCAAATGTTCAAGTGTGAGAGAGTGAATGTGCGGTCTTCTGTTCCTAAGCATCAACATTCAGCCGTTGAGTAGAGTGCTTGGCTTCAGAGTCGGATCGGATCTAGTAGCTGTCTAGATAACCAAGCCCGTGTTGAGTCATTTTAATATCTCACATAGTGACTGAAGCAACTATTACAAGGGCACAGGCAGTGGTGAGAGCGTCTTGTTAAGGTGTGGCCACAGCAGCTGTATTTGTGGCGATAATGGCAGAAGGGAAAGTGGAGCAGCAGTGTAATATCAGACTGTTCACCAGGTCTGCCAGCAGATTTAGATGAGGAGCGGCAGTTCAGGAGTGCTGCTGAAGAGGATTAGAGGCGAGAGGTGTAGAAAATGGGAAGTTGCCGCTCAGCAATCACATTGTTCACTTTCCATATTTATCTTGGGATATTCCTGGCTCAGGGTGGATCTCTGCCGAGATTAGAATGAGAGACGATTCTTGTGCTGCAACAGAAACGGCTTAAGTCTCTGAATTTGAATCAAACCCTTGATATCGCCCCGCCCTCGTCTTCTTTTGCCACAGTAGGGCAGATGATGCAAGCATGATGTTTGGTATCAAGGTTAAGCCCTTGATTTATACTCTGTTTGTTGGACATATTTAATTTTTGCACATTTTGTGTATATTTAGTGAACAAGATTATATGTTGGAGCAAAGTGGTTTGGGACCTTGGCCCATGTGTAGGGCATATGGACCTTCTACTTAGCAGGACAACTGAGATGTCACACCAAGTTGCCATATCCTTTGGCATATTTGTCTTGAATGTTGGCACAATTGATGGCAGCTTTGCTGTGGGTCCTGAGTTGGGTTTTAAACCCAGCTGAGGCCGACTGGCCAGGCTGCTTTCCAGATGTTTAAGGGTTTGTAGTGAAGCTCCTTCCTCTTTGCCAGCGGACTCTTCTTTCACAGAGAAGCCTCACACTGGCCTTGATCACAGAACAGGAAGCGTTGCCATGGCACCACTTTGACACACAGGTGTTTCTTCATTCAAGCCCAGGGCGAGCTGTTGCAACTGAAGCCAAACTTTCAGTTTTCGGCTTGACTGTGTGTATACGTGCACACGTGTATGTTTGTCTTCCCTCAAGCAAGCCCACATGCGTCAGTGTATGTAGCTCTAAGTCCGTTCAAAATTGCTGACAAGTGCCGATCCCTTTGTCTGGCAAGTCTTTGCATGCACACACAGTGGCTTGGTCTCCAAGCTGTTGTGCAAGACTAGCCTCACTGAAAATGTGACAAGTCTATTCTTTACTGAGCGCAACTAATGCTATTTACAGAGCATCGCCGTAGAAGCACAATGCGGTCCCAGCAGAATCTCTGCTGCAGCACTGTAACTAATGCATGTGTGACAAAGTTGGCCATCAATCCCTAAACATGATCATTGTTCTGGTGAATGTGTCACCAGAACAACCCTCACCCCCCCCCCCCCCCCCCCCCCCCGTTACCTCTGTGAGAAAAAGACTTAACTTCACTCCTCACTGAAGGATGTTTGAGTACACTGCACAAACTACAAAGTCCATGTAAGCTGTCTGACATACTACTGCTCTCACAAGTGGCTGTACTATTATTGAGGGTAATAGCAAAATCCTTGTCTACAGTAAATGTAATGCAAGCATTACCAATGAAAATCAAACATTTGTATTCAAGTTAAAGGCCAAGTAGAATCAGAGCACAAGCAGAACTCCCACTCTCTTACTATTTAGCTGATGCACCTCTTATCCACAGCTTCTCATTCAGTCCAGAGAGCTGCTGTCTTGTCTGGTTTCTCTGTCTAACCCCCCCCCCCCCATCTCTCAGTCTGTTCATCCCAACATTACCATGCTGTCTCTGTTGGCAGTCTGTCTATCCTGGGCTTATTCCCTCCCTCCGCCATATTTGAGCCGCCCTCCTGCCTGTTATAGCCCTCCAGACACGATCTTATATTGACTACGTTTTATTTGAACAATAAAGGATTTCTCACATTGCCAAAGAAATGTAAGTAACATATGTAATGGAGTAGTAATATTTAAATGTACAATAAAAAGTCAGTGGAACAGACAATAAAAACATTCAACTGAGACGAGGAGATAAGCAAAATGAAAAATGTAGGAGAAATATAATGACCTTTTTTATACCGTATGTCTCTCTCTGTCCGCTGGCTGTCCCCGAGGCTCCCCCTCTAAGCCATTCAGTCTATCAGTCTCTTCCTGTGTCTTTCTATTTGTCCCTCTGTGTGTCCGCCTGTCTGTCTGAGCAGCAACAGTCAACCCCCTGGCACCCCCAGAGTACATTCAAATTCTACGCAACACTTCCTCCAGCAACACAAGCGTGTGGGCCAAGTTGCTGTGATTTACATCGGCCCACAATCAAGACTCAGTTTTACAGAGGCTGTTATTGCACTGTAAAAAAAAAAAATAATAAAAAAAAGGGAGCGCAAGCTTTCAGTCACCTACCTGCTGTTGTTAGATAAAGGTGGGCACGTAAGTAGAGGAAGTCAGGCTGTGTAGGAACTAAATCTCCCAGGTGGAACATGGCAGTGGTGCCGAGGTACTGTGCCCAGTGTTAGGCCGAGAGAGGCAGCGTCCCTAGTCTACCTCTAGAGTGTCTCGCACCACTGCTGCCTCGGCCCTCTCCAACTGATGAAAAAGGCATGTGCGTGTATGTCTGTCTGTCTGTCTTTGGCACTTTGAGACTCTAGCTCTAATCAGGAGGAATGCTTCCACCCAGCGTGAGGGTGCACACACTCAGACATGTACACCCGCATCAATTAAACCAGTGAAGTGTGCACACATGCACACACTTGTACACATAAACAATGCTTGCTTCCAAGAAGCAAGCACGGAATAGACAACACACGCACATGCACACACATACCCCCACCCGCCCAGAGAAGCTCTCCATCGTTGCTGTGCCAATGAGCAGAGCTGAGCTCCACCTGCCTGGGTATTACCATTAATTCCATTTCAGCTCAGCTCAGGCAGGCTGGAGACTGGCGAATCGACGGTGGGGGCAATTCACACACCATTCTCTCCATTCTGCCACTATCATATTCTCTGTGATGTGGCAGGGTTGAGGAATCATGCCCCTTGAAGTCCATTTATGCAGAGATATTTGGAAGGCTGCTGCTCCTCAGCTTCTTTCCAAGATAAGCATTGCTGCTAATGACTGATCCACAAGGGCATCATTGGAGCCATTTCAAAGGATGGAAGACCCAGACGGTTGCTGTCATCTATTTCCCCCCTTCGGCCACGTAATAAAACATGTAAAAACGTGCTGTTTTTGATAAATCTAGAGAATGATTCAACAGCAGAGACCAGCTTTGAATTAGTTCACTCCCCTTCAGCAGTGCTACAGCACGTCTGAGGTGGTTTGTGCTGTGTGCTCTTCTGTTATGCGTTTATTGGTGTGCTGTCCTCAACCCTTCAGTGGGTTTGTACAGTATAGCATCAGCTTTTGTGGCTTGCACCAAGGACAGCAGGCTTCCCTGAAAGACTGAAGGGTTAGTGTTCGTTCACTCAAGGAGTAAGCAGCTGTCTGTGAGTCTTAGAGATGACAGCACCTCTTCAGCCTCCTCCTCTCATCTAGATCCAGGCTAGCTGTAGGGGGCTTTGGCTAATAGCCTTGTAGGTTTCTCACCGTGTCTTCTCTTTTATTTTACTCAGCCGGCGTCTATCCCCGCCTCTCTGTCCTCATACACACCACTTTCTGTCTTCCCTGTTGCCAACATCATATTTAACACACCAGCGAGGGAGCAGGAAGTCACCTTCAGACAAAGGTTATTCCTCCCATTACTTTTACTGTAGCGATGTGAAGACGCATAGAAGAGGCACACACATCTCCTTTTCATATACCCAGTGCCATGTTCAGATTTTCTTTATATGCATAAGTCATACCTCAGTTGCTCTCAGATATGTCAAGTGTTGTGGAGAACACGGTGGAGTCTGACATCCTCCAACCGTAAGATGCTCTTTTCCTGCCCATCCCATCACTCCTGATCATGTGCAGGCTCTGAAAGTCCACTGGCTTAAAATAGCAACAGCTATGCAACAGCATTTTTTTCTTTGTGGTCTCCTTTCCCTGGCTTCTGTGAGTCCAAAATGGAACATTTGTTACTGTATGTTACTTCACTTCAGCCTTTTTTTCCCCTCCGAGGCCCAGTCACACACAGTGCTAGCCCATTTATTTCAGTATAAAGGGAATATTAAGCAGACCTTCGGTGACATTCAGAATACTGTCAGTGACTTGTACGATGGCACAAGCTGCTGTATAATTTGGTGTAATTACACTGCCTGTTTTGCAAGGGGCTCCCCAGTTAAAGTAAATGCACTTCTTAAATGTGAACATGGCCAGTAATGGACTTGTCATGAGTGAAGCGTGAAGCTTGGCCTGACAAGAGCACTACAGTAGGGTGCATGTCATGTCCTGCCACATCAGGATATTGTCACCCCCCCCCCCCCCCCTCCCCACACACACACACACACACCTCAGACCTCACTGATAGCCGCTGACAGCCACCATGTTTCACCAAGTGTTGACACAGTGAATGCCACTGACACTTATCTCCACTTGCCTTTGTCCTGTCCCACTCCAGAGTGTCAAGGCCGCTTCTGGGGGCGCTTAACGTCAGGTATATGACTGACTGTTTTCAATGGACTGAGAGTCAAAGGACAAAAAGGTGGAGGTACAGTGGAGGGAGAGGAAATAAGATAGAGGAGGAGGGAACGAGTGCTCCCAGCCCTCCTGGTGGGTTTCACTTGCAGCAGCAACGCTTAGAGGCTCAACTCAGGCCTGAATCATGCCTCCCACTGACACTCCAATCAGTCCAGAGCCACCGTGATGCACCTATGAAAGGTTGTGCTCCTCGGGCTTCCTAAAATTCATGCCCTGTGATGTATTTGTAGGTATGACTGCCCAAACCTTCTATTTAAGCCGGTGCGGTGAACTGAAGACTTTTTCATTTATTTATTGGGGATTTTTTTTAATTTATTTTCTCTACTGTGATACAATGATTTGCTGTTCGTATGATATGTGCTGGGAGTCCCTGTATTGTAGATGCTGCATCATCTGATTGAGAGAAATATATGAGAAAATGATGTGTTACATACATATATATTTCTGTTCAGCTCACTCTTCATTGCACATCAGCTTTCATCTGCATCTCTATCACGCACAGATTTCTTTGTCATCGTGAGTTTATTTGTTTCTTGTTTTTTTTCCAATTCGTTGTGCATGTGAATTGTATTGCAAATATACCAGTCTGTGCTTTAATGAACCTATCTCTGTTTCTTTTCCAGCACAGAGCTCTGTGCTACATTGGGATGCTGTGAATATTTGTGTTGATGTAATGATGTGTTTGCCGTGGAGAAGTTAGTGAATCAGGGGGCAGCTTTTTTGAGTTAGTCACCTGTTACACCAGATTAGGCCATCTGCTACAACCGATAAAGCTCTGATCTGATTGGTTAAAAAGAGCTACTCGCCTTATTACCTCTAGTCATTCCGTGCTGCAGCCCACAGGTGGATGTATCTAGAAAGGATTATTATTTCTCATTTTGAACCAAAGTCCCAATTGGGATCAGTTATATTCTCCTCTGGCACAAATCAGTGTCTGTGAGAACTGTATATCACATCTGTGTGACAGCCCCCCCCCCCCCCCTCCCCGCATCAGATCAAGTCAACAAATAGATCAGAACAAGTTGAGCTGCAATGTTTTGTATCGCTCTCCCTAAGCCATTTAACTGTTGTCATGGAGACCCGATGTGAATCAACAAAAGAGGTGACTGATAACATTGACATGACTAATCTCTTTTTCTTATTTCTTCCCCCTGTTCTGTCTTCCTCTTTGCCATTCTCTTTGTTTCTATGGCCCATTTGTTTGAGTACCTTGTGTAGGATATGCTGTTTTTCTGCCTTTCTACTGCTCCCTCTTTTCCCCTCTCTGACTGTACCGTTCATGCTTTCTCACCCCATGCAACCCCCCCCCCCCTCTTGTCTAAGATACTGTAAGTGTGTGCATAGAGAAGTGTCAACTATAAATCACATTTCACTGTGTAGCCTTCTCAGATACCAGCAAGATAAAGAAAGCCATAAATAAGGCCACATCACATACAAGTTATTGCTTTGCTTTTAAACGTAACAGGGCCATGAATAACCAAGGGAATAACAAAAACAACAACCTGTGAATCAAGGCTGAGCGCTGCTATGGGGGTTACAGAAAAGCCGTGTCTCTACAAAATGCATTTAAGTAGTTGTCCTCCTCGGTGTTAGGCATGCTAATGTGATGGAGTGCATGACAACGAGCAGTGCCTGCAGATGGATGCAGATTGGGCTGTGGAGGATGTGGTCTGCGATTAGCTGTTCTTGAGGATTTTGAATTTTGGCTCTCAGTCACCATAGCAACCAGAATACAAGACAACCCTTTTAAATCTGAGCCCATTGCTTTCTCTCTTTTTTTTATTCTTCCCTCTTTTAATTTGATATCGTTATTACTTTCTTTCCTTTTTATTTTTCTTCCTTTCTTTCTATCGTCCCTTTCTATCTCTCTGTCTCTCTCTATCTCTCTGTCTTCCTCACTTTTTGCCCTCCCACCCCTTCTCATTCTCACCACTCTCAGGGCTTAGGGGGGATAAAGCAAGGCAGGGAGTTGGACAGAGATGGAGGGAAGGCGGGAGAGAAACAGGGAGAGACAGGGGAGAGTCTGTGAGTGAAAGCGATACAAAGTGAGGGAGGGGAAGGCGAGAAGCTACACAGAACGCGGGGGGAGCAGGAGTGAAAATGAGAGAGAGTTTCTTGTCTTGTCTCCCAGCTCTAGCTAGCCAGCCAGTAATTCAGTCTATTCCTCAAACAGAGGCTTTTTTCTTCCCTCTACCTCTGGATGTGCTTTATCCGGCTGGAATGTTGCTCCAGCTGGATATCAAGCCCGGCTTCGGGAATAGAATAAACAACATTTTACCAAAACTGAAGCACAAATTTAACTGCCCACAATGCCTAGCAAGACTGTGCAAATAAATTGTTGCACAGAGATAGGCCTGTGTAAAAAGGAAGTGCATGGTAGCATTGTTTAATTAGCCGTTGCATTTTCCCCATCACTGTCAAGACAGATTAGCCTTCTCCCTGCTTAGGAGATGTGTCAGAGTACCTCTCTCTTTATTCTCCCTAATGGCTTCCTGCGTGTCTATATTGGAAATGGGGTCTGCCTCCTGGAAGGCAACGGGAAACCAAATACACCCCTAATAGTTCGGTTTATTTCATAAATATTATGACCAATTACTATAATGGAGTTGAACTCAACATAATGAGTGGACATGAATTTGTTTCTCATAGAGCTGATATGTAAGGCTATTGCCTCCATTTCCATTAGTAGGCCAGCAGACTGTATCCTTACAGCTGGTATCTGAGAGGTGACCGTCAGCTTGTCTGTTTGTGGCCACCATGCTCTGTATCTGCTGTATCTGAATCTGAGCTGACCCTTGATCGGAGTGGGTGGACGACAATGTGAATGTGTTAATGATGGCCGCTCTTGCAGACATACGAGATACTGGGGCCAAGCCTGTGATGGTCTACATCCACGGAGGATCGTACATGGAGGGGA
Source organism: Gymnocephalus cernua (assembly GCA_023631565.1). NCBI lineage: Eukaryota > Metazoa > Chordata > Actinopteri > Perciformes > Percidae > Gymnocephalus > Gymnocephalus cernua. The sequence continues at coordinate 19,614,571 of CM042435.1, forward strand.
CTGGCAACATGATCGATGGGAGCGTCCTGGCCAGCTACGGAAATGTCATCGTTATCACTCTCAACTATCGTGTCGGAGTCCTCGGTAAGCATCTTTCCCTTTCATTTTTTTTTTTTTTTACTTCACCACCTCCTTCAAGGACATTTTTCTGTGCCGTATTTATAGGGCAGCTAGGTGTAATGAGCACTGCTGATTGCCACATACACTCAAAATAAGGCCGAGGGAAAAACACTGGTATCTGTGTTTCTTGTTGATGTGGTGCTCGTGTATCAAAATCACAGTAATTGAGTGTGCTGAATGTGGGTTTGTTGTTGTGACTGGGGTTTAGAATAAATTAAGAAATTATTGTAATGAGGTTGGAAAAAAATGATGAAATGGGCGTGATGCTGGAGAGATGGAGAGGAGAAGAGTCTGTTAGAGAGAACCAGGGGTTCTCTCTTTGAGTTGCATTTGGTTGCAGATTGACTCACACAGCTGAATCCTCTTTCAGACACTTGCATGTGTGTGTGTGTGTGTGTGTGTGTGTGTGTGTGTGTGTGTGTGTGTGTGTGTGTGTGTGTGTGTGTGTGTGTGTGTGTGTGAGAAAGTGAGAGAGTAGAGAGGCAGAGAGAGAGAGCAAACGAGAGGGAGAGAGAGCTCCATGGAAACAGCTGCAGCAACACAAAATGGAGTTTGTTAGCACACTTCCCAAGCTTGGTACCTTTTCCATCCATCTCTCTGACACAGCTGATTTTCCTCCTCACAATCTTTTTTGTGTTTACTGACTACAAACACTGAATATAATAATATACTTGTTAAGAGTATTGCCTCAGATTTGGACTATTGCTGGCTGCTGTTAACATAAAGGAGTTTTATTCTATGTTTCATTTGGTCAAAACCTACAATTGATAACTCTGTTTCTCAGTACTGTCCAACTTCTTCATACTGTATGTTGCTCACAGCTGCAAGTGTATTGGTTCTAAGTGAAGATGTAAATCATAAAATCTAAAGTCACAAATATATAATTTCATTTTAAGCTCTGAGTTCAAGAAAGTAATTTCCTAACACAGCTGGGTACTATAGTTTTTGGCAAACGTTACTCAAAAAGAGGTAAATATATGATTTGTTGGGGACACTTCAGCTGCAGATTAAATAGAGTATTTCTAAACAGCAGTACAATGCAGTGTAACTCCAGCAGAGAAGTAGTAGAGACCTGACTGTACTGTCTACAAAGCAATATCTATCTAAAGTTTGCTAACATCAGCGACCACGAGCCGCTGTACGCTACTGGTCATACGAGACCAAGTAAGATTCTTGCAGCTAAACCCTGAGTGAAGGGAATTGTGTGTGTTTTATTACTTATAAATATTTTATTTGGAAGAGAATGACTATGCTTTTTTTACCTTTTAAAGTTCATAGTATCGCTTTAGTATTCACTGGTGTGCTAGTGAGTATTTATTTAGCTGTATCAGTGTCTCCTAACATGGATGTATAGGGGCACCATAAGAGGAAAATGTCTGCTATGTTAAATTTTCCCAGTCTTTTATTTGTTTTTGTTAAACATTGAATAGTTTTACCTTTTCGGGCATCTATAATGTATGAAATATACAATCTGTGACGAGGTGTCATAACTAGACGTAGCTTTGTTTTAAAGGTCCAATATTGTAAAAAGTAAGATTTCCATGTCTTTTTTTTATTATAAAGCATCTTGAGGTGCTGTATAAAAATTGTGAAAGTATCGAAACGCTCAATCCGCAGAGAAATGCACACAGCCCTTATTGAGAAATGGTGCCTTTAAATGAGCCGTCAGGACTTCCGTACGGTTGTGATATACTATATATAGGTAGAAAATGGCGCTACAGTGCCGTTAAAGTCATTCCCCGGCTGCAATGATGGTGCAGAGATGCCGAGAGCACAGATGCCAAAGACCTGCAAACACCGACCAATCACCACAGACTGGGCTTTATTGGGAGGTGGGTTTAAAGAGGCAGGCGCTAAAACGGAGTGTTTTAGATAGGGGATGATTACAACCATGTAAACATGTTCTGGTAATAACCCAAAATACAAGTATGAACCTGAAAATGAGCATATGTCCCCTTTAAGGGATCAAAAGGCAAAAACATTAAAAACATAAAATATGACTTATCCTAAAGGCCCTGACACACCAAGCCGACCGCCAGGAACTAGTGGCGACGAAGGCCGACTGTGGCGTCACCTCAGGTCGGCTGTCGTCGCCTTTGTTTTGGTCATAAATTAGCACCGGACCACACCACACAGAATACAGCCGACAGCCAAGCACCACGTACGTTCTGCGCCTGCGTGAGAGGAAATATCTCTCCCATTCAACAAGGGAAACCGGATAACGTTGCTATGATACCCAAAACAAACAGTGTTTGTTCGATCAGCGGCAGAACGGAACAGAGCCTACGGTCCCTCTGCTTCACTCACTTCACTTCACTGTCAGCCCTTCTCTCGGCAAAGAAGTCTCCCTACAGTAGGAGCGGAGCGACCGAATGGCCAGCTGCTGGCTCGTTAGCCAACGTTAGCTTGCTAATTTCACCCACCCAACATGCCTTCATCATACACTGGTTACAGAAAAGTATCCAAACAAAAATATCACTCATCTGACTAGCAATGTGCTTTGCTATGATGTGACAAGAGCATGTGAATTAAATATTAAGTACATTTTAGTAATTTACTGGCTGGCTAGTAAGCTAGCTTGCTTACTAGGGGGCCAATTATTTAGCGGTGCAGAGAGAGAGATTACGGTCTTTATTTTAAATATCACGGTATAGGATATTAGTTTATTAACATTAGTATATTTTGTAATGTGTAGGTATGTAGAGATCTTAATTTTAATTGTAATTTTAATTTTGGAATAAATATACCTACACAAGTAGTTATGTCTATCTTGTATGTTTGCCATCTTATGGACATAATGTGACATTCGAATGTCATTTTTGACCTGTTTTGACAGCTCTTATGTGCATATGATTGATCAGATGAGATAAAAAATGAAAGGAGCCATGTGTGTACCTCTCACAGTCGTTTGTTTTCATCACACGTTTTCAAGCTGAACAGCCAATCAGATGAATTGGCTGTTCGGCCAACGAAGGCCGGTGCGCGGCGACGGTGCGGGACACACCGCATAAACTAGGGTGACGGTCGCTCACCATTGCCCTAACTTGGACCGACGGCCGATGGTCGCCTTGGTGTGTCGGGGCCTTTTTAAAGGAGCAGTCTGCCTCACCTTGCTGCTCAGAGAGCTTAATGTCAAGAGCAGGAGGGTGACTGAGGAGTGGTGCCTTATCCTCCAGGACATTGAGATGACTGGTGTGATTGAATCACGCAGACACAACTACATTTATCCTGAGATTCTTTTTTTTCGATGGAGATGAGAGCACTATGGCCTATCGATTTTGCCATCATTGCTTGCCTTAGATGCACTGTGTTTTCCTCTGTCATTTTTGTGGAGTATCATTTTGAGCGTTGTAATTAGCCTTCGGGGTGGTAAGGTAGTAGCAACACTGGCAGCGCATGCTGCTTGGTGCTGCTGCCGCTGGTTTAAAGCTGAGCACCTAGACCTAATACAGATTCCTGATCATATTTCTTTCATGGCACTTCAATTATGAGTCAGATGTTCTTCAGTCGCTGCCACATTTCTCTAAATGTCATTTAACATGCATGCACACACACCCTTAAACACCACATACGAGTACTCTAAGCATGTGTGCACAGCTAGTATTCACACAAACACAAAGTGAGATACAAGCAGAAATAATCTACACATACAGATATGGTTTTGAACACAAACACACACACACACACATACACAGTTCGCAAAGCAGCTCTCTTGGTGAGCTCCCCAGCAGCCATTCTGAGAAATGAGCAGAGAAGAAGTGATGCATGTAGTTGAGCGATAATGTCCATCGCTGTAGCATGGTCTGATAATCTCCCCATGGTACGGCTTTAAACTGTTATTACAGACATACTCATAAACCAAATAAAACCAAGGCCAGAGAGAAATCAGACCATGATGCACTAATTGACACTAAGCTGTCTGAAGATTTTCAGTCATAAAGTTTGAATTGCAATACTCAAAACATTACATGAGAAATTGCAATTACATGTATTTATAATTTTTGCAGTTTTTTTTAGAATAAAAGCATTAAATCTTGTCTAGACAGCATTAAGTGCAGTAGATTAGCTGTTTGTATTGGACACTGTACATTAGCCACTGCACATAGATTTGAAAGCTCTACACTTGCACTGTAACATCATGTCATATGACAGCTACTGTAGATGAGCACAAATACTTTAATTTTTACTTCCTCTGTGGCTTCAACTCAAGTACTGTCCAGCAGGACGCCCTTCATTTAAATAGTTTAAGAAGAAAAACAAACTGTAATTTAGATCCCACGCTGGGTGACACGGTTACATGTAGAAATGCAGAATAAATATATAAGTATTAATGGCAAAAAATGAAAGCTCATTTAATTAGGCTGCTTAAAGGGATGAGGGAATAATGGAGGCAGAGAGAATTAGACAAGATAATGAGTTTAAAGTGAAAGCAGACAAGGCAACAAACTACGCTTTCTGACACTAATATAGCTCTCCCACCGTCCCTGGGCAATCTGAATACGGCATTAATAATGCAGTAAACACCTTTGAAATACACACAACAATCTGAAAACTAACTCATTTCACAGAAACAATAGGCCCAAAATATTCGGTAAACAACAGCCCTCACTAACAAATTGGCACTGAAAGCATTGAAAAAACATTTCCCCTGGCAAATTTCAACAAATTGGACAGCACCAACATCTTGGTAAATGTCAGTGATGAACGTTTTATTTATATTTTGCATTAATTCCATTTTCGTTCTTCCGTTTTTGTAGCAGCACTATTTCCAGCTTTGCAGGGCTTTTCAACAATTCACTCAAATGGAGCAAAGTTACTGAAAGATGGTGCTCAGTGCGTTATGAAATATAGATTTAGCATTTGTTTGGTGTTTTTCCAAAAGACAGGCCGCAATGGATGTAATCTATATTTCAGCGTGGTTTTATAATATGTGCATGGTGGCTTTAGATTCCACAGTGAAACACAAACACTCCCAGAGAGAAAAAAGGAGAGGAGAAATACTGTGGAAAGACGAGGTAACATGGAGACCCAAATGTGTCGAGTCGCTGCCACTCCAGTTGCAAATAAAGAGGAGTCCACTAAGTTTCCAGTGCCGTTCTATCATCCCTCTGCAGCTTTTAGCCTTGCGCTGCTGAAATTGTAATTATTGCTTCTAAGGGTAGACCAAAATTCTCCCGAGGCTCTATTTGGAAACTTTCATATCTGAACCTTTCACTATTCTGATGAATGAGAATTCATTTAGATTTAATCTTTAATTACTTATTGGTCCACGTATGCTTGTCACCAGATGAGATATGGAGAATAGAGTTTTACACTGTCCGGACTGTCCTGTTCGGACTTGTCACACTCTGCTCAGGGCAGGGGACCTGAAGAGCAGAGTTTGTTTGCCAAAGAGAAACAGTGTTGGGATTTCTGCTCATTGATCTGTATATGTGTGCGCGTGAGAGAGAAAGAGACGCTGTGCATGTGGAGGGGTGTATGTGTGTGTGTGGTCTGTGAACGTGGTACGCGTGCATGTGCCTAGTTGCCGCGCCTCTCTAATGATGTGTAATGAGTCCCAGTCAGAGGGGAGTATCTTGTATCACTGCTCTTTACAAATATAATTACTCACTGGCTCTCCAGAGCATGTCAATTTCCCAGTCAATTGGGGGAGGGGGGTGGGGAGACTTAATTACTAGTTTCCAAATGCATTAAAAATTAACAAAGGCTGCTTCTCTTGCCAAAACTCAAGGTGAGATTCGTCCTCTCTTCAAAAGGGAGAATGGTCAAGTACAGTCTGCACTTGTGGAGAGTTTTCACCTTCCACAGGGTTTACTGTATTTTTGACCTCTGATGTCTATCTCCCATTATCTCTCTGATCGCAGCCATTTTATAGTGGGACCGTCACAGCTATGGACTGTCGACTCAGTCCACCCAAGTTATTCAGGCCTACAAAAGAACAGTTTTAGATCCAATCAAAATAACCTAAACCCACTGTATGAGTGTACGTGAGTGCAGCACTAAAGCAGTCTGTAGCATTGATTAGTTCAATTGTCAGAGTTATTCTGTGTGTGTGGTAAGTGACTCTGCCTTTCTCTCGTATGCCCCTCTCCAAAACTAAAAATGGTGTCTGTTGATAATGAAGCAAGGGATTTGGGGAGCAGAGGATATATGTGGTGGGGGTGAACAATATTGCAGAGCAAAAGCCAGTCTATCACACAAGTTTGTATAGTCGTTTTTCACTGACTGAAGAATTACTGCAGAGTTACACTGAGAGCTGAACAGTGCAGTGTGCTCATTGCCTCCTGACTCGGACACTGTATTCTGCAGGATGTTGGTTAATTAGTCATAATATAGGATGTCATCTTTTTGAGGTTTAAAACCATTGGCCTCATTTACACTTGTCATTTCAAGTGTCTTTTATCCAAAGTCCATAATTGTTTATACAAATATATGCCTCTCGGTTGGCCAGATCACAAATCTGATTGCCTGATCTGCCGTGTTTATCCCGGACTACAGGCACATCAGGGTCGACCCTCCTCCAGTCCAGAAGGAGATGTAATGCAACTGAAGCTGTTTGGTAACTGCCAAAAATACCAGAAAAAGAATAACGTGTGTTCGTTAGCAGCTCAAACCAGTCCCTCTTGAATGCATCTTGGATGAATTAGACACTTAGTATCCAAAACAGATGAAGTGACTGAGTGTAAGTGGGGTCTATGTTGTTGTGGTGTATTCCTCTTTGATGCAAAATGCTCCTGCTTCCATGATTTTATTGCACCGCTTTCATAAAATGAGCATGGAAATGACTTTGTTTTTGTTTTACTGCGAGTACATATGCAGGATATAATCTGTCTGGGTGCATCTCATTTGTCACATTGGATGTCTGGGATCACAAAAATCGCTCTGTGAGTTACTACGGAATACAATTTGGGATGACAACCCCCTGTGTGGCGAGAGTGAATTGACTTAAAATAAAGAGCCTCCCTCAGTAAGTGTTCCCAGTCTCAGTCATTTTGGTTATCATCTGATATATGAGCTTGGCGCCGAGCGGAGGAATTCTCAAACAGTAGGTGGAAGAAAAAGCGAAGGCAGAGTAAGTTCTCTTTGTCTTTTATTATCAGGAGAGGAGCTGGGATGGATATTTACTTGCTTTTATTTTCATTTGGATGAATTCATCCAAATTAAGCAGGGAACAAAAACATTTATTCATCCTATTAATGTCAGGGAGTGAGGGATTGAAGTAATGGTTTTCATGCTCCACTCTGCAGCAGCTTGTTGATGCTGCTCTCCTACAAATCACTGCCAGGAAATTAACTCTTAAGCCGCTCTTGCCAAACACACTGCAACAAACATCTGGCTCTGCAAGACAGGGCCGAGATGGGGCCTATTGTTTCCCAGTGCTCGGCTTTTCACAGTCCAAGAAGATGTTTCCTTTCTAGCTTAAAACTCTTGTAAAGTGTTGATTAAAACTGAAGGGGAATAACACTGAGTAGGACTCAGTCCCTAGAAATAATGTAGCCATTGTATCAAACAGCACTTCCACAGCAGGACCTCAAATCTTCATTTAGGATGATTTTTAAAATATAACACTGCTCAAGCATTTATAGGTTGTGTTCTTTTCATTAAATTGTTTTTGATTATGTTTATTATGTAATTATATATATGAATAATTATTAACTTACTGATAATACAAACCGAGTAATTCCTACAGTACAACCTCTAGCTCACATTAAAAGCAACTAACTGGCAAAACCTGCGATGGCATGTACTCTTTGAACGTAGCACCGACAGCAATGCGACCACGAAACAAGACGTCGTCATTTCCGGCGTGTTTTTTTTTTGATAGTTTAAAATATCGTAAAATAACATGACGTTTTGCATATTGGATATTGTGGCTCACAGCTGTATATAATTAATTTGTTTCATTCAGTTTCATTGGCTACAACTGCAGAAAAATCACAGTTACTAAGTTAGAAAGAGAAATATGAACACAGTGAGGCAGCAGAATAAAAGTACTCTATTAGGTACTCCTTTTTTATTTACCTTTGATCACTCAGAAACAAGTACTTGGGCTAATTATATGGATACTGACTCAATTCCAACTTTGACATGGTCAGCCCAACCCCACTGCTGACCGACACAATGTTTAATTCAGTTTTCTATTTTCCATTGCTATGAAGCATAACCAGTTGTGATATGTTGAACAGCTGATATATGAAATACCTTCAACACATTTTGAGGTACTGTTTCTTTAAGTCTAACCACCTGCTCAGAATAATCATAGCAGCGTTGTGTAAAGATGTTCTACACTGAATGAACAACAAATTCCACCCCCCCCCCCCCCCCCCCCAATGTTGTGACTTGAACTCACATTTCTGATGTATTATTAATGAGAATTTGTCCTTCTTTTCATCTTGCAACAAATGGAAACAGGAACAACGCTCATTATATTTCATAAGCCTGAGATGTCAGAATACTGTGACATTAAGAAATCAGTTTCTACGGTACAGTAGTGATTTTCACTATGCAAAACAAGCTGTGCTGTAGCACTGCCCTGAGATGAAAATGCAGTACTCCCACCAAAACAGTAAATATGCATTACAAAGACATCAAAGAGCTAACCCGACAATTGCTTTCATCTGGTCAAGGGGTCCTCTGCAGCGTCTCATGTAAAAATGGAACACTTCACCCAAAGATGAAGTGCACACATGGAATGGCGGTTCACTGAAGGAAAATGTCGACCTTGTGTCAGTTTTTGTGTTCGAGATTCTTTATTGATGGATGGTTGACCTTTACTGTTCGTGATGGAAGACGTGCTTCTTGTGAACTTGCATCCTAAACATGAGTAAACATTATTCTTCAGTTGCAGGCAAAAAAAAAATGAAGGTTTTGCGAGTACAGGTATGAGTGGCTCCTCAAAGACTAATATGTACTGAGCAGCAATCTCGCTCGCACTGACATGGCATGGTACAGCAACAAGAGATGGCATTTCCTCAGCACAATCTGACTTAATACTAAATCAGGGGAAGAGCTGCAAATTCCAAGTATGCCACTAGCTGCCAAATTGGTTTCCTATTTTCAAGTAGTCCTTAAATTGATTGTATTTGAGTGTGAGACTCAAAGTACCCAACAGGCTATATAATGAAATGCATGCACAGTGGCAGGTGTTGCCAATGCAGGAATTAAGCTATTCTTTCACCTTTGGTTTTTGTGGCAGAGGCTATAAACTTGCACAAATAGTTTTGTGTGAATCCCTGGCTGGCCTTTGCCTTTGCTTTCAGAGCCAGATGCCGTCTTAATTGCCACACCAGTAAATCCCTAAATATATTCACAGCAACTGGGGCTTTTGTGTGACCCGCTATACTTGGCCGTGTTTGGACTGGTTTATTGCACTGCAATTGCAAAATGACCTTGGTTTCTCAAGGATATAAATTGAAGGTCCCCTCAACCTTTAATGTGTCATTGAATAACACATTAGCTATATAACATCATGACCGTAGAATGTGTAGTTGTTATAATTGATGTTACCGTGCCCCCCTGGGTCATACTAAAATATAAATACTGAACTAAGATTTCTGAACATATCTGAAAAGTTCTAGACTTAAATTGATTAAATTGCAGCACTAAATAAGGCAAACTCATTCGCATTACAATCTCAAGTACATTGAGGGGCACAAAATGCCACGTAAAAAAAACCATTGCAGTCTGGGTAATGGGAACTGCAAATTACTGTTTTGTTTCTCCACTCAGATATTGACTCCTGGACTGAAAATCAATTAAATGAAAATTGTAAAAAGTCTTTGAACAAATATCACTCTGTCAGAAGATGGCACAAGCAAGATATATTATATATTGTATACCTGATGGTGAATATTTGTATTTCTGAGGCTTTTATAACTTTAGTCTATTCCCAACTTGTATTGGGCTTCTTGTTTATGGCTCCTGAAAGATCTATCTGTGGTGATTCATTGCTTGAATGCTTTGTTTTGCTTTATGCTCTGCTCTAGGAGGGAGTATGGGGCTCCTAATGACAGCATTGCTTTTCTTCTTAGTGCATTTGTCCTTGAGGGATTTTTACCTTCACAACCAAAAAACACACAGGCGCTTTTTCTTCCTCAGGGCAAAATGCATACAGGTAACAGCCTTATCGAACAGAAACCAGCATGTACACCTTTCAGATGAGCCCAGTGCGCGGCATGTTTGATCATTCAGAGAAGACGGAAAAAGTGTGTGAATCTAAAACTCCCTCCTTTTTTAGGTTCTTATTGCTTCTCACCACCATTGTGAAGGGTAGGAACGGGGAGAATTAGAGAGCTGGGTACAGCAAGCGGAAGGGCGGAGGTTAAGATTTGTCCATCATCAGGTGTGTCCTGAGACAGGAATGATGTGTGTAAGAAGATATATTGGCCAGGCAGGTAGAGGTACTTGCTTCTTGTCTTGTAGAGGCATTAATCATAGCAGTGGCCAAGCCTTACCGCCAAGGTCAGCAGTCCTCGTATGTGTGGGAGGCACTTTCCACAGCTGCCACCACAAAGTACTGCTGCAGGGGGGCTAACAAAGGCGGGAGCATGGCTTAATTTGTGCCGGATCCTGCAGGCACAGGATCCGGGATCTCGCAAAAAGGCACCGGCACCTATTTGATTGGATCAGACACCTCATTTGTCACTATCAAAATCTGTGCATTTTGTGTAATATTAAATATAATCTGTTCTGTCCTTCTTTTATTTCCCCAGTGAAGTTAATCGTAAATGGCTTGTTTGCCTATTTTGGGTGAATTTTAAATCTGATTTTTTTTTTAAGTCAATTTCTTAGGTTGCATGTGAGTTTTGTGGATGTGAGCTAAAGTTACTGTGATTCGAATCGTTTTGGACAGATAAACACAAAAGGTAAGCACGCGTTGTTTTATTACTATTCTCTGTTGTGTTGATGATTGATTGATTGGGAGGGTGATGATGAGTATGATGGTGATGATAAGTAATGCATCAGGCCAATGAACATATGTACTGTATGCCCCACAGTTAAGCGAGTGGGTGTTTATGCTGTGAAATGGTGAAATAAGTATGGCTAATGACAATGTGTGTACCGGTAAGTCCCATTGATGTGGGCATGATATGTGCATATATTTTTGCATATTACTGTAAGCCCCACAGCTAGTGGACGTTTTTGCTGTGTGGTGAAATTAGTATGGTCAATTATAATTCCAGTCATTGTGTCAGAAGATGCAGCAATATTTCTATTGGTTGTGCGGCACATAGCGTTGTTCATGTCATTATTGTCTGGTTTCTGGTGTTGTCTGTGTTTTGTGCATATATTCCATGACTTCTTTTCTCCCCCTGACCCGGAAGAACAAGAACACCAAGACAAATTCCTTGTATGCGTAAAAAGCGTACTTGGCAATAAAACCTTTTCTGATTCTGATTCTGACCCGCAGGATCAGCAGCCTCTCTGTGTTGTGGCACTTCCTGATTTACAGTTTAAGCACTGGGAGGAAGGCAAGAGTCTGAAGAGGGTGAGGAGCAGAGTTTTGAATTGGCAAGGTGAAAGTAGGAGAGAACGGGCAGGAGAACAAGGTTGGATTAGTGTGGACCACGGGGGGGGCGTGGTCGGTTAAGAGTGCCACTTGAGGTAGTGAAGGAGATTGCTAAGCAAAGGTAGGTGGACATTTTTGGGATTAATGGATTAAATTGGGCAGCACAGCTCGGGAGGGGGAGCAAAATAACAGTGTGTGCGATGCACTTGTAAAGCGGGTGGAACTGCAGCAATCAGAGTGATGAAGGTTGGGTAGGACAGTGTGTGAAGGAGGTCTGGTGCAACAATGCTTTTAATCACACCTCTCGAGTAGGAGTTTGGTATTATTAGCATAGGACAGAGGTGAGAATGAATGCACATTTAGGGAGAATCGTGACTGCTTAGAGCTTTGTGAAAGATGCTAGATGATAAAGGTGCTGTTAATGTAGCAGAATACAGAGCCAGATATCCAGTGTAAAGCTTATACTTGAAACAAAGTATTCACAGAAGGACCATACAGTAGTAAGCAAATAGGTGGCAATATATCCACAACAAGTTATATTACTTGTCAGGCTAGCACCATCTCTTTCCTATGAGAGTTAATTTTATTGGGCTATATGAATGTGTCATAACCCCAAGGAGGTCTATCAAACGTGTGGGAGGGCATTTCCACTCTATTACACTATGGAAAAAAATATAATAATTTTCCTTACTGTGTGAAACAGAGGTGCAATACATCCTTACATTCTGTGTGGCTGCAGTCCAACTTAGTCCAACTTCATCTCCTTCACTATTTAGGAGCCTTGATTGGTATAAAATTGATCCAAGTGGGATTTTCCTACCATCTCCTTTGCCCATTCTTTTCAACCCCATGAACGAGGAGATACTCTGGAGGGAAATATAGATAATTAGAACACACTGGAAGGGTTTGTTGTAGTAGGCCAATTTTCTGGAACTGCCTTTGCCTGACTGCCTTCTGCTTATGTAACTTTTGCTGTCATTTCAGGTGTGTGTGTGTGTGTGTGTGTGTGTGTGTGTGTGTGTGTGTGTGTGTGTGTGTGTGTGTGTGTGTGTGTGTGTGTGTGTGTGTGTGCGTGTGTGTGTGTGTGTGTGTGTGTGTGTAAATGCAGATAGAGACACTGAATCTGTCTTCTACATTATTTGTCAGTACAAAATTAAAATATAGGCATTTTAATGACCTGGTGCCCCTATTGGGAGGACAAACCCACACTAAACTGCTAAAGGGACATATTGTGGTTATGGCTGGAACATTATGGTAAAGGTATGGCTATATTTAGGCAACTTTAACTACTGCTTAAGGTTAGGGAAAGATAGTACTCTTGGTTAAAAGAGACCAAGGTATTTTGAAGATTTTGAAAAGAATTACTAATGTGTGTGCTTTCTTTTTTTTCAAGGTTAGTACTGGCTCCTTTAGAAATCAGCCTCAAGGGCTAATGTGTAAAACTATATGGGGCTAGTGGCTAGTCAGAGAGAGTTAAAGTAACACAGCACAAGCACAAGAAATCACATTATGGACACATTATATACACAATAAATTGTCAAGAACAATTTAAAATGACCCTGTAAAAATTACCTAAAATAAAAAAGTTTTTTTTCCTAACATTTTCAAATTTCTTCCACTTTTAAAATTACAATGTAAATATAGCTTCTACCTCATCAGCAGGCATTAACAAGTGAGATTATTTTTGTTTGTAGAAGTCAGTTTACATATTGAGAGTTCAGTCAATTTAACAATAACACATTGTATATTTTCAGTGCAATGTTGCACAACTGGACCCGACTACAGAGAACGCAGCATATGCATAATTTCTGACTTCAAATTAACTTTATATTTATTTTCTTTCCTCAAGCAAACAAAAGACAGTAAAATCTACTGCCAGAATGGCCAGGCAAAACTAACTGAAGTAGTCACAGACAAAAGGCGTTAAAATAACTAAAACAAAACTCTCTTTACGAGGCAAACATTGGCATCTCCAAGATTCAGTGACTGGAACAGAAAGGTATATATAATGAGCGTGGCAGGTGGAGCAGATAATGTGGCCAATCAGTCAAAGCAAACTATTAAGCATCAGTCCCCGCCAGCGGGATTCCCATTAAAGTGAATGTTGTAAACACCCTGGACAGCCTCAGATTCAGCACCCTGGACAGCGGTCAAGACTTTCAATGATTAGCATAGACAGTTAAATAAATGGACAAAGTGACCCCGTTGTTTTTGACGGAGACCAGTGAAGTCTATTAGAAACACTTTTCCAGTGAGTGCTGAGCGTTACTGCGCAGCTGCAAACTGAGCTTGCCGACATAGATGTGACGTGAGCAACATGTCTGAACGTTGTAAGTCTTCTGGTAGCTGTGCCAAGAGAAATCTCAATCATTCCCAATCGTGCAGAGATGGAGAGCGTAGGTATATGTAAAGAGATAACATAGGTACAGGCTAATTATTGCTAACTAAAATGCTAGTTAATATTAGCAATTAAACTTAAACAGCTAATGTAAGTCGAAACTGCCTGCAAGCTTCTCCTGTACTGTACGGTAATTCCTCTACTATGCGACAGTGAGTCGCGTGGTTATGACACAATCGTTAGCCTATTTTATAAAAACGTCTGCTACGGAGCCATAACGTGAGGTATAAGGTAACGGAGCCTTTTATACATTGTCGTGTTTCTTTAGAAATAAACGATGGACAAATAAAGTCTTTAAACGCTTCAGATGTAAAGTTATTGGCTGTCAAAGTGATGCCAAAATGAATGGCAGTCAATGGGATGCTAACGGGGGGGGAGTGCTTCGTAGCACTCACCACAAAATGGCGCCATAGCGGCTTCGCTCTGTGGAGGCAGGCTTACCACCTTGATGATTAGGGGCCGAGCAGCGAAGCTGCATGGACCCTATTGTATTTGCCTGTATTATTATTGTTCCTCCTAAGAAATCCATGTTCCCATGCACGAAAACTCACCAAACGTTACACATAAGTCCAGTCCTTCGCTACACTTAATCAGTGCGATTTGTGTGATAATTGTCCTGATGGTGGCGCTACAACAGCCATCTAAAATTCTAAACTTAAAAAATCACAGTATCATAATAAAAGACTGTGATGATGGGTGATGAAATGGTAAATATTGAACCAGCTATTACATTTTAGACAAAAAATAGAATAAAATTGCAAATAGCAATTTGAAATAATTGGTGTTTGTTACAGTTGTACGTTCTGTACTGATTTTCAAAAACTGTCAACAACGCAACCTAATCAACAGCAGGGCTTAATTGAGATTAGTCCATAGAACAGGAAGAGGCTTTGTTCCTCCCAGGCAAAAGAAGTTCAAGGGATTCTTGTAAATATCATGCAGGACTGATGTGAGTGTCGGGTTCTGCTGAATGCCAGTTTTCTCATGAATAAAAACAGCGGAATATGTTGATAAATCCTGAATGTCTTGTTGGAGTTGCGTGGCTTCAGGTGTTGGCTGACATTCTCTCTGTGGAGCTGCCTGTCAAAACGATGCTAGGCCTCAGGAGCGCCGTTGCTGTCTTTTTCCGTGATATTTTTCAATGGTTGCACTTGAATATCCTGCCTCTCTTCAGCAATATGATTGTAAGACAGAAAATTCACTCAACCTCCCTTGCATATTGTACCAGGATTCCCTCCCTTATATTCTGGGGTCTCATCTGTTCCTGTTTTGTCTAACAGATATGAGCCTTGCTGTGTTTTCCCATATGAAACTGTATTAGTTTTTGTCATCGCTAACATGACATAGCAGGCTAATAAAAGCATCAGTAAAGTGTGTGTCATATGCCAGCCGCTCAGGGAATGCTCGCCACATAGTAACAGCTTTCATCCGGTTCTGGAGAATTGTGGGTCCTGCTCCCATATATTGGCCAGGAGACCATGTGAGTTGTGACCCCATGCCACTTGTCCTTTACACTTACTGGCTGCATGCTACCAAGTTGACCTTTATCATTAACCCTGCTGCGTGCTTGTCATTTGAAGTCTTAATTATTCACGCTTCCCTTTGGATATAGTGTATACCGGGGGAGCATAGAGGAGGGCTGCAGAGCTTGTTGGCACATTTACTCTCAGCAATTATAGCACTTATAGCTGCTGCTGTGAGAAACCAGAATTTTCAAGCACAAAAAAAAAAAAAGATGTACAAAAATGGTGTGATGTCTACCCAGTAGTCTCGCATTTTCAGACCTATCTCCATAGCGCTGTGGAGTAACGTCTGGCTACTCCACAGATACATTTTAGGATAGGAGAAAGGGTTGTTTGCTTTTCTTTAAACCAATCACAGCTATTTAAATTAGCTGGATATATATCTATCTACCCAGTTACAACTACCTTTCCTAAATGCAACACAGCAGCAGAAAAACATTCTCACTTTGTCTTAAAGGCACACATATCCCTCTTTATTACTATACACGCCCATGTGCACTGGCCTCAGCACATAATTGTACCATGCTTTGCAAAGAATATAATACAAACAAACTGAAACATCCACTCCACATTTTTGATATTATTGATTAGTCTCATCTCTTCACCATAGTGTCGGTTTCTCTCACACAACAGCATTTGTTCCATTTTTTAGACTTTGATGTTTAAAGCCCAACCAGACGAGAGGCCGCACACACTGTGGCTGAGGCGCTGTTGATATTCTTTGGACACTCGTCTTTATGTGGCAGTGCTAATCAGCAGCCATTCTAATTAAACTCAGTTTGCACTTGAAATGCTTTAAAACATGTTCAAACACTTCTGAACGACTACTGTTTGATAGGACACATTGCTGCTTCCATCCTGTTCGCAGGTGATAAGAGCAGCGTGTGCAAAAATGAGTCGGCAGGGATGTATATTAAAGCGCAGATTGTCTGCGTGTTATCAAACCAAGTCAATCCGCGTCACTCACTTTCCCTCTGATATTTTTCATGAATGTTTTTTACCCCGATCCCACATCCATTTAGTCTTTATCACAACTATTTTCATTATCATCCGGCCTTGCCACTTGCCTTCACTCAACCTGCCAAGTCAGCAGTCTCCCACATAAAGTAATCCGTGCCTTTACTGATGGGCTGTGATAAAGCTCTCATCGTTTCAGTGCTGCAGCGACGGCTGCAGAACGTGGCAAACAGGCAGTTGACACCCTAGTTCTGCTTTGTCAACTATTCAATTTGAACAGAACACTATCAAAGTGAATCCTCCCAAATTACCTGCTAATGTTATACATCCAACAGTGTTTTGGTGCAGCAATAATCAAGGCATTTCCATTTGTAGGTGGGGAGGTGGAATATCAACTTTGTATTTGAAGCCAAATGATACAGCTTATGTAGACGTACATACTGTTTGCATGCGTACTTGGTTGTAGTCCTGTCAAAGCACTACAAGCCCTGCATACCATGTTACATAAAAGTTAGCCAAAGGACAAATAACAAAACATGTTCACCTCGCAGAATTTCCCATCATTAAAACCAGAGCAGAGGAATGCTATTTAGATTACAAAATGGAAATGGAATTGCAAATGCATTTTTTCCCCCCCCTCCTTCACCCTGTCTGAATCAATTGAACAAACCGGCATGATATTTGATGGCCTGTGAGCTCCAATTATTAGAACAATATTATGGCTGGGGTAAGTAAGGGGCACGCCACTGGAATTCCAATAGTGTTTGGAAGCTATTTGTATTGGCGTTAGTCCTTCAGGGGCTGGAGAAGGGCATACAGCTCAATAACTCAATTCTTAACAATTAGCCCCTGACATGTCCCCCAGAAAACAGATAGAGAGGACTCTAGTAGATAATATTTTCCAAGTATAGAGATAATTGTTTCAAAGCCCCAAACAGCATTGTAAAATAAGTTGTGGTTCCGTTTTCAAATCATACTTGCTCGCTGATAAGATCGTAGTTTATAAGTGCGTAATTCTTCATTGCTCAGCTCTTTAGGTGGCTTTTATTCTGTCAGCATCAGCATGGATCTCATCACAAGCACCGGCCGCTTCTCGCTGTACTGTTAAAAAACCCGGCTGTTCTCCAGGGTCACTAATTATCAACAGCACAGTTGCAACATTACAAATGGCACAGACCTTATCACTCTCAATTATAAATGTATTATACTGTAATCAGAAGGGCTCTTGGATCAGGGACCAGATCTCTCATCTAACTGGCCATGTGCCTGCTGCCCCCCCCTACCTTCCACTCCTCAGAGCACACCTCCTCAGCGGTGGACCCAGCAGAGAGTGACCGTGGACTGGGGCCGACCTTGCTGCATCGCCGCGGTCTGACGTTATTAGATTGTCCGGGAAGGAGAAAGGTTGAAAAAGCATACGCAGCCCACCTCGCATTCGTTTGGTCTTTGGAGCACTTTCAAGGGGATAGGGCGAACACATTGAGCTGTTTGACTGTGTGTGTGTGTGTGTGTGTGTGTGTGTGTGTGTGTGTGTGTGTGTGTGTGTGTGTGTGTGTGTGTGTGTGTGTGTGTGTGTGTGTGTGTGTGTGTGTGTGTGAGCACTTGTGCAGCGCATCCACATAAAACATGTTAAACAAGACAGATATGGAGGTGGCATTAGGAGTTGCCTGCTCAAGAGATCGTACTCAGTCAGGCTATCCTTTGGGTCCTGGTGGGCCGTTCGCTGTGGTCTGATTGTAAAGAGGTCATAGCTTTTGTGAAGGAAGCCCCAGAGGCCAGCTAGAACAATTAGAAATATGTGTTTCTGGGTCACTGGAGCACAGTTACAAGTCCGGTAATGCTCTTCTATTTCCCAACAGTAGAGGCAGAGGAAGTGGCTTTGCTCTGGCTTTTCTCTGATTTGTGATGTTGAAACACAAGGCATGCTGCTTTGTTTGAACAGGTTTACACTTGCAACAATCCCATAGATTTTCAGGCTTTTACTTGATACTGTATATTCTAATCTTGCTCTCTCCAACTCAGCAGTCCTTAAATCTGTGCTGCAAACACAGTAGTGACAATACAAATGCATGAGCTACAAGGAAGAGAAGCCTAATGTAAACATGGCCACCATTTCACATGCAATGTACAGCATTTACCAATACGAGTAATATTTCCACAATAATAGACCTCAGTATTCCATAAATATTTGATGAAATAAAAAAACAACGTCTGCAGACTATACTACACAAGAACACATGTATAATTTAATTCATTGTTGCTGTAACACTGCTGTGAGTCTAATGCTTTCGTTGGAAGCAAATTGCCACGGGCTATATACTTCGCTCTCTCTGAGGCAGCATATCTGGTGCTTAATATAGCAGTAAACAAGTTAACAATGCTTGACAGGGATTATAATGGATATGGATTCCTTAGTGGTGGAAATCCAATGACACAGATCATATTAGTTCAACTGTTAAAAGTGTCAGACCATGTAAGCTGAATTCAGATTTTAAGTTGCGTGTCACTGTTGTCCCTGACTAATACTCATACTTTCTTGAAACGTCAAGATCACCAGAACTCGATTTAAGAGGTTTTCGCCTGACGACAATATATGGAGGACCTTTTGTATATTTCTTCGTGAAATATGAACAGGCATAGTTGGGATGAGTCACGATGTGCCTGTGATCCGTGGATCCTGCTGTTATGTATGAGTGAAAATATGGAACGATATGAATTATCATAAGTGGTATAAGGGCTGCATCAAAACAGATTATCTCCTGACTCAATAATTTTGCAGGGTTGTATCACACCAGTCTAACTTGATCATCTGCCCCCATCATTTAAGACATGAATTGTGTATCAATTATCTCCCCAGCTAGAGCCGGCTATGATTTGGTATCCCAGTTCTGGCATCTAAATGCGTGGCCTTCCCAAGGTATCATTTTTCATGTCAGGATTATAAAATGCTGACTGAATGCTTTTACTTGCTGCATTTGCATTTTAATGTAAACCCCCATTTACATGTACTAACAATACCATGGTGGTCAAAATTATAATGGTAATACCAGCAATTGGGTGAGAATAAATAGTCTGGAAGGGGGAAAAAAGGCTTTATGCCTTTTGAGAACAGAGAAAGTCCCATCTTTATGGGATAGAAAGGTAACACATTTTTCTGTGTAAACAAGTCAGGGTCCAATGCCATTTGCTGGTGGCACCACTGCTCTAATGCCCATTTCCCCCCATGTTGTAAAGGGCTAAATTAGCCTCCTCTGGAGCCAATTTAGCTGAATTAAGGAGCTTAGAAAGGTCATACTTACATTTCATTTGAACTTAATAGACATTGCAATAAGAGTGCCTTTCTGTGTTTGCCAACACCAGCAGCAGACAAAGTTAATAGGACCTAATATTCATTATTATCCTGATCCATCATCATCCAGAAGCTTTACAGGTGGCCGGTGCAAAAATCTCAGGTATTCAATATCAACGTGGCTTTTCCCCAAATTAGGTCTCCGATCCACTGGCCACCGAGCCACCTCGTTAAGGTAAATAATGAATGAATTGCACGGGTAATTATGAAAACTCTCACACTGCTCACAAGCGGGACTAATGCTTCTGCTGGTTTAATTAGAGCAGGAGCCTGCCACTCAAGGCTGTTCCCCATGCCAATCCTGAGGACAGAAAGGTGGATTCTCAGGCTGGGGGAGATAAGGCTCAACTCAGGAGCTCGGTATGGAACAAACCTTCCACCATTTCACAAGCTACTACAGGTAGCAGGGCTGCAGGATTTTCCACCACAGGTAGGGATGTCACTGACAGTGAGCCACAACTCACAGACAGGAGGAGCAGTTAACCACCTGTCTCCCAACATGGGAGCTATTGCAGCGTAGTTAACCTATCAAAGACAAGAGGGAAGTATTGTCATCAGCATGTGTCTTGATAGCACCACAGAGAGCATTAGCAGACATTATAGAGCATTATCCATAGCAGAGCCAGTTAGTGGACACTGAAGTGAAGGAATAGATGTGGGGTGGCAGAACGGGGGATGATTTGATCAAGACAATTGGCTTTATTTCTGCTCTGCACCTGCTAGCTGTTTGCTGCGGATGCTATCATAGAGCCAGAGGGGCTACTGGTGCATTTACTGAAACAAGATGTCCTGCTAATAAGATTCACAGTCCTTCCTTCCATTAGAACATGTCTGTTTCCTTCCCATTATTGGCATTGTTGTTGGGTCAGCAATCCTCCCTCGCAACCTCTAGGCAAACTGACTCTGAAGGATACAGTTAAAGTGTGTCAGCTCGGCGATTGGCGAGCAGGGGGCCGTGAGGCGGACAGCGATGCCCGTTCAGGCCGCGGTCACACTGAGGAGGGGGTGACATTGGCCTTGACTACCCAGAAACACCACAAAGCAATCTGTATAATGAGTGGTTTCCCCTCTGACTGAGATGGCTTGTCATTCCATTCATAACGTCGTAGCTCGATCCTTCCCAGCTCGAGTCAGCCCTCTGAAGCCTGAGGGGAGAGGAGAAGACAGTGGGGATGACATAAACACAGAACGAGATGAAGTTTTCACCAGGGGAAATGGAACATACACTGTATTTAAATGAAATAAATTATCACATTGATTCAGTTGCTTTGATAATACTATTGCAATGGTATGTTTAACTAAAATATGAGCATTTAGTGTTTGAATTAGGTTTTAATACAATTCCTTCAGCACATTTGGCAGACATTTGCTAAACTTATTTATGTCCTTGGTGTATAACAAATGTCTGAGCTCATGTTGTTGTTTACACTATGCCTGTTTTGAGAAGTGTGAAGCATGTGCCCTAGATAAGCCCTTAGGCTTATGCAGCATACAGCCTCTGTTCAAACACATGAACCCATAAACATCTGCTATGAAATAAAGCAAAATAAACTCAATTAAGGGAAGGGATCTGGTGGGGATCGCATAAAATTAGGTGACTGACAAGCCCAGTAATCTGGAGCATATAACATTTTTTCATCTATAACACTCAGAGGTGTCCTTGGAAAATGGGATATGTTGGGATGCTCCGCTGATAGAGAGGGAGGAGAGCATAGCTGCCGGGGCAGGGGTCATGTACGAGTACGGTGACAATTTCTTCCGACAGTGTCCCATCTTATTTTTGCTTCGTCGGCACGCTCCTTAAAGCAAGGATGTCGTATTTAATCAAATTACCTGCGAGAGCTGGTCCTTCCTTTATTAATTTATTGAGGCGGGGTGAGGGAGCGCGGATGAGCTCCTATGGGATGAGTGTGTTTGTGCTCTCTGAAACGTGAACCAGAGAGGGCTGATCTAACAGGAGCTGACAGTGGCAACCGCCCTAGTGCTCAGCTGTGAGAGGACCAGTCGGCTTTCTCGCTCAAGCCTCGTTGGGGAAACAGTGAGAAGAGTCATCTGAGACTCCGAGAAGGAGCTGGGTCTAGTACTGCTGCCGTTCAGAGAACAGGGGATCAGGTTTGACTGTGGATGTCAAGAGTTTAAAGCTCAGCTGTTATATTAAGCGATGGTGAGCATAGCGGGCTCTTATCCAATCCCATCTCCATGCAACGTAGACGGATGCTGAATTAGTGCTGCCAATGAACCATACATGATTTATTTGTGGTATAATTATATAGCTCAAAGGTAGAAACCTCTAACCTAATTGTCCATCAAAGCTGATTTTGTCAATGAAGATAAAACGCAAGCAGTTAACAAAATGTGGCCGTGATGGCACATGCAGCAAAATTAACAAGACTAGATGCTGTTCTGTTCTGTCTCCACGCCACCTCTTTCACTGCACTCTCGCTCTGTGCTTTGGCCTTCGGGCACTGAGGTGTACAGTGCATCTGACCAGCCTATAGGGCAAGTGGAACAAAGGCACGGTGACATTTTATCTGACGGTAGCTCCTGTGGGGCCTGAGCCATGCTGCCGAACTGTCAGGCAGATTTTCAGCGTGATGAGGAGGGGGAAGAAAGCCAAACAAACAGAGCCCTGGCACAATCTCCCATCGCCAAGCAGTGCAGACGAGCACAGGTAGACGTCCCTGGGGATCGCGGGAGGCCGAGATGAAACAGAAAGCAAGATCTAACCTTTTTGTTGTTGCTGGAACCTAGTTCTCTAGTACTGCTAGATTAAAGGGAAGAACGGCAAAGTGTAATGGAAAAAGTAATGACTTTGGCTGTTCGAATGTGTACACCCTTACTGGAAACAGGACTTCAGTACCAATTGAAAGGGAAGAAAATACTGCAAATATTGTCATCTTTTGTAGGACATGGTTACAAGTGTCTTTTGTATAGTGCATGCCCCTTGTGATACATAGCAGGCACATTCCCGCTATTGTAGAAGTGTTATGGTAATCATACACACTATTCCAAAAGCTTTTCATTCATTTTTCATTTCCCACTGTTCTCAGGGTGAGGGAACAGGCATAGTTCATCAACAAAGGAATATGTAATGCCAAGCAAGTGAAGCACCCTCTCAAGGTAGAACGTAATAAATTCTGCACACGTAGTGTGAGTGGTTTCAGTTTCTATATGACAGGAAGATATCCAACAGCCAATATCGACATATCAAATATGTCCAGCATTGGTAACAAACCACATAACCACAGATTCATATTCACCCACTTTGATTGCTTTTTAAAAGTAAGTGGCACTCCAGTTATATATCTTCCTTTAATCGAAGTTCACAGAAGGGCTGCTTAATTTATTTTTTATTTATGTATTTTATTTTTTATTTTTTTTTGGGGGGGGGGGGGGGGTTTAGCCTTTAATAGACAGGACAGCTGTACACAGGAAAGGAGGGGGAGAGAGAGGGGGAAGACATGCAGGAAAGGACTCGAACCCTGAGCCGCTGCGTCGAGGACTGAGCCTCTGCATATGGGCGGCTGGTCTACCAGCTGAGCTACCCAGGTGCCCAGAAGGGCTGCTTAATTGACACACACCTGTCTGATAGAACATCTGCAACTATGGAGCTACTAAACATGCTTAATTGTCTTTCTCCAGCTTCAGATTTTGAGGAAGCTTTAATGTGATAAATGCAGA
This sequence comes from Gymnocephalus cernua, assembly GCA_023631565.1. Classification (NCBI taxonomy): domain Eukaryota; kingdom Metazoa; phylum Chordata; class Actinopteri; order Perciformes; family Percidae; genus Gymnocephalus; species Gymnocephalus cernua. The sequence continues at coordinate 19,638,108 of CM042435.1, forward strand.
TGGGTAGCAGTCTAATTATATCTGTGACCCGATGAAGTTCCTCCCTTTTCACCCCTCTCTATAGGGTTGGTATTAACCTCCTGACGCTTTCACGGGCAGATTAAGAGATACCCACCACTGATGTTAAGCTGGAAATGGAGCTGGAGTCCCTGGAGTCTCTGATCAAATCCCCAACTTAGCGCTCCACTGTGCACTGCGTAGCCCAGTTCAGCCTCACATGGCCCAGTCTGCCCTAGCTAATACCAAAGTGATCCTCTTGCACCATCCTCCTAGTGTGAAGAAGAAAGAGGATCCCAGTAGAGAGAGGCAGAGATCAGATGGAGAAGTAAGGGGGAGGAAGCAGAAGAAGCGAGAATGTGTGGGAGAAGTAAGATGGTGATTGAGAGGTAGTTTAACATGGAGCGCTCGGAGGAAAGTCCACAGTATAGTGAAGTCCTTTAATGTCAAAGTTCACTCAAGACGGGAAGGAGTTTGAAACGAGGCTCACTGCCTCCAGTTAGTGGCATCAGACCTTTGAAAACAGGGCTGAACACTTCTTATATGGGTGACAGACACTTCAAAATCAGCCCTGGCTCCATTTGTTAGTAGTGTCAGGTTTTTAAGAACAAGGCTATAAACAGCTAGTGTGGAGGTGAGACCTTTTATTCCTGAACTCAGTTTGTCAGCACTGCTGCTCACTGTGATGGCTGGTAAAGATATTATACCTCTTTCCACATCAAAGTAAATGCATACCATAACCAATGGCCCACGCGACTGCTCTCATTGCTATCGTTCCAGCACTTCATCAAATTGAAATTGTGGGAAAACACAAGGGCAGTGCCCAATCTTTGGTTCGTAAACACACCCAAACCCTCTGCCAGTTCCCACTGGCTAGTGTGCTGGCCGTAGACCTAGTCAGTGCGCTTGGCTGAAAATATGAATGGTAATGAGTGACTGGCTGCTGGGATTGAAAGCAAAAGTGGTGTCATAATTGATTTAGATTAATTAAACAGTATTCTTACAGATCAGTGCATCTTGTTAGAGGGCTGTGCTATGGGTTAGGGCACCGGAGGGTGTGTGTTTGTGCCCAAAGTGTATGTGTTTGTGCGTGTGTAACCTGCAGATTGTGGGTTAGGTGGGTTGTTGTGTGAGGAACTAATTGAAATGAGAGGCGATGTGCGAGTCTCAGCCAACATGGCCGGTCCATTTGTCAGGGTGACATCACTGCACTCACACCCCATCCATCTCCGCCCGGCGCCACAGAACCATGCTCCTCCTGGTGATTAATATCCATACCTCCCTCACCACACTGCATACACTCCCGCCCCCCCCCCCCCCCCCCCCCCCCCCCCCCCGAGCAATCGCACGCTGCTGCTGCTGCTACACACACGCACACCCACAAACAAATACCCACACACACTCTGTTGGAAGCCCTCCTCTTCACTTATGCACACAGTAGCTGCGTACTCACCCACACTCAGTGCCATGGCACTCCGATTTGCTCTCTCATACACACATGGCTGGAGCCCAGTGCACAGTCAGTTACTCACATAAACTTCCTAATTGTTCCAAACACAAACTGTCCTTGCTCTTTGGTGGCATAGACATTTGATTGATTCTGGTTCTACTTACTTATTCCAGTTTTTATTGAATCATGGTTAACATTCTTATATTAGTAGAATATAGTAATGTGTATATATATATATATATATATATATATATATATATATATATATATATATATATATATATATATATATATATATATATATATATATATTCATATTAATTTGAAAACAAAAAAAAATCTTTATTTAGGTTAAAATTCTTGCACCCAAAAGAAAATGCCACGTAAATTATTAAATGAAGTTAACTGTTCACACAATACAGTAGTGTGAGCTATTTAAATTAGCTGGTTAAATGTAATTTGCTGTTACCAGTGTATCACAGTGTGTATTTTGTCCTTAACAAATCCCCGTCAATCAGTCCCAAAACGCCGCAGTTAAATAGTAAATGCCGTAAACATATTCTTTGTAAATCTTTACAATCATCATACCCAGAAAGAACCAAGCAGGCTTGCGTTGTTGCACGATCCAACTTTTCTTCAAAACTTGCCATTTTCAGTGTCTAGCTTGCTAGCTCGAAGTTTGTTGTTTCCCCAAGTGAACAGAGTTGGAGAACGCCAACACACAGAGAACAGAAGATAAGGGATGTACTGTATGTCAGGCAATTATCCTGGAAAAGTACTTCTGTTGATCCAGACCACTGTTACGTATGATGGACTTTCCCCATGTGATCATTTTCATGCATTGATTTAGAGCTGCAACTAACAATTATTTTCATTTAATGATTAATCTGCATATTCTTATCTTAATTAATAGCTTAGTCTAATAAAAGAAGAAAATTATGAAAAATGCCAATCACAATTTGCAGATGTCATCATATTGCTTCTGTTCCCCAGTCAACAGACCAAAACCCTTCAGTAGAAACAATTCATGGCTGGTTTTGGTCTTTTCATGAGCCCTAACCTTTTACACTTTTTGAATGCTCTTTATGGTGTTGCATATTGTAAATACTGTGCACTTACTATGACATGTGCGTAAACGCCGATCTTGTTAAAAGCGGAGCAGGTCCAGACTTTGCTTTTAGTATGTGATAAGCAGAATCAAAAAGCATGTTTCCTAACAAATCCTTGATTCTTGTAAATTTGGAGCCAGTTCCAAATCAGTACACAATTCCATTGGCAGCAGCGCCACTTTTTCCAGCCAAAAATATTTTTACCCTTCCGAAGACAAATAAAACATCACTCACACGGTACATATCACAGTGATAAACCTCAGGAAAACAGATGTTTATTTAAATTGCTGCCGTGGATTTACAACTAAAGTTGGCAGAGCTTTACAAATGAACAAATATAAGAAGACAGGATTTACAGTATCAGTAATAAAAGCTGTAGAATGGGATGCATGTGCGTATTTAACAAGTTCCCGTGAGGGTCAACCAAAACTACAAACCCCAATTCCAATGAAGTTAGGACGGTGTGTAAAACGTAAATGAAAACAGAATACAATGATTTGCAAATCTTGTACAAGCTATATTCAGTTGAATACACTACAATGACAAGATATGTCATGTTCAAACTGATCAACTTTATTGTTTTTTTGCAAATCTTCACTCATTTTCAATTTGATGCCTGCAACACGTTCCAAAAAAAGTTGGGACTGGGTCAAGAAAAGACTATGAAAGTTGAGGAATGCTCAAAAACACCTGTTTTGAACACAGTCATGATTGGCTATAAAGCAGCTGCAAATGTTGGTATAATATGAAAATGGCTGGTGGATTTAAGACAAAAAATTATAATTAATAATTAATAGTGAATGAATCAAATTTGAACATAATTGTCAGTGGCTTGTCGATCTTTACATTGTTAGTTAATGTCCTATCCTGGCCTGGGCTGGGATACACATTCATACGGTTTGTTGAAGTACTTATTGGACTTTAACTTATCATTGCACTTACAATAACAAGCGTAGCTGTCCTCAATTTAGGTCATCCTGTACGTCTCATCTCCCGTTTTTCCTGCATCCACCGTGTGTGTGTGTGTGTTTGTGTGCGTGTTTGTGTGCGTGCGTGTCAGTCGCGGGGGGAACTGAGCAGCAGCCCCGCCCGCTGCAGAGAGCCGACAGGATTGAAACAGCAGCAGTTTTCAGCGACTTTAGAGTGAAAAAAATGTTACAGCGTACATTGATGTTAAAATGTATACAGGTTGGCAGGACGGTCTGAAATGTTTTGCACGGTCTTTCACTGTACGTTTTGTTGGTAAATGTGAGATGTTCGAGTCACACATGTCTCGTCTTCATATCAGAAAACAAGGAAATTAATTTGGCGATGTACGTGCGTTACATCAACCCGTTCTCACTCCCGCTTGGTCAGTGGCTCTCAGCGTCACATACTGGGACTGCTGTGATTGGTTGAAGTCGCGGGAAACTCCGGTTATTGGCCAAATTTGCAGTAAAGTTGTGGTGATTAGTCAAAATTGCGAGTCACACCGAATTCACGGTGATTGGTTGAATTTGCATGAATTTAAGCGATCACAACATCGCGAATTCCTGGAGGGACTGATAAAAGGAGCATCCCCAAAAGGCTCAGTCGTTCACAAGCAAGGATGGGGTGAGGTTCACCACTTTGTGAACAACTACATGAGCAAATAGTCCAACAGTTTAAGTACAACGTTTCTCAACGTACAATTGCAAGGAAATTAGGGATTTCATCATCTACAGTCCATAATATCATCAAAAGATTCAGAGAATCTGGAGAAATATCTGCACGTAAGGCCAAAATTCAACATTGAATGCCCGTGACCTTCGATCCCTCAGATGGCACTGCATTCAAAACAGACATCATTATGTAAAGGATATTACCATGTGGGCTCAGGAACACTTCGCAAAACCATTGTCAGTTTACACAGGTCGTCGCTAAATCTACAAGTGCAAGTCTCTACCATGCAAAGCAGAAACCATATATCAACAACACCCGGAAACGGCGCCAGCTTCTATGGACCCGAGCTCATCTGAGATGGACTGATGCAAAGTGGAGAAGTGTGCTGTGGTCTGACAAGTCCATATTTCAAATTGTTTTTGGAAGTCATGGACGTCATGTGCTCTGGGCCAAAGAGGAAAAGGACCATCCTGATTAATATCAGCGCAAAGTTCAAAAGCCAGCATCTGTGATGGTATGGAGGTGTGTTAGTGCCCACAGCATGGGTAACTTGCACATATGTGAAGGCACCATTAATGCTGAAAGGTACATAGAGGTTTTGGAGCAACATATGGTGCCATCCAAGCAACATCTTTTTCAGGGATGTATCTGCTTATTTCAGCAAGACAATGCCAAGCCCCATTCTACACATGTTGCAACATCGTGGCTTCATAGTAAAAGAGTGTGGGTACTAGACTGGCCTGCCTGCAGTCCAAACCTGTCTCACATTGAAAATGTGTGGCACATTATGAAGCGCAAAATACAACAACGGAGACCCTAGACTGTTGAGCAACTGAAGTAGTACCAAGCAAGAATGGGAAATAATTCCACCTACAAAGCTTCAACAATTAGTGTCCTCAGTTCCCAAACGCTTATTGAGTGTTGTTAAAAGAAAAGGTGATGTAACACAGTGGTAAACATGAGCTGTCCCAGCTTTTTTGGAACATGTTGCAGGCATCAAATTGAAAATGAGTGAATATTTGCAAAAACAACAATAAAGTGTTTCAGTTTGAACATATCTTGTCTTTGTAGTGTATTCAATTGAATATAGGTTGAAAAGGATTTGCAAATCATTGTACAGTATTCTGTTTTTATTTAAGTTTTACACAATGTCCCAACTTCATTGGAATTGGGGTTTGTAAACTCATTATGGCCAGCTATCAGAGCTACTCCAACCTGAGGAGTTGGCCTTTGAAGATCCTCTAAATTATGACCTTTCAGGGTTGGACCTTTCTGTTCTACTCTGCTCCACTGATGTGCTTTGATAAGCCAGTCTCTGATGTCCTCCAAGGCTCATCACTGCACAACCGCCCTGTCCTGCTGGGTGGTGCTAAACTTTCTCACCACGCCTTTGAATTACATCACCCAGGCTTGCTGTCATGTTTCACATCATGCCTTTGAACTTGTTCTGCCATAGGCCAAGAAGTGAGGCAGAGCACCTTGCATAAAGTGTACTTTTGGTTGAACAAAAGATGGAGAGTATACTGTAAGAATGTAGATATCTTTTAAATATCTTAAATAAAGTAAAGGCATATTGTTGTTTATGGAATATCTCCCTGATGCATGTTCCTCCAAGTGGAACCAAAGCGCTGCTTAACCTCACAGTTGTGACTCTCCAACACCAGCGTCTCTCTCTCTCCTTCTGTGGGAGCATGCAGGTCCGCCTCCGCACCAGCTGTGAGATGCAAAGCTTCCCTTAATGTAAAAGCATTTCGCTGTCTTTGAGAATACACTGTCTGTAGTATTCACTGAAAGGAAAGATTGAGAGATACAGAGAAGAGAGAAGGTGATAAGTAGCAGAAAAAAAGATGGAGGCAGAGACAGAGAACAGAGAGACACGCTGAAAGTAGAGGAAGACAGGAAACATGACAGGGAGCTGGAGCAAAGGAAGAGATGGCAAAGGCAGGGTGGGAGAGAAGGAAACGGAAGATAAAAAAAAAAGAAAAACGGACAGCCGCCATAGCCGATGTGTGATTGATTGAGTGGCATTCAGGTGCCAGGGGTCGTACACATGCAAACTGCTCATTTGTAGTTGCTGCCAGGGCTGCTGTTCACCAGAGCCCTTGAATAGTGTCGCCTGACCACCGGGACACATCACACAATCAGATTAAGCAGCCCCGAAGTCATATGCAGGACAACCAACAGCTGCCTTGTGCAGCAACAGCACTGACTTACAGTATCTGTTTTTAATCCCTGTCTCTTATAACAGGCTCTTGTCTGTCTGTAAGAGATCTGGGTTTTAGGGACTCAGATATATGTCAGATGATCTCCGGTTTTAATGCGGCACAGATTTTCCCTCTTGACATTTTGTTGTTTTTTCAGTGCTTTGTTGCACACAAACCACATTTTCCATTTGAGTGGCTCAGTCTGCAGCACATTATGCATGATGCTCTATCTTCAGCATCATGCATCAGACTACCCGGCCACCTTTTCAGAGCGTAGTATAGTTTCAGCGTTGGTTCATGCTTCACACGCCGCATCTCTCTGTCATTGTGTGCAACTGAGACGAACAAGCGGAACCATTTGGGTTTCTGTTAGTCATCGGTCTGTTCACAATTTCAGCAAAGACCTGCAGTTTAGCGAGCGCGTTATCATTCAGTTAGATTTCACCAAGTGTCGAGGGGCGGGCCCCTGATACATCGGCTGACTTTGTTGCCATTTAAAGCGGTCTGATATTTCCTTTAATTATTGATTCGTAATGAGGCCAGCAGGAATCAGGGGCTCATACATAAATTCTTTTTCACAATTTTCTAGTTTGATTCAAGCAGTAGTCATTTATACGAAACTAGTAATTTGTAGGAGTGATCCTACAAATTCAAAAAATATTTTTTTCCAGTCTTTATTTTCTCTTCCACCGGAAACAAGGTTGTGGTTTTGGGTAAATGGCCTTCAGTGTCCAGGCTACCATAAAGAGGCTTTCTTGTGCTTGCCTGCCTTTCTCTCTCTCTCTCTCTCTCTCTCTCTCTCTCTCTCTCTCTCTCTCTGTGTCCCTATCTCTCTCGCTCTCCCGCTCTCCCGCTCTCAGATCAGACTGCAGCCATGCAATTGGGCAGTGAGCTGTAAACAGGAGCTGTACACTGATCCAAGTGGCAATCACCTTCATTCAGGCCCACGCCCCCTTCCTACCCCTTTCCCTTCACCCAGCCTTTTTTTTTTTATGAGTCTCGTCGGCGTGCTGAAATCTTGACCCCCAAAAAGAGGATGAAAAATCTGGTGGGAATGTCTCCCTGTGTGGAAGATAGGTGGGTATGTCCGTTGCTCATCGTGAGCTTGACACACACAGGTCCTTTATGTGGCTGTGTGGAGTGCGGCCCCCTCTTCCCTCCTCTGCTTCTCATCCACACCCAGAGGCTCCCATTCAGCCCAGGCCTGGCTGGGGGGGAAGTTGAAGCTCTTTTGTAGTGGGGGATTCTTAGAGGAGGCTGTCAAGGCCGCGACTGTGTGGGCCTTTATTTCCCCAGAGAAGAGAAGGGGGGAGAAACGATAGAGGGAGAGGGCAAGAAGAGGGAGGGAGGGAGTACCAAAGGAGAGTTTGGACACAGATGGCCTTGTTAACGGGCACCCTCAAAGAGGGAGAGGATGAGAGGGAGAAAGAAACAGGGAAAAGGCGAAGTAAAAGCGAAAATGGATCTAGCAGAAAGCCAAAAAACTTTCCCTCAGTTACGTCACCGCTGTTATTACATCCTTCTCCTCCTCTCTTTTCGTCTCCTCCTCCCTATCCGTTCCCTCCATCTGTCCCTATGTTAGCTCACTCTTCAGCTCAATAACAAGCTTTTGCCCTCCCCCTTACCCTTCCTCGTCCCCTTCTCACCCTCCGCCATTACTTTACACACATTCCATTATCTAGGAGACCAGGCTAAGAGAGATGTCTGGGGTCGGAGCGATCATTATCATCACCTCTTTCTGCTACACTCTGAGTTATAGCCTGCCGTATAGGAAACAGACATTTAAATCATAATCAATAGAGCAATATCAATGCTGAGAGGCATAGCTAAAGGAAATCACTGCTGTGGCTCAGGAGGAAACAGAGACGCTCAGTGCAGACTGAGAAAGGCGTGCACGCTTATTGATAAAATACCATCAAGCCGCAGAATACATTATGTGGCATCCCGCTCAACGCTGGCCTTTTTGGGAAAAGAAACTCTCTTTCTTTGATATTCAGGCGATGCAATGATTGTGGCTGGTCTGTGAAAATGTGTGGAATTGGAAAGGTGTTGGATGTGTAGTGATCTCATGGTCTCTTCTGCTCATGTATTGCTTCCGGCACGTTGGCTGAAGCTCAAACACTGCAGAGAAGAGACGCTGCCATACTGTATACATTAACTGAGCCTCTGGTCATGTTAAAGTGACAAGGATGTCTTAGTTTCTTGTAGGGGGGAGCCGTATTACATACACAAAGTTTTGTCCGGCAAGGACGATGCACGGTGACAGGTGTGAGTCCGACCTGACCTGGCTGCGACCGGACCACAGCCGACCACAGATTTAGTCAGGCCAAATTACAGTTCTAACATGCAGAGAAATAGCACAGAATCACTGTTATTAGCATAATACAGTTTGTTTGTGGTGATTAAGGAACTATCATGCAAATTTCATGTCTAATCCAGCTGATGTGTAGACAGGTTAGATTCCAAGCATTAAGACAATTTGAGTTATTTGTTGGCATGACCTTTTGCAACTTATATAACCATTTCAGATCAGATTTGGCATACACGATTCAAGGTTTGACTTAAATGAACATCAGTTATATGATTTCTTTTCTCCAGTGTAGTTTAACTTCAGGGCATTTCTATGTTTCTTTATGTGCCTATTTCCTAACCGAAACACTTTACACTGAACCAAATTGGAGCTTGATATACAAAACAATGGTTTTTTTTAAGGGGAAAGGGGAAAAGGCAAAAGGCGCAAACCATATATGACATTGGTGTTCAGCCTGGAGGTGTAAAGCTCGGGCTTCACCTCAGTTACTGCGACTGAATTGAAAAAATAAACATCCCGCATTTAATCTACAGTTTGTTCCAGAACTCACAACGGGCAACACTAATACTGTAATGTCACAGAGAAAATTAAATTAGCACAAATTGATTTGTGTGCACTTTACTTTCAAAGTATCAGATCAACTAAAACAATTTAATGATTATTTTCATCAGTTTGTTGAATTAACTTCACAGTGTACTGTAGTTGTGTGTACTGTTTGTGCCAAAGTGAATTGGTCAGATCATTTAAAAGAGAATTTGCATATCGATTTGAACACAGGCAGCTAACAAAGATGGATATAATGTGATTACGGGTTTATAATTAAATGCTTATTGTAAAGTAGCACCTAGTGTGTAATAAAAATCTCAATTGATTGTCAGGTTGAGTAGCGCAGTCAAGCACATACCCAGCCTGACCAAGTAGTTCAGAAGCACTGAGCTGCAGCCCAGAATCCCAAGGTCTTGTGTAGGAGTGAGCTTCACATCACGGTTCATGTGCAGCCAAAGCCCACGCACGGCTGATGAGACGGGCATCATCTGCTACTGTAGATCTGGAAATCTATAACCCAATCCCTGGCGAGTAAGGAAGTTTGGCAATGTAGATAACTCAAACCAGAGACAAAGCGAAAGTACATGTGTCTTTATTTAAACAGTCCGTTCCTCTACCTTATTCTAGTAAAATAGAGTGATAGCCTGAGGTCATGCGTACGTGACGGATGTAAAGAAATAGCCAGAAAAAGAAAAAGTCCAAAACACCTCCAGAGCACAAGCATAAAGTCAAATGTAAAAATAGAAATAACCATGCATAAAAAAACAATTACTTTGCTATCTTAATTGCTTTCCAAAGAAAATACTTTCTGTCACCTTTCCAATTAAAACATATCCAGCAGCTATATTAGATGTATTTTTAAATGGTGCCTGCAGCATGTCTTGCTGTCTAAGATATTGGATTCAACCTCTACATTTTAATGACCAGTTTCATTTATAGATGCAGAAGAATCACCACAGCTGAACAAAAAAAAAAATCACAAAAAGATGCTTTATTCTGGCAGCTGGGGATCCAACTCTAATGATTTACATTTTCGTCATTTAGTAATGCCTCATAATACAATGCCAAATGGATAATGTTTGCTATATCTTTTCAATTAGGCTAACAGTTGCACAGAATCTTTTTTTCATGCCGGTCTCCTGACATTTCCTAACCCATCTGACATACACTTGGTGAAGTGTGAACCATTTCGCAAATGAGGGTTATTCTGGGAGAGTCACATCTCCTCTCTCCATGGCACCCGGGAGAGGGTTGTAGAAGCTGTTGTCCTTAAGTTATGATGGAACACAAGGAGGAGCCGCAAGAGGAAAAGAAAAGAACAAGCTCTTCAATTGGAGTCCCCCCCCCCCCCCTCTCTCTCTCTCTTTCTCTCTCTGTGTGCGTTTCTGTTCCTCTGCCTGTCTCTTTCACTCTCTCTCTCTCATTGCATGTGCCCTGCTGCTCTGTCATCCTCAGGGGTGCGTCTGAAGGAGACCATCTGTTGATCCATTTGTCTCCTGCTTTGCTTCCTGTGCCACCGCCTCCCTCCTATCGATGATCAGGCCTGGCCTTTCCCCTGCCCACCCTCTTTGTTCCTGCCAACAGGCACTCTGGGCGAGGCGGGTGTGCTGTTGGGGGTGGGGGCAAGAGGCTGTGCCCTCTGCAGCCTGTGATTCAAACAAAGAGAGAAAACAGGCATTGGCGGACATGCATCCTTTTTGAGGCCAGCTGCTTTCTAATCAGTCTTTATCTAAAGTGAGCATCGCTGTGCTGACCCGAGTCAAAAAGCACACCGATTTATTTTTTTATTTTTGCATTGTTGATATCAAAACTATTCCCTTTCCCCCCTTAGGACTTAAACCCATGAAAGCTTATCATTACATGGAAGCATAGACCATGAAATAGATGTTACAAACAATGCTGTGATGCTGAAGGACCATCACTGGAGGCCTGCAAGCTTTCACCACCAACGCATTTATTGCTTGTGAAGTGTTACCACTAAAGAGAGAGGGGGGGGGGGTCTTGGTTTCCACACACATTTCTTAGCTGTCACCTCGCATGCATGTTCAGGGGTTTGATGGACACTGAGTCCACCATAGGGACTTCAGGGATTGCTTGCCTTTGATCTTCTCCCACGACTCCTGATTACCCATCATTCAGCAGGGCTTAGGCCCTGGAGAGCAGCTGGGAGAGGGTGGTGTGTTAACATGAGCTCTGATGTATCCAAGAGAGACTCACTGTCCAACTCGAGACATCATATTGCAGATTACACAGACACGGAGTGAAATGTGCACGGTAGTGCTTGTTGTGAATGTTTAGACTGAAAGTATGTGGGACTTCAGAGTGTGAGAGAGAATCAAAATATGTCAGAGGAGGGTGGTAACTCTGATAGGATATATAATGAGGCTGCAGTCCATACCGAGGGGTTTTGCAGCATCAAAATGATTGTAAATCTTATTATCACGTCTTTTTTCCCTCCGTCTGTGGTGTTTTCATAGATTCCAGAGGTTTTCATCAGGACTGCTCAATATATCCGATGATGGCTGCTCACCCAGGGAGACATGCCATTGATTTTCCATAAGGTGCAGATGACATGTGGTCACACGCACTCCTATTTTACCAACAGCCGTGTCATCCAATAAGTCATGATTTCCGCGGCGAGCTGATTCTCCTGACAAAATCGGGGTGCGGTTAGTCACTGCGGATAACCTTTTATGCTGCAGGTGCACATGAAAAATAGAAATCCGTGGCATATCGCATGTGCAACTTACAGACTACCTACTTTTTTTATTTTGGTCACGTGCAAATTTCACTATGCATAACAATGTCATTTATTAAACACGCCCGCCCCGGCGGACTTTTTAATCTCTTAATATCTGTGTATGTGTTGCAGGCTTTCTCAGTACGGGTGACCAGGCTGCTAAAGGGAACTACGGGCTCCTGGACCAGATCCAGGCTTTAAGGTGGATCAGCGAGAACATTGGCTTCTTCGGAGGAGACTCCAACCGCATCACTGTGTTCGGTTCTGGGATCGGAGCTTCCTGCGTCAGCCTGCTCACCCTCTCCCACCACTCTGAAGGTACGGTACAGCGGGGGGTGGGTGATACAGCTGTGGAGCTCATGCCTGCTGGTGTGTAGGCTGCTTGATATTAGAAAGTGGCGATGCAGCTAGAGAGTTATTGAGTAATGTATTCTACTGTACTGCACAGCATAACGAATGCTTTAAGAAGCAGGTGTTTGCATTTAAATGATTGTGATGTTCATTACCATCTGGAAATTGAAACTCCACGGCAGATTTCAGACCACATGTGGGTCTTTTTGGGTACTTCGCTAGTATCCCTCTCCATGTCAGAAATAGACATGTATGTATAATGTGTTTTTGTAAGCAAGATAAAAAGGGAAATGTTGTACCAGGGAAAACTTTTGAGCTCAGACCATGAATTGCACCCAGCAGAGTCACATGGACACAGCATCATCCTTAACTTGGGATTATGACTGTTAGTCACGTATTCGTCCATCCGTTTAAAAAAAAAAAAAAAACAGCTGGCTGTTTGTTTTACGTTTAATTGATTGTGGTGTTGTGTACAGTACATGACAGGCCATCAGGATATTGAGGTGTTGTTGTGTAGCAGTGTTTATGTTGTTTTTTTTGTTACATTGTTTATGTGGTGGTACTATTCCCAATGAGAAATCTTTACATTCAGCCCTGCCCACGCAGCCTGCTTGTGAACAGGTTAACAAGCCAAAAATATGCTGCTTTTGACACGCATGGTTGGAAATCTAACAGGGGGATTTTTACTGTACATTACATACAAGTAAATTACATTAAAGAAAGCACTCTTGCATGAGATAAAAGATTGGTTTAAGAAAAATACTTTGGTCAGGAAACCATTTAGTGTGCGTGGTGCCCAACCACCACACACACTGACACACACACACACACACACACATTTCTCTTTCTTGTCACTAGGCAGAGTAGGATCTTTGTTTTGGATTTTCTGATTAGTAGACTGACATGGATTTGAAAGAGGTCATTTGAGCTGCTCTTTTTCGGTCCCTATAACAGCGGCAGGGATTTGTGATGTGTTTTGCGTTCTCCAATTTGCATTAAAGTGTTGCTAATTGCCTTGATTTCCTCCGATGAATGATGACTGCTTTTGGATTGAATTTTTACCATAAATGCCTTTTTTATTCATACTCCATAATGTTACGCTCCATGTAGCATGTTATTATACTGCCAGTGAAACCATCTCCTCTGCTTCCCCAGTAAATTGGATATTACCGGGTCTGTTTTTTCCCCTGAATGGAAATGTATGCCCCACTGATGGGATAAAAAAAAAAAAAAAGAGCCAGCAAAACTTGAGGGATCGTATGAAAGTGAAACAGGAAGCCTTCTATCACGCCAGGACTCTTGCTGCGAATGTTACCAATGGCAATCAGATTTCACACAGTCTCTCTCGGAGCACAGATTGTTGTAATTATATAAAGTTTAGGACTGGAGTGGGCTGCAGGATGTGACGGGAAATTCAAGTGAAGAAATGTCTTTTTGCACCTGCTTTCACAGCCTCCGCTGTACTCTGCCCTCCTCCTGTCCTCATCCTCCTCTTTCTATAGTCTTAACTGTTGAGTTGGAAACTAGTAGGAGGTTCTTGTTGCCAAGACAACGCAATAAACAAGAAAGGAATCAAAGTGTTTGGATCAGCATAGCTGTGAAAATTGATGTAAAAATTTATAATCAAATGCATTATACACCGTAGCAGGAGCACATCTGGTTTCAGGTGGCCTCTACATAGTAATGGATTTGTGTAATCATTTCCTATCCATGTTAGCAGACTCAGGAAGAGAGTTTTATATTGAGATTCCTTCTTTAAATGAACTCAGGAAACAAAGATTGCAAACAATGCGTCATGGTTCCTGATTTGGCTTTTTATTTCGACTCAGCTCGCGAATTCAAATTCATACTTTATGCCTAGAAATAGAGGCAGCGGTGTCGCATTGAATGTGGCGTGTTTGAACTTAGGAGTAGCATAAATACAGTAGGATATGATAATATAGCATAGCATTCCACATGTGTCTCACACAAACATTTCCCTATAACTGCTGCTCGGATGCAGGGTAACGAAGCCCAGGTACAAAAGAAAAAGTAAATCAGTGTTGACACACTGTTCTGGAGCTCCCTGGTGTGTCGGTGTATTTAATGACAGTATTCCCACTATTACTGCACACAGTCTGTCATCACTGCCTACAGTGCATAGACTTTCCATCTAACAGAGACTCCTTTTATGCCTGTTGGTGGCATAGTGACAACTTACTTCAGATGCTCCATGCTCCTCCTGAAGCCTATTTAATAAGCTGGATCGTCCTATATCATCCTAGCCCTCTGGCCTCTCTCTTTGATTGCCTGCTCCTCTGGCCTGGCCTTGGTGGCGTCTCCATGTGGGCGTGCCGAGGGCTCCAGTCAGAAGGTACATCCATCACCTCCCCCCTTCTGGTCAGCATGGAGGCTGGCTTGGACGTCCTCTCGTGAGGGCTGGATTTTTTTAAACCCCGGTCCCTGCCCTGCCTCCTCCATCTAATCTCCTCCTCACTGCACCCATCTGTCTCCCTGCCTTCACAGACAGTAAAAGCATGCAAGGGACACACGCTTTCTCTCCATGTGCCAGTGTGTCTCTCTCCATTTCCCTCTCGCTGGGTTTCTGCTCCCTAGTCTGCAGCATGTGTGGTGTGTTGCTATTAATAATATGGCTGCCTTGTCTGCTATATGGCACCAATCTAGCCGCACATCTGAGACTTTGGAAGCAGAATGGTCATTAAAAGCACAGTCCCTCTCGGCAGGAGAGTGATTTTGACCAGCTTATTAAATGTAGTTCAACAGTTGTGTTCCCACAGAGGGAAATCGCTGTCCCCATCTTCTTCTTTTTTCCGGCTTCAAACAGAAAACGGCTAAAGAAGTTCAGACGCAAGGACATTAGCCAGTCCCATGTATTATCTATCTGGCATCGCACAGGCACTAATTGAACATGCAGATTTGGCTTTTGCCTTATCTTCTAATAATCATTATGATATAAAAAGTAAGATGGCTTCTCTGCGCAGGAACAGAATACCAAGTAGCCAACGACTCAGGCACGTGTATTTGTACATATATCTCTGTCGATATATCTGGTTCTCCCTTCACAACCTACAGAAAATTTACTGTATATCTATGCACATGTATTTTTATCAGTGTGCGTATCCCAGCTGTCCATGTTTGTGCAGGCTTGCCCGTCTATTCGCAGAGCACACATGAGGGAAGGGCTGGTTGTAGAGCCGCTGAAGGTCGTTTGGTTTCTTTTTTTTTACTTCTCTTCCTGTAAGCAATCAGGATAAAAGCTCCACTTCTGAGGAAGTGCTCCCCTTTTAATGGAACGTCTTGGACATTAAAGACAGCTAGTGTGGAGGATCCTTCATGCCAATGTCAGCTCTCATTTTTATTAAGACTTCTGGGTTATTGAGGACCATAAATGTGCATGTTAAATGCTTGGGCTTTATTACAGCAGTGCAATGAGTACCAAGGCTTTTTTAATGCAAGACACCACCTGGCAAACACTGAAACCCCTTGAACCATGAGTATTAAGAGGGCAGTGTGACTCGGTTTTCAGCTGGGTAACACATTTTTGAATCAATTTAGTGTGAAGGATAGCAAAGAAGGTGATTAAGTGAAGGGATGCATCGTGGAATGCGAAGAAATTGAGGATGAGAAATCAAATGGCGTGGCTGGACATTTTTCTCAAATCAAATCTGAAATATGAACTTTATTAATGGCTGCTCTTCATCGCAAACTACTTGCTGTGGACTAAAATGTATCATTCATGCAGTCTTGGAAAGGATGTCGCTTGGACATCATAGGAATTGATGTATTACTGCACAATTTCCTTCAGCTGATTGGGTGACATACTAGAGCTTCTGTTAGAGTGACTTGAGTGTGATGTCATGATTACAGTGAGGCACAAACTGCCGTGTCCTTTAGGTTCAAGTATGTGCAGTCAGTGAATCACTTGAAGGCAAAATGGCTGACAAAAAAAAGCTTTGATAACAGACTAAAATGACCCATACTAGCTGAGAACATTTAGAACTGCGCTTACCTTACAGGTTCAGTAGGTTAAATGATAAAACAGAGTTGATAAATGTATAATCCAAATCATACATTTGAACTTGATAAAGACTTAATTAAACAAAAACTGAATATTTAGCTTGATTTATTTATTAACTTGGTGATATTCATCACAAATACATCAGAAGTTATCACTGAGTTTGCGCTGGTCTCACTTTCTATTTTGTAATAACATCTGTAGAAGTGAGTGTTTCTATCATAAGCTACACCCAGCAACACTCATCACAGTTTTGTTATTTCTGTTAAAACACCCTTTTCTCCCGCGCCATCACCCTCCAGACTCCTTCCTCTGTACTGTCAACAAAACAAATACTTTATATAAAAAGGATACTGATACAGAGACAAATAAAATACTGTAAGCAGAAGAAGTAAAGAATTGTTATGAGAATGTATACATATTAAATCATGGACTGAATATTTCATAATATGAACATGGACCCCAAATAAAATCATATTTGCAAAACAACAAGGTTTTTCTCATGTTAATCATATCATTTGCTTCATTAATCTGAAATGTGCTTCAGTATCAACTGGTTTTACACATTTGAGTAA
Source organism: Gymnocephalus cernua (assembly GCA_023631565.1). Taxonomy (NCBI): domain Eukaryota; kingdom Metazoa; phylum Chordata; class Actinopteri; order Perciformes; family Percidae; genus Gymnocephalus; species Gymnocephalus cernua. The sequence continues at coordinate 19,655,047 of CM042435.1, forward strand.
AGATGCCATACAAACGGTATTGGGGCTGATTCTGGAGGGGAAAACTAAAGTCGGGCTTCAAGGCGTGATTTATTTTTTAAATATAATTTCCATGTGTCAGCCCCTCATATTTTGATTCCTGGGGAAGATATTTAATGTTTATTTTAATAAAGTATATTTAATGAAGGTCTTTTAGTAAGTTCCTTTTCTCCATAGTTTCGAACATACTATAGACTTACTAGATTCAGTATACGAAAGAGTTCTGTATATTCATACATAGTAGTTTTAATGTAAATTAGTGTGAGCACTATATAATGTTTAAAGCTACTGTGTTTGCATTATATGTGTCTAGAGATGATTGTCGACTAATCGATGAGTCCAAAGGTTTGTACTGTTTTTCCCACTTTCCCAGAGTCAGAATCTAATTAATGCTGTAGGAAATACCTTTTTCATGTATTTGGTGTAGTCTGAAGTCATGTCAAACAGCAATACTACGCTGTCTTGGCGTGTCCATGGCATCAAATAACATAATCATTATGCCATATGCATCCAGGAATTGAGAGAAACTAAGCAAGTAAACTAAGTGGAGGGTTGGGGGAGGCACCTTTTTCCAAACTTTGTCTGAGAGGAGGTCCAGTCTTGGACTTAAAAAAAAAAACCTGGATTATGCAATTGACAGAAAATTAACTGGAAACCTATTTGATAATCAATACATAATATTAGTAATTCTTTAAAGCAAAAATTGGCAAACATTAACTGGTTCCAAAGCAACAAATGTGAATATTTGCTGGTTTTCTTCTATGATAGTAAAGCTAATATATTGTTGTCTGTTGGTTGGACAAAACAAGCAATATGAATATGTCAACTTGGGTTTTGGGAAATTGTGTCAATATTTTTTAAGTATTTTCTGATTTGAGGGACCAAAATGATCAATTGATCAACTGACAAATGAATCGATGATTAAAATTATTGTTAGTTGCAGCCCAAAACGTGTGTCAGGCCTTCTTTATACATTACATCTGACATGAAGGGGTGAAATATTCTTACCTCTAGGGCTGGGCGATAGGGAAAAATATTATTAATATTAAATATTACGATATTCTGACTAAATACCTCGATATTGATATTACGGTGATATTCTAGACAATTAGTGCTTTAACAAAATATCTTTACACTTAGATTTTAGATAAATAATCATCAGTAATGTAAGATATAATGTCTAAGTGGGGAAAAGGCAAATAATAGAACAGCTACAACAGTCTGGTAAGTTCAGAAAATGACATCACTTTACTGTAATGCAGCTTAAAAGCAGTAAAAGACAACACTTATGTCATATCACGATATTACAATATCCAAAATCTAAGACGATATCTAGTCTCATATCACAATAGCGATATAATATTGATATATTGCCCAGCTCTACTTGACTCTTTTAATACTTATATTTGAATCGCTTAATATTTAAATTGCATTGTGAGTGACTCCATCTACATGACATCACATGGCAGGTTAGGGAACAGACCTCTTTGTAAGGTCTTGTCTGGGCCCTCTTGTGATTTCACCGCACAAATCAGTGCAAATGACTACTGGGCTGTTTCTGGCATGTATTTAACTCACGGACCTATGGAGGAAGGAAATAAGACTGACAACAAGGTTTATTGGACCTCGAATCAATCTGCCTCTGTCAATCTTGCTGATACAGTGCTGTTGTTGTGGGATTCAGAGCCTGCATTGCCATGGGCATCTAACCTCTGCTCTGACAATCATTTACCGTGTATATGCACGCTCCTAGTTGTCCTTAGAGGGAACAACACAAATACTGTTGTAGTGAGGCTGCTGGGAATTGTGAGAATGTGTTGAGCTTTGAGAACTTGTGTACTCATTCATTGCTGTATCTTGAGATATCGACAGGTAATCCAAGGCTAATGTAAATGCTGCTCCAAATTACCCTATCTTGCAGAGTGGAGAATGAGGCCAGCAGGCCATACAGATGAAGAGTGTGCGAGTCTTACTCTACATCACTGCTTTAACTGTAATGTTACATCTGGCGGTGACCTTTGTAAATAACACGTGTGGGTTTCCTTTCTGAAACGAGACCCATGGGAGGTTTTTCCTGTGGAATGGCCTACAGGCCTGCACACCCCCACTCCATAATGCCCCTGTGCTGAGCTCTCACCGCACAGATCTGGAGGTGCGATCCATCCACATTCGGTGTCGACTTCATTTCTGTGGGCTCAGGCATCCTGTAGCAGCCTTCCATCTCTTCTGGTCTACGCATCAAATAAAGGCACCTTGCATGAGCTGGTATGTGAATTGAAGTCACCGGGAAAGATAGCTGCATAACCACATCCCTGGGATGTTATTCATACACGCTTCAGCACCATTGTTGTGCAAATGCCTTGTGCTTGAGAAAAACCAGGGACAATTGTCGAAGTTGAATAGACCTTATTTCTGAGATGTCAAAGGCATTGAGCAACTCGACACTGTAAAGTTACCTGTGTGTTTGGGGCACCAGAATGCCTCCATCTCGAGGTTTGATTTGGCTGTTTGTTGGAGGATGTCTGTGCATCTCAGGGTGTGAAAAAGGCCTATGCGAGATGAGAGAATGGGGACGTGGCTTGTCAGGTGCCATATTCTTCCACCTCGATTGACAAGAGCGATAATTAAACCAGGGGGATGCCATCTCTGCGGAGCAAGAATGCTTGTATTTATTTACGCTGACTACTCGGCTTTGTTGTCTGCCATATAGTGTGGCCGTCATTGTGTGGAAGAAGCAAACTGCTTGTAACAAGTGGCCTATGTGGCATTTTTCAGTCAATTCTTTGAACGGCAGTGTCTTTGACTTTGTATAATGGACAAAAAATGCTTTATTTTTTACAAAACAAAGATGGAGGATTACTCACCATCTAAAAGCTATTACTCTCTTTTGGACTCTTTAGAAATCGGAAATGGCCTAATTCAGGCAGGAAAAAGTATTTTTCTCTTCACTACTCAGTGTTGCAAAGAGAAAATGAAGCCAATCTTGTATTGTGCAGAAGAACAAGGCAGGGCAGGGCCTGCTGCAGAGTGATGTGACGTGGGAGAGGTGTTATTGGGCTAAACATGACTCCATGAGGTCCGATAGCCAGTTTGAGGTAACACTCTAGAAAATAATATCCAGTTGGGCTGTCCGTCAGAGTGAGGCAGTTTTACTTACAGTATCCCTAGCCAGAAGAGAGCAGAGGAATGAAGAATTGACAAATTGCCCAAAAACAGTGACGGCAGTTCATTCAGGCAGTCCAGCCATCAGTCTGTCTCTGCTTGCAGCAGGTAGTTGAGCCTATAAAGCATGGAGTTATAGGTGTTAAAGAGCTGAGCAGCAGGTCAGAGAAAGAAGCAGGGGATAATTGAGTACTTTAGTAAATCCATGCCTCCATCAACCAAGGTAATAGCTCAGAGCGTTGCATATACCTAGCCCCAGATCCACAGCCGTATACGAATGGGCTTCGGCAGCTTGAGCGACATGTGGCACACATGGGCTGTCTCAGCAATATTCTCCAAGACAATACAATAAGACCCATCTGGTGATGTATCGCTGAGATTACTTTTGGAATCTAATCGCAGCTGATGAACGAGGTGACTAGAGAATATGTCATCTGTTGATGACCTGCAATCCCCAGCGAAGACGCTGGCAAGTCATTAGTTCAGGTAGGTGCCATCTATGAATCATTCTTGATAAATCATTGTCAAGGGCGCATTCATACACCTCTTAATAGACAGTGACAGTAGGATGTTGGAGGGGGGACGGTGGCTGCATCTCCTGGCTGTTCCCCTGCGTTCTTTATCCTGTTAGGCTTTAGATCAATTAAACCAATAGCTGCATCATATTGCTCCCAGACTGTCTCGTCTGTTTCCTCTCTTGATTGGTCTAATGACTTGATGGAGGTCTCCATCTGTCTATCTGTCTATCCAGTTCCCCGCTACCTCGACTCCACTGCCTTAATCTCTGAGGCATTTTCTTCAGTTCCTTTTCCCTGTTCCTCACAGCAGTTTCTTTCTTTTTCCAGTACCCACCCTCCTGCATGTCTCTCGTTCGTCTTCTCACCATGTCTCCCTCTCTCTGCCTCAGTCTTTCTCTCTCTGGCACCAGTGTAAAGCATCCATTATAGAGTGATGCATGGGTGTCTGTGTGAGTGGGAGAGAGGGACTTGGCACTCCTCCTGCCCCACCTGCAGAGGAAGCACTGACAGCTGAGCACTGGGGGCTCATCTCTCCCCCTCCGCCTCCACCCATCTCCACGTCTCTACTGACCTCCCTCCTCCTCTCACACCTTCTCTATCTCCCTTTCTCTCTCACCCTCCCTTTATTCCCTGTTGTTCCACACATATTGGCCCAATTTCTACCAACACTCACTAGGTTTCCTTTTTCGCTATTTTCACGTTTCATTATGTCTATCCATCTTTTCTCTTTTACACTCTGTTCTCTCTTTTTGTCTTCTTCACTGCACATGCATGTTTATTTGTTTCTTTTCTTATTTTACCCACAATTGTAAAAGTGTTTATTCATTAGACATTCCGCACTGGGCCACATGGCTGGCTAGATGTGTTGTTAAATAGACTGTTTGTCTGCCAGATGAACAACTACGATGTAATTAGCTGAACTTTGCCCTTTAGTGATGACCACGAGCAGTCTGTGTTTGCTTGTTGTTGCTGACAGCTCACCTCTGTGGCCTGCTAGGTCATGCGTTCAGTTCCCTTACATCTGTTTATCCCTGCTGAGAGAAAAGCACTCAATGCCTCTGCATGAATAACAGAAGGTACTGTGGAGCTGCCACACCATCTCATTCTTCATCAATTTGGTTTGCTCAACTTGTAATTTATATACATCTTCTGCAGCTGGAAAGGGACATTACCGGGTGTTTCAAGCTGTTCCGGGTGATGTTTTTGAAACGTCTGAATTATTTTTGAAATAGGAAATGGATGACTGTGTGCTCACTTAATATTTGTATAACTGCTTCATCTACACAGAGAGGAAAGATACTGCATGATTATAGGCATTCAGAAATATATAGTTCTGTTTACACAGAACCTACTTGCTACAGTCAGTGCTTACAGACAGAATGATTTGAGTTTTTTCAATGTGTAATAAGAAGTGTCGCATAGGAAAAACATCAGTCCAGTTACTTTGCAGTAGGACTAAGCTGGTGTGATTTGCTTGGTGAGAGGCTTTAACAATGTGATATAGAGAACGGAATTCATGTATGCCATCTGGATCCATATCACTGACATAATGTGCTCCAAGTGCACACTTTATCTGTGAAGTGTGTGTGTGTGTGTGTGTGTGTGTGTGTGTGTGTGTGTGTGTGTATGTGTGTGTGTGTGTGTGTGTGTGTGTGTGTGTGTGTGTGTGTGTGTGTGTGTGTGTGTGTGTGTGCGCGCGTGCACGTGCACATGCCGAGACAGACAATTCTAGGCAGTGCAAATGCATTAGCCTTAGCTGTGAAATTTGCATAGTCTGAGCACAATGAAATCCCCAATGAGAGGAACTTTCGGCAAACATGCTGACGAGCAGAAAGCTCTACTATAAAGGGCCAACATTGTGCAACCTGACAAAAAGACTAAATCTTTAGCTTTTAGGCCCGCAAGGCTGTAATAGATTTTTAGCTTACAGAGGTAACATACACTCTAGATCCTTTTCGGTGTAAAAGAGAGTGAATGTGAATGCAGCTGTCAGAGAACAATATTGCAAATGTGCTATTTCACAACTTGAAGACAATTTTCTTCTCCTGGATAGGACATTCTACATTAAGTTACAATGCTCATATTTGGTAACTACAGTACATGGACAGAGAGGCTACCTGCTGCTGCAGACTGAAGAGTGAAAAGACATAAATGGAGTTTGACACTTTGAAAATAGCATCTGCATGTTACAAATTAAAGGGGGTATGTTATGCTCACTTTCAGGTTCATACTTCTATTTTGGGTTACTACTAGAACATGTTTACATGCTTTAATGTTCAAAAAACACTTTATTTTTATCATACTGTTTGTCTGAATATACCTGTATTCACCCCCCTGTCCCGGGACAAAGCAGTGCTACTCTGCTCTGGGCTTCTCAGGTGCTGCAAGCATATCACTCCGCCCAAGTACCAGAAGTAGCACTGCTTACCTTTCTGAGAATATAGTTCCCAGTTTATATATACGGTTAGAAGATGGCTGTGTCTCATGTGACCTTGTTATTTGTACACCCTGTGACTATACAAATCACAACATGTAAATAGGAACATATTGGCGTTATTTTGTCATTTATTCGGAGCAGTAGGCTAGTTGGAACCAGTTACCTCCAGGATCTGTGCTAAGCTAACGGTGGAGCCGTCAGACAGAGTTACGACACGCACGGAGATGAGAAGGGTATGTGTGGACTTGTCTCACTCTGGGGGTTACGATGAATAAGCTAAAGTCCCAATAGGTCGGCGTGTTCATTTAAAGGCACCATTTCTGAATGTGTGCATTTATCAGTGGATTGAGCTTTTTGAGAATTGAGAATTTCATACTTGCACCATATTTATATAGCACTTCGACCTGTAAATCTCACTTAATATGGGACCTTTAAGTATTATCTCAGGTGCAATGGTTTTTGCATGCTTTTAACAAACTTGCTTTCTCAACAAATCATCCAACCGTGTGTGACAGCAAATCATTTAGCACCTTTTTTCAAACTAGCTAAATCAAATGTGGGGTGAGAAGCTGTCTGACATAGAGAGGCGTTGGGTGATAAACAGGTAGAAATAATGAACGTGTGTAGCTTTGGGGTTCCTTTTGGAGATTTGTGTACTGTTTTCCTAGTCAGATAGAAATCTCACTATCTTCTGCCCAGAAAGAAATATCCCAAAAATGCCAAACTGTTGAAGCATTAACTACATTACCATGGGCCACAGTGGCTAACCTTAGAGCTTCAATTCAACACTTGGTGCAGCTGCTTAACAGACAAAGCCTTCAAGGGCAATTTAAAGCCCTTGTGTGTAGGATTTGAATATGTCTGATGTTGGCAACTGCTGACTCTGATCTGGAAACACCAAGGCCGTAGCAGCCATTCAGAGCACTGCGGTCAGGGCCGTGTATTTGTTCTGTGATTTTTCTGGTTTTCATCAGCTGGTGTGGGTTCATTTTACAGTAAAACAAACAGTGTTTTATTAAACAGTAGCAATTTTATAAGCTTAATTCAGAAAAAAAAGAAAGGAAGAAATTGTTTCAGTATCTTTCCACCGTCATTTTATTTACTTGTAGCTTGGAGAGGGCTTTGAAACAGCATTTAGACCTTCATGTTGGGAGATAAAATAGAAAACCTTTATTTTTTGGGTCCATACTTTTCTAGGAAGTTTCCTGGAAAAAAAATATGTAATTTGGCTTCAATCAAAGGAATTTTAGAGATGTTAGTTTAGGCAGTTAGAGTTTAGTTAAAGGTATAATGGAGGATTTTCCTGAATATTAGAAAAGAACCGCCCTCTCCACTTTTTGAAAACTACCTGCTCCCGAGAGGGAACGCCTATTAAACGTGTGCACGAGAGAGCATGCACGAGCCTAGTTCTCCTCGTGCACGCTCTGTTTACAAGTTGCTGTCGGCATGGCTCTACAAGCCACCGGTAAGTGGAAATCTATTTACGACAAGCATCTCTATAGCTAACTTTAGCATGCTACAGGCCAACAAACAAGCTATCGCCGAGAGCGGGGGGGCAGGCAGCGGTCGGAGGCTTTTATATACTGTCTATGGTCGGACGCCGTGGCCGTCTGCTCGCTGACTTGTCACGGCCTTTTATATACTGTCTAGGAATGATTGACAACTAGGAGGACCAATAGTTTTGATGATCCACCCGGAAAAAGAAAATCCTCCACTATACCTTCAATTGAGTTTATAAGCAGGAGTTGATTTCCATAACAACTTCTCCATTTTAATAATGGATAAAAACTGTGTAACAATTTTTATCATGATTGTCATATTTTTCAACAAACAATAATACATACCATCAAAATACATTTTTAAGATGCTGTGATCACATAGTACATCTACACTACAGGTTTTATTGTTTCAAACCAGTTGGTTAGCTTTCATTAAGGTGTTTTGATACCGTAGGATTTCAGTAGAAACAGAATGGTAGGCCTGCATACATCAATCACGCAACAAGAAGAATAGTGTTGCCTACCAAATTGATGATGCCGCCGGAAGGCTTTTATTGTGAAGCAGCTGCAGGAAGTGCTGAGGAAGTCTTTGCTGACAAAGCACAGCAATGAAGTGGATCAGAGACCAGTGAGGCTGCTATCTGTTAGATGAAAGGTAAGAACAGGAATGTAGGAGTAAAACAAAACTCACAGTGCGACTCCTACGATATCCATGAGCTAACAAATGCAGATTAAAGCAAACACTAAAAGGAAAGATTTTCCTCAAAGCCGTTCATGATGAGCAGTTTAGTATTCAACACGGTGGCAGACGTAGTTGTGTGAAGAATGGAAGAAAAAAAAATTGCAGAGTGCTCGAAACTCACACCTGGCTAATTGCTGCAATATAGAAGTGTAGACTTTCAGAATCAGAAGCTCTGATGCAGCCCCACGTTCAGAACAGCTCTTTATTTAAAGCATGCAGCAGCCTTGACAGCTGGAGTGATTCCTCAACAAAGACAAAAAGAATACCTTCAAGTGTGCAAGTAAATGTTACCGCATGTATCATTTGAAGGTGACCTGGGCCCGTCAGACAATCACACCTTTGACAGACTCGACATTTAACTAAAACAAATGCTGCGTCTTGCCAGCCAAACATGATGCTGTATCAAGTTGTTCAACTGAAAAATAGGCATCTCTCCTGAAACATTTCTCCTTGTTTAAGTGAAGGCTGTTTGGAGAGCATGCATCCTCTGCAGTATTTCAGATGTTGACATACCCAGATGGCATGCTACTAATCTTGATCGATGCCCACCACTGCGAACACCATTCACACTGTAGAGGATAATGAAATGTAGCAATGTAACATTTCACAAAAATCATCACAGTGATCTGTTTATTATCCATTATGAAAGGCATCATGGCTTCCGACGTCCTCAACTCGGAAAAACAATGCAAAGGAGTCTTTACTTTCCAAACACAGAGCCGTGCCGGGTGCTCATCAAAATGTCTGTGCTCGCCCAATGTGCTATTCTTAGGGTTCCCCTTAGAGCCACTATCTAATTGGAGCCTTGGTTGTCCTATTGGTGAAGCGATTCTCCACACATTCTTTTTTTATGAGGCCTGTGAGTGACTGAGAATCCCTGTCTGGGTGTCTGTGGCTGTTCTCCGCCATGTCCCGGGACTCCTGCTCATCGTTCAGGGCTTCATTAGCCGGGGATGGGAGGTGGCAGCAGAGAGGGAACAGCTGTTTAGCTTACCACTTGCATTGTTAGCCAGCCTTCTCCGTATGCCTAACTGCCTAAATCCGTCCCCTAGCTGCTAATAGAATGCTCATTAGAAGAGGAGGAAGACTCGATGGGAAACAGCGCCACTGTGCTACAGCCCTACCAGCTTCCACTACTCCTCCTCTCCCTCTGGTCTCTATTAAAGCGCTGTATGGAATAAATGTTCCCTCTGTGGATCAACTACCTATGCAACCCACCTTGACCTCTCCCCCCGACCTCCTGGGAAAGACAGGGGGTGTGTGTGTGTGTACCTGCGTTCTCCTCTGAGACAGCCAAACCGCCTCTGTGATACCAAAACATGGTCCTCACTTGCAGAGATACCGAAAGATACAAGATAACAAAATCCCAGAGGACAGGCGGATGATAGCTCCTGCTTCAAACCCTGAAGACAGAAGTTTGGTGTGTAGGTTTTTCTTTTTCTTTTTGCAAATTCCCCCCAAGCGGTATAGTGTTAAATTATTCAAACACTGTAGATTGTGCTGCCCGTAATTTGTCAGTAACCCAAAAGCATCAGTCTATTTCTCTGCGTCAAAACTAAGGAAGCTGGCGAGGAGGAGGGACAGCTGCGACATCAGAGATGCCACTGTGAATACCTGATGGTGTTCATGGGAACAGCTACAGATCTGAGCCAAAATCACTGCACACCCGTCACAGCCAAAACACCCTGGCTGAAAAAGGGGTGGCCTGTGTTTGATTAAAATTCAAACAGGAAAACATGTTACCATGGAAGTACTTCATTGAATAAACACAGACCATTCCCCATGCAGAAATGCAGGCAAACGAAGTGCACAGCGACATGAGGGGAGACAATGTGTGGTAGAACTGATATGCTCTAAGCTATTTACAGTAAATGACAGCAACTAGATTCTGATGTAATGTGGAAATGTACTCGGGGGAGTAGTGTGCAAAGAATACGTATTATTCTCACCTGTGAATAATAATACTACATTGGCCAAATATAAGACGACCATGATAATAAGACAACACTCTCTTTTGACTGTTAGTTGATAAATACCTTTTTAAGATAAGAAGTACTCTGAATAAGACAAGGTAGGCAGATTTATATATGGTAAATCTTTTTATATAAAGTTTGGGGAACATAATGATATACACCGTGAGAGGAACTGTCAGAGATTCCATATTGTTATTTGACCATTGTGGGCAATGTTGCAAATCAATAAGCAGGAATGTTTTCTGTCAAATTGGATTTTTATATCATGTTTGCATCAATGTGATGAAGTGCCTTGGCTTGTCAGCTATTTAATTTGCTACATTTGCCAAAAACAGATATTCCTGTCTGGCTATTTTATATGTTGTACTTCATCACAATAAATCAATGGCAGTACAAAATGTCATAAACCGTGATATTGGATTTTATCCTTATTGCCCATATATTTTCGCATTTGAATAAAATACAGAATATATCGGTAATAAAATGTTTTCATTAAAATAGTGATTACATTTTTACTTCAATTATTTAAATCAAATGCAGTAAAAAAACCAATACAAATAAAACTATAGTCTACTGTTTTGAAAAAAAACAATCATAACTCAAGGTCCACTTACTAGCTTTTCCTGGAGCTTTCAAACATTTTCATCAACAGATGGTGTTTGCTCAGTTGTCATGGAGATGGATCTGTTGACATGTGAGGTCAGTTAGCAGCTCATATTATATCCAAATGACTAGATATGTGTTATATGAAAATCTACAGTAGGCCGCTTTTTACAGCAGTCAGTAGAACAAGCACAGGTGTTTCCGGGTGGATCATCAAGACTATTGGTCCTCCTAGTTGTCAATCATTCTGCTGATATGTTTACGTAAGGCCGTCGTACGTGCTCGTCCCTAGGTAGTTTTCGTTTTCTGCGGCCTCTAGCCCGACCGCCTTCTCCCCGCTCTCGGCTGGTGTTGGCTCTTGCGCCCCCGCCCCGACCTCGTCTCCCTCTTGAAAGCTCTAAACGCGCCAGCAATAAAAAAACAACAACTTAGATGCTAGACGATAGCTTGTTTGTTGGCCTGTAGCATGCTAAAGTTAGCTATAGAGATGCTTGTCGTAAATAGATTTTCACTTACCGGTGGCGAGTCTGACATAGTGGAAAAAGTGCAAATCTTCTTTTGGAAACATGTAAACAGAGCGTGCACGAGGAGAACTAGGCGTGTGCATGCTCTCTCGTGCACACGTTTAATAGGCGTTCTTTCTCGGGAGCAGGTAGTGTTGTGCATGTGCATTTTTTCAAAAAGTGGTGAGGGCGGTTCTTTTCTAAAATTCGGGAAAATCCTCCATTATACCTTTAAGTGTCTCGTAAGTCTTGACCGTGACAATACCAGCATGCACAATACCAGGACCCTGAAAACAAAGCAGCTAAATGGAACACAGTCATTACTAATTTTATTGATTGCACGTTTTTCCTCCTAGCTAATGTCAAATTGTCCTCTATGAAAAAAAGAACACATTTTAATAAATTTGCAATAAACACAAAAATACAGACCAATGTTAGTAGCCTACCCCAAATGCCCTATATACCTTTAATCCCATGACTGCAGAAGAGAAAGAATAAAATAATACATACAAATGTAAAAAAAAATAATATAAATTGATACAAGTAATGAATGAACAAAACGTAATATTTGACCTTTAAAACCCAAATTGAATTGTTGCTGTTTGATGTATAGATGCCTATTTCCCACATGCTAAGGCGCTAATCTGTGTGTTACAGACCAGGCCTGTATGTCATCTCTTTATGTGGTGGTGATGGAAGCTGACAGTGACACATTCTATAGTAATGGCAATAGCCTTACCGATGCCACTCTGAATGTGTGCTGGAAAAGAATGTCTGTGGGTGAGATATGTGTCAAGTGTAGTGACATTAGTTGCTGTTGAATATGTGTTAGCTTGACATTGAAAAAGTGGAGCGTGCCAGCATGCAGCCTAACTGATAGACGAGCACACACACACACACGGCCGTGCACACACATAACTCATCTCCACAGACCCACATCGATACTGCACAAATATGTACGCACTTTCACAAACACTGCTATACGCATTCTGAACACACACACACACGCACACACACACACACACGCACGCACACACACACACACACACGCACACAGACACACACACACACACACACACACACACACACACACACACACACACACACATCTATGGCAGGTCCAGGCCAGTGGGATTGGCTGTCATTAAAGGTTGGCCTGCGCAAATATTCCCCCCGCCATGCTCACCTCACCTCGGCTCAGCTTCGCACACATGCAAACACACACACACACACACACGCACACACACACACACACACACACACACACACACACACACACACAGTCCATGTGTACATAAGTCCACATACTCTCCCACTACAGAGGATGTCATGTGGCTACAGCTGTGTGCCTACTGGCACTGGCAGCAAGAGACACAACAGAGAGGGGAGAATATGGAGGAAGATATGGAAACAGACAGATTGCAGTGAAAGGCATGTTACCATGGAAAAGAGGACCAAAACATTAGAAAGGAACGTGTGCGCTCTCTCACACAATTGTGATATTTTTTTCTTCGTTTTTCTTTACTCCCTTCCACTGCCAACAGCCTGGTTTGAATGTAAAAGACTGATAATCTGAATTGTGACCGCTGAGGCATAAAGGCAACTATTGAATGCCTTTCTTACCTCAGCGAGGCAGTCGCATAGCTCCACAAGCAGCACGGAGAGTTCACCAGAATGCAGACGTGTGTGAATGCACAAGGACTCACACAACGTAAGCAAACAGAATGACGCTAGCTAGCATGGGCAGTATGCTCACACACACACACACACACACACACATACATACAGACACACAAATAAATAGTGAATGAGGCTGCCAGGGCAGAGGACGCACTGCTCCTCACCATAGCTCAGCTCACAGCTCTCTGCCCTTGTGCCAGGACCTCGGGCCTGTCACTCTGCATTTTACTCCCTGCACCACCACTCCTCTGTGAGCAGCCAACACAATTTGGAATATTGAGGTAGTGAAGAAAGTGTCCACCACTACCCATTTGGCCTTTTCAGAGCTTGACAGAAAGGACCGGAGGTAAAAATACATTGCATTCTGTCCTGCCAAAATTGAAAATGGCTGGAGTGCTCCTGTGAAATGGGAATGTATATAGTCCTTGTTAGTAGGCTGGCTGCTCTGAAATGAGGTTGACACGGTGCCAGACATTGAGATGTTTTCTGTCACTCTGTTATTTTGTTTCATCTGAAATTCAATATGATGCATTAGCGTCCCAAATGAAGTCTGTACAATAGATATTAATTACTTGTCCATTACGGTTTGTGATGCTATAAATCTGTTATCAGCTGGCTAGCCCAATGACTGAAATTAACTGTCACTTCTCAATATCAGCCAAGTCATCTCCGTGCTTTATTGCCTTCATTACAATATTCATTTCTTAAATGGTATCCTCATGAGATCGGACAGGAACTAAGACGTTGGCAAGCGCTAATACAAAAAATAGATGTCACGACATGCTTATCTGCACATAGTTGGTAAATATCAAAGTAAATGTCAGTGTCTGTATCAAACACCTTGCAAGGAATTAGAATGTGTTGTGGACTTGAGGAAATAATGGGAGTGCAGCCGTATCATGATCTGCTGAGGTCCATGTATATTTGATAGGGCCTGCCAGATGTGGTCTTGGATATGTGGATGTGTATCAGCAAGCAATCTCTCTTTCTGAGCTCACAGAAATTAGATTTCATCTCAGGCCCCAGATCTAATACACTGACTTATATATTACTCACAGTTGCAGAGCATCATAAGCCAATATGACCCTATAGAGAGGTGGCAGAGCTGCGCAAAATACAGTTTAATGAAAATGCTTTGAGCCAACTGTTCCAAAAGCCATCGAAGGTTCTTAGACGTGGACGAGCTCAGAATGTAGTTGTTTCTCTTCTGCATGGGCTTAAACTGTCATAAAGACTAACTCTGCAAAAAGGCCTTTGAAAAAGTGGTATGTGGTGTATTTCTAACCCGAAATTTAATTCAACCAAATCACACTCCAAAATCATTTGAGAGCCTTTGTATTGAGCTCAAGAACAGCGCATATTGGAGATGAAATGGTTGCATGAGTCACCCAATGCATTGAGATGCCTGTGTCTTCCTCACAATGAATGCCAAGTCACAGTTAGCATGCGGAGTACCATTTTCTTATGCAGAGAGCCCTTGCCTGCTTTGAATACTCTCTAGGGACAATAGCACCCACAGAGGAATTTTCAGTCTTCTCGCTTATTTCTTTTCCTCTCCTCTCTTATCCTCTCCTCCCATTTCTTTCCTCCCTCCCCTCTCCACTGGTGACACAATGAGAATAGATGTGGACAGCTTAGTTCATCCATATGTCTGTCTGTTTGTCCTGCTAAGATGTATTTTCTAGCTTGTAGCGCAGATAAATGTGTAGTCAGCACACTTTTGTTCAGAGGAGGCAGAAATGAAGGATCTCAGACTGATGAAGACTTTGGTCAACACATTTTTAATCTCTATTATTAACGTCAACATCTCAGCAAGTCAGTGTGATTCCTAATCAAAATAAAATAAAAACACTTGAATGGATTGATTTAGATTAGTTTTGCAGCAAATCGATGCTCAGTGGCCAAATGCAGAGTTCAGATAGTCTGCACAAATAGCTCTTAATTGTTGGGATTTCCAGTTGACTTGATTTGTTCGAGTAGATTTTCAGGAAGTCGCTGCTGCCAATGGATACACAGTGCTAGGACATGTCATAACCCAATTGTCTAAACGTCCACTTACAGTAAGTGGCTATGGTGGCTAAAGAGCCTGCCACAGTAATTGACTCAATGGGAGTTTACAGTATGAAGTATGAGGCAGGAAAGGCAGACATAGTGCTCTCCAGGGATGGGCTGTTGTGACAGTGCTGCTATCCCTCCACTGTGTTTCTCACAGCACATAGTACACAGGCCACTCATACACACACCAGCATACACACACTCAATAAATCCACAAACACAGCAGCCTTCCTTTGAGCAGGTAATTCCACAGGCAGGTGCAGGGATAACATTCGTAACGCCATCCCGTCCCAGGCCCGAGTTTCACTCTCAGTCTTTAATGTGTGCCCAAGAATGAGGGCGAAGGCGACGCATATCCGTCCTATTTTTGTCCGCTGTTTGTTTGCATAGTGTGCCGCCTTGAATTAGAACGAGTTTGTGTGGCTTCTGGCTGCAGGGCTACTGGTACAATGGGCAGAGCAGGGAACAGTGGTGTCAGACGCTGTGAGAGAGGAACACATAGTGACACAGGCACAGCTAGAAGAATATGTTTACACTGTTGGAGCCTGTGCCCAGTCTGGCACGCTCATGCCTTGGACAATAGTTAATCAGCCCGGAAGGCTGCTGCCGGTGTGACCACTGACCCTAAAAGGCATCGGTAACAGGGGAACTCTTTATAATAGGAAGGCACTATAATTTGGAGTGGGACACAGGAATTACCGCGCATCCAGGGGAGTATTTGTTCTTTCTAATGTCTCCTTTGGTTCTGTGTCATTAATGGTGGTTTAGATTAAAAGAGTTGCTGATGTTCTTGGTCAGAAAAAAAAGCTTGCTGCTTTCTATGTGCTCTGTGTGTGGTGCCTAATGAGCTTCCTGAATTATAAGAGCATGTGTGTCTGTGCAAGTGTGTGTGTGTGTGTGTGTGTGTGTGTGTGTGTGTGTGTGTGTGTGTGTGTGTGTGTGTGTGTGTGTGTGTGTGTGTGTGTGTGTGTGTGTGTGTGTGTGTGCATGTGCGCATGTGCGTGTGCGTGTGTGTTTGCGTGTGGTAGCATTTATGTTGGTGGGTTGTATAGTATACATATATTACATGTTGCCTGTACGAATTTTCCATTACTATTTTCTGTGTAGCTATAGTAGGATTGGACTTCCCTGGAGAGACAGTTGATATTTAGAGGATGCACAACTGCAGCTAAGCCAACATGTTTATGCTCTGCGTGTGCATGAACACCATGCACGTTTGTATGTGAGCTACAATCAGATGTAAGCAGAGACATATCCTTTTGTGAACCAGACTCGAAAGCTTGTGATCTGCTGTATTGGAAGACTGTGAAAAGGGCCAGGGTAAGCAATAAGCTTCCACCCACCTCCTGCTTTTGGCCAAGATGTGTGTATCCATCTCAGTATCACCTCCGGTACCCCTACAGCTCACAGCTAATTTACTTCTGTAAGAGTTAGGCACTTAAACTGAGGTCTCTCTCTCTCTCTCTCTCTCTCTCTCTCTCTCTCTCTCTCTCTCTCTCTCTCTCTCTCTCTCTGTACTTCTTTGCTCTGAATCCCTCTGATTCCCCCCAGGGGGCTGTACACCCCTTGCGATAATTTGTCTGTCACAAATGCAACTGCGCCCTCTCCGTGGCTTTGCTTGGCCCAAAAATGAATTTCAGCCATCCCATCTGGCTGTCACAGGCAAGATGTCGCCAAGAATAGAAGCTTCCCATCCTTCCACATTTCATGGCTGAATTGTCATATTTGTGTGTGACTTATATCTTTGACCCTCCCATGCTAGACATATTTTACATTACAGACTGATTTGTACTTATGGAGCTTTGCTTCCTTGAAGTGAGTGCACGCTTTGTCTTTGGCTGTCACTGCTTGCTGCATATATAAAAATTAACCAAGCTTTGGGGCTGCTATACAGTGCAGATTGGGGTGTAAAACATGGTGCCTATATTTAGACAGGAGTCAGATGTTTGCACTGTTACTACACAGCAGCCACTTGCACACTTCTCTTATGAAAACAGTTTCTCTGGGAGCTGAAGGCACTTATCATTTCCTCTCAGCACAGTGATGTGAAATCTGTTTGTGGACACAGTAGGAGAAGAGAGAGGAAATCAGAAAACATATTTAACAACTTGTCCCATCTAATGAGATTAGCAGGGCCGCTTACACAGTCATGACATGGAGATATACACAGATAACCCTGTAATAACTCATTATTCTTCCCATTTCGACATTGACGCCTAGTCAAGGCTCGCTGACAGTGCGTGTTGTTGTTGTGCGTACACAGCTATCAGGCCAATCTAGGCACTGCAGCAGTGTGGATTGAGCTCAGTGAATACTGCTTCGAATGCCACAGCACAAAGAGAGCTAGCAGTAGAAGGACACAGAGATAGTATTCTCTGCTTTTCAGAGGCTGCAGCGTTAGCGACACATGCATGAGTGCAAATGGAAAAATTTACCGTGCAGACTCTGTTTCTCTCGGAGGCTGCGAGGGGAGAGGAGGACAGAAAGCAATGCAGTTTGTATACATTACGTGCATGCATGTGTAGTCATGAGAATTCACAGATAGCATCCCAAAAAATACAGGAAACAGCTGAAGAAATAATGAATGTAGTAAAGGGCATGTTGTTGCCATGATTTAAGTGCATATGCGATCAATAATGATAGAAAATTGTTGAGTGATCTCTTCCTTTCTTTGTTAAAACTTTTCTATCTTGGGGCACCTGGGTAGCTCACCTGGTTAAACATGCGCCCCATGCACTGAAGCTTGCGTTCGACTCCGACCTGCTGCATGTCATTCCCCCTCTCTCTCCCCTTTCATTTATTCAGGTGTCCTGTCAAATAAAGGCCTAAAATGCCCCCACAAAAAAAGTTTTTAAAAAAGTGTTCTATCTTGGACAATAATCTTTCTTTAATGATATACAATGTTTCTATTCAGAGATTTTGCATGCACTGTATGTCTTTTATAGAATGTACTGAACAAACTGCATGACACCAGATGTCAGCTAAAGAAAAAAGAGCCTAGTTGCACCCTGTCATTGCGCATCAAACACACTTTACCGACAACTGCAGCAAAGTACTTAAAACCTGCCCTGAGCGTAAATTAAGTGTTTTTTTAGCCAGTAGTAAATGAGTGGATTTATGCCTATTTATGCTTGTGCTTCTGTCTGCTAGCACCTTAACTGGATCACAGAGGATTTTCAAATAAATAGCAGCGTTATCCTCCTAAGAATGCCAGATCCAATTTGCTGTTTTGAACAATACAACAGAGAAGCAGCAAAAAGTTTAGACAATCACAGAGAAGTATTTAATCTGCTTTACAGCGAACTGCAACACGCGCTAATCTGAAATGTCCCGATGTAAACCTACACCCACGCCAATTTCTAGGCTGAAATGATTTCTGAGCATTAGTCCACAAATACTCAGGTGTGGTGTGCATGCCTGCGATTAGCTGCCAGGTTGCTGAGTTCAAGGAGGAGCGGTGGCCCTGTTGAGCTGTGCGTGCAGACAGAGGGAGGCCAGCGTGCACGTGATGATGAGGCCTGGAGTGTGTGGTATTGACCAGTGGATGTCACGTCGTGATTAGTAGGAGATATCACACTCGCCGGGCTCATATGGACATCGATCCTGGAACCTTGGTACAGCTTGTCAGGGGGGTTATTTTTATCCTCGTCTTCCTCTCCTCTCTCTTCCTCTCCTTTCCTGCCCTCTTTTTTCCTGTCCTCTCCTCCTTCTCCTTGTTATTTGTTTTTGATTTCTGTGATTGTGAATCTTCTCTGAAAATGGTCCAATAATGGGACTTTGAAAACCAAAAAAACTCTCCTCTTCTCTCGTCTCCTCTCATCTAATCTTGCCTCCTGCTATTTCCCAATTCCTATCCTCTCCTACACTCATACCTTCATCTTTCCTCTGTGTTCTTCTCCCATCCCATCCGTTTTTGTCTTTTTCCCTCTCTTCTCTATCTCCTCTGTTCTGCTTTCTCATTCCCTCCCTCTTCCCTCCATCCACCCCGTGGATCAAACTCTTTATCTGGCCTAAGCCACTGCCTGCAGGCAAGCAGGCAGTCTCCTCAGAGGCTGGAGCAGAAGACCGACAGCTTCAAACAACATTATATAGGGCTTGCATGAAGCATGTCTCACACTGATGGATGAAAACACTGGCCCCTCAGACACTGTCTCTATATGGACATGATGAAACACGAGCAGGGCAGTCCTTCTGTTTCAAAGCTCACTGCTCTTCACTTGAATGTTGTTACAACACCTCCCAGGATGTAAGGAAGACTTAAGTTTTGTAGGAATTAGGCAACAGTTAGCTTTTGTGTTCTGGTCTATGCAAAATAAAACAGTCGGTGTCTGGGAGGATGATGCATTTTCTTAGGCAACTATCCTGTTAGATATCTGTTAAAGGAACACGCCGACTTATTGGGACATTAGCTTATTCATCGTAACCCCCAGAGTTAGACAAGTCCATACATACCCTTCTCATCTCCGTGCGTGTCCTAACTCTGTCTGAAAGGCGAAAGCGGAGTGATATGCAGAGCTGTAAGCATATCACTCTACCCTGCTCTCCGAGAGCAGAGCTGCAAGCATATCCCGCCCATGTAGCGGTGCAAGCATATCACTCCGCCCAAGTAGCACTGCTTCGCCTTTCTGAGAATATAGTTCCCAGTTTATATACGGTTAGAAGATGGCTGTGTCTCATGTGACGTTGTTATTTGTACACGCTGTGACTATACAAATCACAACATGTAAATAGGAACATGTTGGCGTTATTTTTGTCACTTACTCGGAGCAGTAGGCTAGTTGGAACCAGTTACCTCCAGGATCTGTGCTAGGCTAAGCTACCGGTGGAGCCGTCAGACAGAGTTACGACACGCACGGAGATGAGAAGGGTATGTATGGACTTGTCTAACTCTGGGGGTTATGATGAATAAGCTAAAGTCCCAATAAGTCGCCATGTTCCTTTAAAAAATCAGTCCAGAGTAAATCTGTTTCAGAGGAAACATGAAGCCAGGTAACAAGAATAGTTGCAATCATAAAAGAGCAAGAAAACAGATCATGCATGCAATGAATCATACGTAGTGAGTCCTATTTGGGCCATTTCATCATGTCATGTTTCATTATATATATATATATATATATATATATATATATATATATATACATATATATATAACTGCCTTTCTTGGATTAACGTTCACGCGCGCACACACACACACACACACACAAACACTGCCTGGTAGCTTTTGCGCTCTAACTTACAGTATATCGATGTAGCCCGAGGGAATCCAGAAAGTGTATTCAATGACGCTACTGCCTCAGAAAACGGCACATGGCCCTTTTCCTGATTCCATCAGCTCGTTCGTTCATTGAAGTCGACGAGTTTGAAACATTTTAATGGAACAGAAAAACAATGTAGGTGTTGTTTCAGGGCTGCCAGACCAATGTGAAATTATCCATGGACTAATGCATGATCAGACCAAAGGCACTTGTGTTTAAGTGGATGCAGCCTGTGGTATTGTAGGCTGTAGCCATGGAGACAGCAGCTTTAACCCCAGTGTTATGAGACTGCAAGTGGCCATGGGTGTTAAAGCACTTCATATATTTTTATCATTTAGAAAAACAATAACAATGTGGATCCTGATGAAAGAAGATGAGAGTTGAAAATGGGGGGGAAACAGCAAAGAGAAAGAGATAAAAGAAGAGTGAATGAAATGCTCAAACATAGGCAGAGCAACATGTATTGAATGTGTTCAACTGAGTGCTAGCCTAGTTTGACTGTAGATGGAGAAATGTTTATTACAGAGGGAACTCTGCATAGTCCACGGGTCTGTGGAGATTTGTTTACAGTGAAGTGATGGTGGAGGTAAGATGACTCAGAGGATTCAGGCTCTGCTGAACGCGGGCTTATGTCTAATAATCAGCAGGGAGCGACTCAGCATGGTCCCTCAGAAAAAGAGACAGGGAGAGTGAGATGGAGAGACAGAGAAAATCAGAACAGAGGAAAGATTGAAAGGCGAGGAAAAAGCATGTTGAAGATCTAGTAGGAGTTGTGGGGGAAAAGAGAAAGAAAGACGTCCCTGTGGCCACGTTATTCCTCTTTCGCGATGGCTTTTAATGTGTCTGAGAAGAATTTTGATAAGATTTTGCTGCTTTACATATTTTCTCCCCTATTAGCTCTTAAAGTCATGTGGGATGTTGTTAAGAAAATGAATTACTGACCTATAAAAAGAGACTTGGCCAATCCAAACTTTCAAGGTCATGTGATAGACATCTTTGTTAAGGTTTTTTTTTCTTCTTTTTTTATGTGGATGACATTGTTGAGGAGGTTGTTGAGTGTTCTTTGCACAATGCATTTTACAGTGGCATTTATCTCAGGGCCAGACTGATAAAACTCACCGCTGATGCTTCAGTGATTTTTGCCAGCTGTTCCAGATTGCAAAGTACAGTCATTTGTGGCGCTTCCTGGCATCATCACCAACAGAACATCCCTGTCCATTAACACCGACTGAACACTCACATGCCCATAGTTGACACGTAATACATTAGCAGTGATCCAAAACACAGCCGCGTCATGTTACTCTCCAGTGATGTGGCATTGGCTCGTTAATATCAGCATTTCTTTATAACTGTTACTGTCAAAACATGGCCTACACCTGTGTTTGTCTGAGCCTGTGTGTGTGTGTGTGTGTGTGTGTGTGTGTGTGTGTGTGTGTGTGTGTGTGTGTGTGTGTGTGGTTTGTGGCTCTCAAACCTAATGCCGTGGTCGTCATACCCCCAAGGTCAAGCTTTTTTTTCCTCTATCAGCGGTGAATTATCTCCCCAAGCAACTCAGCCAATCCAGGACCTAAACCGCATGCCCATTTAACGGGTGTCTAGCAAGGGGGCAGCGCGGTCGAGGTCGGCAAACCGCAGCGCGGAGGTGGCTGCAGAGCGGCGCGACAGCATTTTAGCAGGGACCCAATGAGTGATTACCCCGGAGCTCCAGTCATAATTCAGCGTGACCTCAATCTGCCAGCAACGCTATGGTTTGATGGATCTGCTCACAGTTTGGGTGTCGGGTTCTCGCATGTCAAACACAAGCAGATAATGATAGGGCTATCTGTTGCTTTTACAGGGTAAAACATGCAAGATATGAATATGGCACACGTGTTGATGGTGTTTTGCGTCATGCCCTTTCTGTTTCATTTTTTCGGGATGTTGAGCGAGGAATCGTTCACTGCGTAGATGTCAGAGTAGATACTGGAGGTAAAACAATGTCACAAATGGTTAACCCCCATCATGATGATGCCTGTCGTCTGGCGGTCTATTCATCATCTCTGTGTCTTATCAATAAAAGTACGCATAAATACACGTGCATGCACACACGTGCACTCACAGACACACACGTACACCTCCCAGCGTGGATAATTAGTGGATTCCCTCAGTGGGTGATAGAGCCTGTGCTTTTCTCTCCTCTCTCTCTGACCTTCCCTAGTGAGCTTCCTAACACAGTGGGGCTCATCACACACAGCTCTAATGCATATTTATCGTGTCCGGTGACAGCCCATGTGCGCTGGATTCATACGTTTCTCAACAAACAATAGTAAAGCCTCAGTCACTCTTCCTCCCTTTCATCAACCAAAAACAGGAGATAAATCAAGTGTTGTCAACCTGGCTGCAGCCTCCTCAGCAGTTGGCCATCTGTGGGTTCAGACGGACAGGAGACCAAGCCCAGTTGCAT
This sequence comes from Gymnocephalus cernua, assembly GCA_023631565.1. Taxonomy (NCBI): domain Eukaryota; kingdom Metazoa; phylum Chordata; class Actinopteri; order Perciformes; family Percidae; genus Gymnocephalus; species Gymnocephalus cernua. The sequence continues at coordinate 19,677,935 of CM042435.1, forward strand.
TCAAGCTACTTTCCTCAATTACAGCAAACAGATTTGATATACGTATGTCTGTCAAAATCGCCATGGCAATCACAGAAGCTGCTCTGCTGGCAAATGTTTTCCTACAGCAACTTTCTGATCAAAGACTTTTAGAAAGTGGCTGTGGCATGGCTGTCTGCATTGGGATTCAGGACAGACTCCCTGCGCTACGACTGTCTCTGTCTGCACAGCACAATCTGAGTTGAGATGTGAAGAAAGGCAATACCACTAAAGAGCGAGGGGAGGATAAGGGAGGGGAAAGGAGGAGGAGAGGGGAGGGATGGCAGGATTAAGCCCCAGCCCCTCTCTCTGCCTCGGAGCGGCCATCTTTCATCTTGTGACTGCCCCTCTAATGCTTTCAAGTGGGTGAAAACCTCGACATCTGCTTCCCCTCCCTGGGACACGGCACAGGCCAGCGTCCTGCAGAGACGCACAACCACAGGACAGCTCAAAGGGCAGTGTCCTTTGAGCTGCCACGGAAAGCTGATGGCTCATCCGCGTAGAATGATGCATAAACAGAAGAAAAAAAAACATCTTAAACTCATATTAAGACGTGGTGATATCTTCGCTGCCAACAGCTGCCGCTTTCAGACCCAAACTCATTGTTTAAATACACACATTGTGGCTCATACAAGTAAACACACTCACCACAGAAACATTTCACAGTTCACTCACCCAGACACATTAATTCTACTTACTACTTGCAAACAAATAAATGTAAATAGCTCTGTAAATAAACACTTCATCTTCGCCAAGAAGAAATAAGCCCCCCGCCGCCTCTGATTAAGACTACCAAAGTGATATATCTGGCACTTAAGTCTGCTGTTTACCTCATAAACACAAAGACTTCAACACAGCCACCCACACTGACGCTGAAATATCACAAACTGGGTCTGCGTGTCTGTATATTTCCCTGCTAGTCTTCGTGGCTTAAATGTGAAATTGTCTAATAATGGCTGTTTTTTTATGCATGCCATTTCTGGAGCGTTTCATCTGCTGCGGCTTTCAATATCATGAGTTCGGTGGTATTCCATGACTCCAGCAGTGAAACCGCCATGAGCAATACAGCAGCATCCTGAAGTGGTAGGAGCCGCGTTTCTGATTTTCTCCGAGATCGGTAAAACAGCACTCGTGATTTTGAAAACCATGTCAGAACAGATGGGTAGTGCTGTCAAGACGAAGACTGCAAGGCATCGGTGACGAGGTGATTGAGGCCTACCCAAGACAGAGAGGGTGGTGTCATGTCACCTTCACTCTGCTGTCTGTAAGGAATTACTTCTCAAAGGAGAAGCAATTCAATTATTTCTTACGAAATTATGTTTGTTATTTGGGATTTGTTCCTTGTGGCGAAAAGTCATTGTAGATTTCCTTCATACTGCACTGCAACTAAAATGTAATTTAGGAGCACCCCATGAGACTGTAGATTTGTTCGCTTTCGTCTCTGAACCCCCTCCGCCCCCTTTAAAGCCCACCCACGCACAAACAATGTAGATTCAAGTAAAAGATGGTCTGTTGACTCTTAGTGCAGCATGTGATTATTTCTGTATAGGAGCAGGAAACCAAGGCGTTCTGTTCAGCTCCTTTCATTGTGTGCCACCATGTTGCATTGTATTGCCGAGTGCATGTGTGCAGCTCCATTCCTTCTGCAAATGTAGGGAGTAGGAGTCTGGTTTTATTTATAGCAATCCACCCACAAACTGAAGTATTTAGTGATATTTTAGGTAAAAAAAAAAGACTTTTAACTTGCACAAGACATGATGCAGAGGTGTGTGTGCGCGTGTGTGTGTGCGTGTGTGTGTGTGTGTGTGTGTGTGTGTGTGTGTGTGTGTGTGTGTGTGTGTGTGTGTGTGTGACGACCGCAAAAAAAGAGCATCTGTGTCTTTAATTGCAGTGTTTGTGGTTCATCCAAGTCAAGCTACCTTGAAAAGTACATTAACGGGGAGGGCATGTGTGCAGGGTTCATATATTCTAAGAACACTTACATCTCACTGCTCACAACTCATTAATGCATTTCCTGCAAGGAAAGGAATTAATTATTTGGTCTAGTCCATCCTCTATTTGCAACAAAACCTATTGAGCCATAATGGCAGCATCTGCTCCTGACAAATATACAGGGATTATTATCGAGAGCATATAGAGATGGATGGAAGAAGAGAAGACGACAGACAGAGTACTGATTCCCTCCTCAGTCTGTGAGCTGTCTGAGACACCAGGCCATCTGCACATTCATTATCACAGCCATGATTCCATTATTGTTCTGTGTGGCAACAAGGACTTGTTATGTCTGGCCTTTGTTATTCTTATCAACTATGTTGCTGACAGCCCTCTTTTGATCATGGCAGCAACAAAATTAACAATTATCATGTAGTATAGCACATAACTGAATTATCCTCCGTCATAGTGACACGCTAAACATCATCCTGTCTCTTCTTCCTGTGTCCTTGCAGGTCTGTTCCACAGAGCCATCATTCAGAGTGGGTCAGCCCTCTCCAGCTGGGCGGTGAATTACCAGCCTGTCAAGTATACACGTCTCCTGGCGGAGAAGGTGGGCTGTAATGTCCTGGACACCTTGGACATGGTGGACTGTCTGAGGAAGAAGAGCTCCAGGGAGCTGGTGGAGCAGGACATACAACCAGCGAGGTACCACGTGGCCTTTGGACCTGTAATCGATGGGGATGTTATCCCTGATGACCCGGAGATCCTGATGGAGCAGGGCGAGTTCCTCAACTACGACATCATGCTGGGGGTCAACCAGGGCGAGGGGCTGCGCTTTGTGGAGAACGTGGTGGATTCAGAGGACGGCGTGTCTGGAAATGACTTTGACTTCTCCGTGTCAGACTTTGTGGACAGTCTGTACGGGTACCCGGAGGGCAAGGACACGTTGAGGGAGACCATTAAGTTCATGTACACAGACTGGGCAGACAGAGACAATCCAGAGACCAGGCGCAAGACGCTGGTGGCTCTGTTCACCGACCACCAGTGGGTGGAGCCATCGGTGGTAACGGCTGATCTCCATGCTCGCTACGGCTCACCCACCTACTTCTACGCCTTTTACCACCACTGCCAGAGTCTGATGAAGCCAGCCTGGTCAGACGCCGCCCACGGGGACGAGGTGCCCTATGTTTTTGGAATTCCTATGATTGGTCCCACTGACCTTTTCCCCTGTAACTTCTCAAAGAACGATGTCATGCTCAGTGCTGTGGTCATGACCTACTGGACCAACTTTGCCAAGACTGGGTGAGTAAAGTTTTGAAAGTTATTGCAATTGTTAGATTTTTTTTTTCGGTATGGATACCGATACTACTTATGGGCATCAATACTCCTACTTCATTTTAATGAGTCAAAAGTATAACTAGTCGCACTAGTGTTCAGTGTGCCCTTTATTATGTTTTATGTCATCATGGTATACTGTTAATTGTCCATCTGGAGGAGGAGAATGTGTGTATGACATCTAGATCGATGGCTGGTTGTTGACCTCAGTGATTCTCAAAGTGGGGTCCTTGGCACTCTGCCAAGTGATCGGTGAAAGGTTTTCAGATTCATTTATTTTTGTTATTTTTTTTTTTACAAAACGCTTCATAGTTCAACAAATAATATTTTCATTTTAGCGCATAGATTGCTTTCTAATCTAACACATCTATAACTCTTAGAATCTGCAAATATGTTGAATACATATATAATACAATTCTCTTGTGTTGTTCTTTCACATATGTATAGAAGTGTAATAAATGGCCTATGTCTAATTATTTCAAGGGACATACATGATCTCTAGTCTGCCTCACACGTGGTTGGTACAAGGAAAATAACCAACCATCTTCTTCACATGCGATGAGAGCAGTGGATCAATTAATGTGCACAGGTAGTCAATTGCTACAAAAAACACATCAGATGCAAGGAAGCATTTAAAGATACATACATTTAAGAGCAGCGAGTTGCTTGATTTTAATGGTGCTAGCTAAAGTTAACATTAGAATTGAAACATTCTTTAAACATTTTGTTTACAAACTACTAAATAATAAATACTCGGATAATTGTGAGTGAGTGTTGCCTTGACTTGAGGTTAACTCGCAGCGTTATTCTTGGTATTGAAGCCGGTTGCTAATTAGAGCCAGGGGTAGACTGACTGCAGTGATGGTGGAGCAGCAGCCGCTTTGGTCAGAAAGTCAACTGTTACAGGTGGCGTTAGCTGTGTTAGCTTTCTCTTTGCTACATTTAGCAAATGTACTCTTCTGAGCCTTTTGATCCGTCTGCTATACAGTTCTCAGAATGCAAACAACCGTGATGTAGTCGCACAAAGCAAAAGAAAGTCACCATTAGCAGACAGCTGTATATCTTGAGTCTAATAATAGTAGCAACAACACACAGTCACACATATTATTAGTTTGTCTTTTAAATGACAGCAGTGCTTCAAATTAGTAAAACCACTGATCACACAATTACAGACTTGTTATCAATCGAAGGCCAAATCCTATCTCAGTCCTATTAAAAGGACTTCTGTGCTACAGAAAATAAGCTGCAGGAAAAAGAAGCTCTACAATGGATAGAATAGGACAGAAAAGGCATTTTTCAGAGGTGTTTTTTTCCTGGACTTCCTGGGTCCTAGTCTGAAAACCTGAGACATATTGAATCTGAGGAAGATTAAATGTTCCTCCAGAATGTGTGCTGTGCTATTTGTGCTTGGCTGCCTGTTTGGGTTGAGTATGTGTGCATGGCCGCCTGCTTTTCTGTATACTTCTGTCTGTGTGTGTGTTGGCTGGAAATACTATCTATGCTCTATTACACCGAGGCCCAAAAGACACAGAGACTTATCAGGGAGACATATTAAACTCTTGCCCTCGGTAGTATCGATTCCCACAGCGTGGACCCAGTCGATCACCCGTGCTCTGCGTGACTCCAACTCCCCACAATGCTCAATTTCACCCCCACCCATCAAAAAGCCTGGCCATTTTGTATGACCACTAGTAATCATTTCTAACAACTGAAATTTAATTTGACAATCCCCTTTACCAGAGAGGTATTGATCCCATCCTGAATGGGATGCAGTCTGAAATCTTGTTCTGTTTTTTTTTTTTTTTATCTGTCTCTAAATCATCTGCTGTCCAATCAGGTGGCATTTACATCTGGCTGATAGGCTGAGCCACGTGCCGCCGCCTCCGCTAGATCCTTGAACCGCTAATGGCAGACTAGTGCAGATGGACTGATGTCGGCTCCTCAAGGGAAGCAATAATGTCCATCAGTGATGCTCTGACTAAACAGCTGTCTCCTCTGCCTGGCAGCCATCTTGTGTCAACACATACAAGGCTGCAATTTGTAGATGGGATTTCTTACTTGTCCTTTCAAGAATATTATCTGCTGTTATAGCAAAAGCAAGTGTGTTTAATTTTAATGAGAAACGTTTGAGGCCTCCAGGTAACAATGCACAGTGCTTATGTACTGAATCACTCTGAACTTGGATCTTGCGACATCAGCGAAATTAATTCTTTCTTTTTTTTAAAGATTATTTTTTGGGGGCTTTTCCCTTTATTGGACAGTGGATAGAGATCAAAGGGGGAGAGAGATGGGGGACGACACGCAGCAAAGGGCAGCAGGTCGGATATGAACCCGCGCCGCTGCGGGGCTCAGCCAACATGGGGCGAGTGCCCTTACTGGGTGAGCTAGAGGCCTCCCCCAGTGAAATTAATTCTAATGGATGATGACAGCCTGCCCATTTTACCCACAAACACTCAGACTCAAAACAAAGCCCTGGGCAAGAAGCCTGCCGTAAGCCTGACCTGGCCTTCAACTTGACAAGCAGTAGAAGTCTAAAAACAAATTGCACTTTTACTCCTGACCCCATGTCAGTTTTGTAGATTGATTGATTGATTGAAACTAGGAGCAAACTGGTTTTAGCCATGTTACCGTGAGTATCCACCCTTTGGTGCGTCTCCTTGGTGTAACTCCAGACTGGGGGATTACTTGCAGACCAAAATTAGGCACTCAGATGGTAAAGAGCATGGGATTAGATGCCAGGATAATAGGAAACTCAGCATGCTGCTCCAAAGGGTAATTTTACCCCAGCCCAAGTAAAGGACTCTACCATTAATACCTCAGGGGGGGGCGGGTTCTCATAGATTCTGAAGTTCATTCTCCTCATTTAGACCACACCAGGGTATATAGATCTCTCCTCCAGCACCACCCAACCCAATCTGGCTCTAGTGGACATCCTTTTAATTAAGACACAGTAGAATTCCCTTTGTCTTCGTGGCCCGTCCAACAACCATCTTCCCTTTATCGGTAAAGCAGCTCTCACTCCCCTTCCAGATGTTCGTAATGAACTGACCCAGATTGCACTTCCTGCCCCCTCTCAAAATCGGCTGTAGAAACATGTGTGAGACAATGTTGAGACACTTGTGCTGCATGTCAACAGTGTGTATCATAGCAGCATTCCCCCCCCCCACCCCACCCCCCAAAGCTCTTCCTGTCCCTGGCCCTCGTGTGTCATCTTTACAGGGCAAATCCCTGCCCATGTGCCTTTTTCTCTCATCAGTGTCAGTGAACCATAAACGCATACAGAGAGTGCATGCAGTCAAATCTTCTTTGTGTGTTTGTGTGTGTGTGTGTGTGTGTGTGTGTGTGTGTGTGTGTGTGTGTGTGTGTGTGTGTGTGTGTGTGTGTGTGTGTGTGTTTGTGCGTGCGTGCGTGCGTGCGTGCGTGCGTGCGTGTGTGTGTGTGTGTGTGTGTGTGTGCGATTTGTAGAGTGTGTGCTTTACTCTATGAGGCTGAGAGTTAGGGATGTTTCAGAAGCCGGGGATTTACTCAGCTCAGAATTATTTTCCTGGCTGCAACATTTGTTTTACTATTGACAGGCAAACACTGCCTGCGCTTTATTGCCACGACATCTTCTTTTGAACAGTTTTTCCAAAAGTTTTGCAACAAGTCCACATACTTCGACTTTCACACCTTCTCGTACACAAATACAAGCACAGCAGCAGCAAAAACACTGCCAGAGCGCGTCAGAAAAGACAGAATGATGAAAAGCCCCAGAAAAGATCAATCATTATATATCATTAGTGCTATAAATACTTTGGTCCATCTTCCCACTACTTGTTTTTTTTCCCCTGCTGGCTGATGCTCATTTCCCCTGTTCCGTGTGCGAGCTGTGCCACATGCTGCGCAGGGTCTTGCTATGTAGTTAAAGAGTGCAGCGCTGTCATGTGTTGAATATGTTTCCTCATTCTCCTCCATCCGCCTCTCTCTCATTAATCTATACAAAAAAAGAAAGTCTACTCGTGTTTTACGTTCACAACATGAGCTAAAATATGCAGTATTGATTACTTTGTCTTCACTGACAACGGCTGTCGACCAAACAAATGTAGATAGAAGTAACTACAGTGTTTCTGTAGTGCATTTAAACAGCCACCGCTTTGATTTACAACCCTGCTAGCTGATTTTTATTTATTTTTGTTCTCCTCCCACTTGTCAATCGAACAGCCCTCCTCTGTAGGGTAAACAACGCGTATACATCAACTTTTTCTCCCATCTGACCTCATTCCCGCACTCCCTCAGCCTTTTTTTTTTTTTTTTTTTACCCCAGCTGTCTAGTAGTTACATCACTCATCCTTGACTTCCGTCCTTGTCCTTTCTCCAGATTATCCCCCGTTCCCAGCTTCCTTCGTTAGGGCCAACTCAACCTGTACCAGGAGTCTGTGAATGCTCGGCATTGTGGAGCAGCACAGCCCCATACAGCCACCTAGCTACTCCATTAAATAGGCACTCACTTGATAGGAGATTTGTAGCCAATACCCTGATTTGCATTAGAGAAGGTAAGGAAGTGGTGTGGCTTGTTAAGGGGCCTGGATGCCATTGATTGTTGTCCATGCTGTGTGCTGAATGTAATGAGAGGAGGGCAGCGGGGGAGGAGGAGGAGAAAGGGAAGTATATCTGCATGTGTACATCCGTAAGTGGTTGTCAGTTTAAAATGGGTGTAAGTTATACAATTATGTTGAATACTTACATATTTAGCAGTTTAGAAGTGTTAGAAAGCTGCTAGGGAGAAAGGGGATGTAAGGAAGGTGTTGGGGGAAGGAGAGGTGTTTTGTTTGTTGCCACTCATCTAATCAAAGAAATCAATAGCATCCATAATAAGTAGTGGTCCGAGAGTTGTGACCTCCAACACTTCTGCACGCCCCAAAGTCACAGCGCCTCGCCCTGCATTGCTTAGCCTGCTGAACTGGAGGCTGCCATTAAATTTGAACCACACATCACTCAGCCCTCTGCCCCAGCGTGCAACCACATGAAGGGTAAAAGAGCACAGGCTGATAATTTGCCCGATCAGTGCTGAAGTTGCCCCCTACACCGAGCACAGGCAAAGTCTGCACAGAGAATTGAGCGTATTTATTAAACATTTACACAGAATGCAGGGAGAGGTCTTGGGAACCTTCTGTTGGAGTTCAAAATTACAATTAGCTGCTTACTTTATGTTACCTGGTAAGTAGATAAACAACTGCAGGGGATGAATTTGTTACACGACGCTTACGACAATAACTAAAATCAAAAACAGGCTTCAACTCAGCATATTTTAGCAGCATGGCAGAATGAGCATCAGAGCTGATTTAATGCGTGTTCCTTTTTTATTTTATTTTGAGAAGCTATACAGTGTAGTGAAAATATATTCTTGTCTTCTGCCTTAGGGCGCCTAAACGTGTCTTTTCAGATTTGGTAATGGCTAGGTCTATGATCATTCAAGCGCTTCAAATTACATCAGGATGAAAAGGGGAAGGAGGTACATGGGAAATGAAAAAAAGAAAGAAAATGATATTCATTCTTCCCCCTTATCTACCTTTTACATCAGTGTGTGCAGATAGGGCTTAGAATAGGTAATGAGCTCAGGCCCCCGTTCTGTAGGTAGAGCTGGGAGTCGTGTCTGCCATCAAGGTGCCGCAGCATCTTATAGAAAAGCAGTTTAACACTTACAGCAGCCTTTTTTCATTTCTTATATCCGCCTTCAGAGGCTCGTCATCATAACTACACAGCATGTACTGCTTTGTGAAATGTGACATTCCTAATGTACAAGTGCCGCGCTTGTGTGGCCCTGGAGGTCATCACACCACAGTGCGTCACAAACACACACACACACACACACACACACAGGTACACAAGCTGACGGACTGGAGATGAAGCGCACACACACCAACTCCCAGTCAATCACGAATATAAACACATGGGAGCACTTAAACACGCATGGCAGGCCAAGGTTAGCAGGGATCAGCAGGTCATCACGATGGGAGGGGAGTGGGGGTGCGGCCTGAGGAGGAGATGAAGGCGATGGTTTATAGTACTGCAGCCATATGAACACATCAGAGGAAATCTGAAAGGCCATTAAAACGCCTGCTTTTATGGGTGTAATAATCCCTCTCCTCTGCCTGGGAGTCCAGCCACAGCTCCAATGACCATCCAGATTAAGTGGGAGGTCTGACAGGAGGCAGGCTATCAGCTAATGCAGGGGAGCTCTGAGACCCCAACAGGACCACAAACATCACATTATGCCGGGGCTGTTCATACAGTACAAGTCACAACGAGGTGTTTGCTATGGAGCTGAACACATACTTCAAGCTCGAGGGGTGTTCAGCGTTTTATCACCGGACTGTAAGAATATTTAAACGTGAAATTATACGATGACCACGAGGTTCGACTGTCAGCTGTAATTTTAGGCTATTCAGGAACAACAAATGAACAGGGGAAATGTTTAAATGTACCTCAGGCTCCGACACACCTTTTTATTTCAGCTTGCTTTGTTTACAGCTTAAGATAATGTTCAACTTCAATAAGTGTTTTCATGAAGCCATCTGTTTAAAAAGGAAATCTCAAACGAAAAGAAAAATACTGCGCGGTGACTTCTAAAAGTTTTCGGCCCATCAAAATCAGCACACGGTTGATATCTTATCGCCGAGCTTCTCTTTCCAGCCTATTTAATTATATTTTGTTCCGTCTGTATCTCTTGAGTATTCAGCTGCTGCTAGTCTTCTGCTGACATCTTACATCGTTTTAAAGTAATAAAAGCACAGAGACTAAACAAAATGTCTCGTGGAGCTTACTGCGCAGTTCAGATAGAACGACTTCAAACCTTTTTTTATTTATGCATTATCTACAAAGGGAGAACACAATAATATCTTGTGGAGCTTATAATTTTTTATAATAACTTTATGACTGTTGCAAAAAGAAGACTGCTTTTGTGGTGAATTATAAGTTCTCATGTGCATACAAGGGGAAGAAAAAATAAAGACCTATAAAAGATATCTTAAGATTTTCAACAAAAAAGGTTTACATCATCAGCTTTTCTCTGCTGGCAGTATTCATTATAGAACTATTGTACTGGATTATATTGTACAAGTGTTATGACCACCTATAATGTTCCCACACCGAATTCAGACGCCCCGAGAACACGTCAGCAATGATTACAGCACTATTTTACCATGTTCAGATGGAAATCATAGCACAGCACTCAGGAAACATCATAAAGTGGATCTGGCTACATTGCATCACACAGCGCCGAGTAAGCCTTAGTACAAATAGAGCAGAGTAACCTAGTAGTCCTCACCACATTGAGAAGCAGAGACGGAGCTCAGTTCACTCCCTCCGACTCTACAGCTCAGGGCAGGACATCAAAGCCAACATGCAGCCCAAAGTTGCAGTGGTAGAAATTGTTCAAAGGAATGTAGCCTGTTTACTATTGACTTTGCAACAATTACCCAAGCATATGTGTGTGTAATTGGATAAGGCAGCCAGTTGTTCTCTAATGCGGCAAATCAAATTAACTAAAGATGCCACATTGATTTCTTTGTGTTCCCTAAATTATTCATCTTCACTTGCACTGAACCAGCCAGCCGGCCACCAAAGAGCTTTTCTAACTCCTCCACAACACCGCTCCCTTGCTCCCTGCGCACACCGATTGTTATGTGAAAAAAAATATAACTCAGAAAAAATGATTGAAGTAACTGTTCAATCATTTCGTCGTAACAATTCAGCAAGTCGTTCTCCCCTCTTTTCCCCTGAAAAGAGAGCATTTGCAGTGTTGTGGAAATGCAACGGGATTCCCATTAACGAGATGGGTCTAAACTCCATCGTTGTTGCCATGAGCGTGTGTTGTGTGTGAGAAAGAGAGGGGGAGAAAATTTGCATGCGTGTGTGTGACAGCATGCGCAAGACTACTGTGGGAATTCATGAAAGCAGGCAGGCTGCAGCCAACCACGTCCCAGGCTGCTCCATTGACGTCCTGTTCTCTGGCATGTTGCACACGGGGAGATCAATATGACCTTACCTCCACCACCCACTCCTTTGAAACTTAATTACTGATATTCAGCTACAAAGTCATCATAGTCTGGCTGTCAATATTCACTGGGGATCATTACAGGCCTAATAAAACAGGCTGCTCTGCTGACACCAGCCCAGGTCCAGGCCATCTCAATTTGCTTTACCCCCCCCCCCGCCCCCTCCCTCTCTCTCTCTCTCTCTCTCTCTCTCTCTCTCTCTCTCTCTCTCTCTCTCTCTCTCTCTCTCTCTCTCTCTCTCTCACCTCTCCCAGAAGCACTGACCTGAAAAAGAAAAATTGACAGCAGAGAAACCAACAGGGGAGAGGATGGAGGGTGAATTCTTCTGGCATGGCTTTTAATTCTCTTGGCTGTGTTTGGAGGTTTTTCAGCCCATGCCAAAAAAAATATCCATATCCATATCCCTTAATCCCGAACTAAAGTGAACTTTTGCTTGCCACTGACATCGCAATCAGAGGGATATTTCATGACATTTAGAGAAATGTCGCGCAGATCCTTGCTTCCTTTCAACAACACAGTTTTTTTTTACTTCTCTCTTCCAACATCAGTGATTGTGTTTTCAAGGCCGCGGCGCTATTCTTCAGGTTCTTTCACAGAAAAGTAATTTCATCAGTACCAAAAGCAATAGCGATGGGCAGCAGAACTCCCACTCCTGACTTTGTATGGCAACAAGGCAACATGGAGCTGTGTGATTGTGGGAGATTGCTATATGTTAATTCATTCAACAAATCAATAGCTTCACTGTAATTGAAATGGTTGGTCATCCGGTTGTTGAGGCAACGTGTCAAAAAACTGAAAAGTGGAACAGTGAACTCTGTAGATCAATAGAGGTACTGCATCCAGAAAATCTCTCTATCTCTCTCTTTCTCTCTCTAAGTCTCACACACTCTCACACATTCCTTGTATCTCTTGCTTTCAGTCCTACACGCACACACACACGTGCACACACACAGACACACACACACACACGTGCACACACACACACACACACACACACACACACACACACACACAAACATCCTTATATCCAAGCACACAAATGCACCTCTGCAGTTCCCTCTTAGTGTCTTGATTAATATGGTCCACTTTACATCAGTAGACTGGATGCCAATGCACACTGTGCTGCCTTCCCCGAGCAATTAGCAGAGGGGCTCCACCAGGGTTGGATTATCAACAACAAGATGCCTCCTGACGCGTGCCCTAAAGCCTGCTGACTTATTCATGTGTTTACTTTAAAAGCCTCTGCCCTGGTTTTTGTTGGTGGGCTGCATCAGAACTGAATTAAGAACAACATCTGGGCTGAGAGAGGATAGGAGAGATAAGACAGACAGAGAGGTGGCTGAAAGACGAGAGGGAAGGGGTCATGCTGTATGGAGATCTCGTGGTACAAATAAAAATGGATTGGGAAAATAAATTGATAGGAGAAATTAGTGTCAGTTGATGCCGCAACATAAAGTGTAATACATACAGTACCACACCGTACACACCCTGATCAATTATTAACTGCAGCCTGTTAGTGGCTGTTGTGGGTTTGTGCTTTCGCTGTTGTGGGTTTTGCCAAGCAAGATCAATAAATTCTCCAGTGGTGGCCGAACCCCTTTTACACCAACATATAAACTGTGACGGATACTGTTGTGTTTTCCTCGTAGTACTTTTTATGTGCTTCTGTATAAAGTCTCGAAACTTCATATATCCACATGAATGTGGGAGAATGAATAATTAAATGTACTTCTAGAATCTCATGCCACATCTGTCTATTCTCTTTCTGTAGGGATCCCAACAAACCAGTTCCCCAAGACACCAAGTTCATCCACACCAAAGCCAACCGCTTTGAAGAGGTGGCCTGGTCCAAGTACAACCCCCAGGACCAGCTCTACCTGCATATCGGCCTGAAGCCACGTGTGCGCGACCACTACCGCGCTACCAAAGTGGCCTTCTGGAAACACCTAGTGCCCCACTTGTACAACCTCCACGACATGTTCCACTACACCTCCACCACCACCAAAGTGCCCCCGCCAGAGACCACCCAGAACACCTTGTCCACCAAGAGGCCCAACGGGAAAACCTCCTGGCCGTTCAACACCAAGCGGCCTCCCATGTCCCCGGCCTACAACAGTGAGGACAAAGACTCTTGGAATGACGATGAGGAGACCGGGCCGCTGGTGGTGGAGAACCCGCGGGATTACTCCACAGAGCTCAGTGTCACTATCGCTGTGGGAGCCTCGCTGCTGTTCCTCAATGTGCTGGCTTTCGCAGCCCTCTACTACCGCAAGGACAAGCGGCGGCAGGACTCCGGCCACGGGCAGCCCAGCCCGCAACGCCAGACCACGTCCAACGACATTGGCCACCATGCGCCCGAGGAGGAGATCATGTCGCTGCAGATGAACCAGACGCACCATGAGTGCGAGGCGGGGAACAGCAACGAGGGGGCACTGCGCTTGGCTTCGCTGCCCGACTACACGCTCACCCTGCGGCGCTCTCCGGACGACATTCCCCTCATGACCCCCAACACCATCACCATGATTCCCAATTCCCTGGTGGGCATGCCCAACCTGCACCCCTACAACACCTTCACAACCGGCTTCAACTCCACAGGTCTGCCGCACTCCCACTCAACCACCCGCGTATAGCTTTAAGAAGGCCAGGGGCAGCCGGCGCAGGCGGGGGAGGAGGCGGCGGTGGTGGAGGAGGAGCAGGAGGATGAACGACAGAGGAGAGGATTGTGTTTTATAAATATCACAGGGAGGGGGGAGGGCTGCGATGGGGAGGGGAAGGGCATGAGTCGGATTAAAACGTGAAGAGATTTAACTAGACTTTTACTACGAGGAGAGTTGCTGAGAGCTCTCTATGGATGTCAAGTTGTGCAGAGCTGCCAAAATCAAACTGCTTCCCTTCTCCTGATCCGGGGAGGGGTCTTTCTGCAGTGTTTTTTTCTAAAATAATCATTTTAAAAGCCTTTTTAAGCAGACTAAGGAGATATCAACACTTATCTTGAATTCATAACAAAAACAAAGAGAAGTGCTTTTTATTTCCCATCCCTTCCTCCTGCGGGAGACGCATTTCGAACAATGGCCTCTATGTCAATATTCGCAAAATGTTTTTAATTGCTTCTTTGTTTTGTTTTACGTTTCAATGCCTTACAAAGCTTGTTCTTTTTTGTCATCATTTCTATTCCATGAGACAATTCCAAGTGGAGTGTGTTACAAGACTCAAAGATGAGAGACTAAATCCAGGATGGGAACCTAGAGGAAATGCAGATGTAGAGATTTTAAACCCATTTTGGGCAGCCCATTTTTTTTTTTTTTCCTTCTGTTGCGTACCAACACAACAGCCACACAAATGGTGTTATCTTTTTTATCTCGTATAGAAATGATTTGTCTGGGACAGCTCCTGCCGGGAGATGAGAAGGCAGAGATAAATACTATGTTACTGTGATTGTTTTGCTAAGAAAAAAGTGCATCTTTTACAGCCAATTTATCTGTTAAGCTATCTGATATTATCTCCACAAAGTGTGCACGTACACATGCTGCTTAGAGCACCAGTGTGTTTGTGTGCATGTGAAAATGATTTCTTGTTCCTTCCGCGGAAGCGCGGTTAAGGGGATGAGATAAAGGAAGAGACACATTGTCGGAACTTGCAAAAGCAAGAGTGGCGAGTGAGTGAGTCTGTATGTGTGAGAGCGTTTCAGAGCGTGCGTGTGTGGGTGTGTGTGTGTGTGTATGTGTGTGTGTGTGTGTGTGTGTCCGTGCACCTGTTTTTTGTTTGTAGGTTGTATAATGTGTTTTTTTGGGGGTGGTGGGGGGAGGGGGGCTGAGTACTTTCTCATGTTGTTGATTTTGGTTCACCACCAGTAGTGTTTCTGCTGCGTCTCTGGGTGTCTGTCTTTGCGAAATAGCACTTTTGTTATTTTCAAAGTTATATATGTCTAATTTTGCTTAAAGATTACAAAATAAATCTATTATTTTACGTGTAAGAGAAAAAAAAAATAGCTAAAGATTCAACTGAACTAACTGACATGATTCCATTGACTTTGTAAGAGTTCCTCTTAAAAAGCAGACAGTGGCCTGTTTGCACTGAATAAACCTACGTCAGTGCACACTTGTATTTCTTTGAATATATATATATAAATATGGGCATACATACATATATGTATAGGGCTTCTATGGAGATATCACTTCCACTTACAAAACAATTTAAACACTGCAATGCACCAACACAAATAATTTCTATGTATTGTCATTTGAAACATCCTAAGCCACGACTTCTCTAGGTGTCTTTGTAAGAGCTCTATATGTATATTTATGTATAAAATATTTAATATTTATTTATGTATACCAGATGCATACATGCTGATTGTGCCATGTGCCAAATTAAAACTGTAAAAAATGAAGAATATAAAGTTTGACAAAACTTTTTTTCTCTCTTGATCAAAGTTCTTTACCCCCCTTTTATGACTTTATTATTTCCATTTTGAATGAGTTAAAAAAGAAACATTCTTGCAGCAAGTGCATGTCTCCCCCCAGGACTTCCTCTCTACCTCCCTCTTCCTCTCTCCCCTCCTCCTCCCTCTCTCCTTTTCTCTCGCTGAAACCTTTGGGAAAAACAGGCTAACAGCTTGGGGCCTATCTGCGTGCATAACTCCACATTTTACTGTAATTCATGCAAAGTAGTGCTGCAGCAATGGGAGATTGTGAAAAGATTGCCTTGATGTACTCACATTGCATCTTATTATATGTTATTCACGGGGAGAAAACTGGAGTTATTGATTCTGCGAGTAAAACTGACAATTTTCATTAAGTATCTCGGCATAGCACAGATTGTCTCCAGCGCTACAGCGAAGTGCAGGAATATGACCTGACCAGTGATCCTAGATCAGTGTTGCAATTCTTAGATACTTCATGCACATAGACCACAACATTTTTATGAAGTATTCCATAACAACTTCCTCTGGTATTAAATGATTGGAGACGCAGCAGAGCGAGAAGCCTGGTCTGGTCAGCTCATCACCGATCCTGCCAGTAGCAGAAAGAGAGAAGGGGTTATTTGAGGGAAATTGCTTTGAGACTGATCTATATGAGTCATCTTGTTTTTGCTCATCGTGCCTTATATGGGGTTCACAACCTAATCAGCCACCGTCTTCAACTGAGCCGCAGCCACTAAGAAAGAAACAGGCAGTTGGTTTTCACCTGGAGCTGTCTCACACACACAGAAACATTTAATAATGTCTCTGTGCTTGTGCTTACGTAAGGAGTAGGTTATGCAAATAGTCAAACTTGTTTCAGTAGCAATGTCAACGGTACCTTGTTTTCTGGCACGAAATGAACAAACATTATAGCATTGATGGCATATTGATGAACAAAAATATTTCTAAATATTCCTCACTGCAAAATGGATGTGAAACTTTCATATTGGAATATGTCCTTAAAGATTTGATTCTCCTATATTACTTTACTCAACTTGTTTAACTCCTCTAACCATGCAGAACGTGTTGGTTTTACTTGTCAAGGTTTTGAGAAATGAGTTATTTTTCTGCAGCCATACCAATACAATGAAAGCTGATGGAATTTTAGTTTAAAAAAAAATTGACATCTATTTCCAGAAAAAAAAAACTCCTTTCTAAAAGACATTGTTCAACAGTTGGAACTATTTCTTTGGTAGAAAGTAGTTTTAATATAAACTGTTGAGTGTTGGTTGACTGTTGAATGGCTGTTGACAGTGAGGCATATGTATTATTCAGAGTAATAGATACAAGTTCCTGTTGAATTCTTTAAAGCTACTATAATCAATATTTTTATACTAACAATGGTTTTTCATAGGGGCAAACCCACAGATAGTTATCCCAGACTCTGCAGTTCCCCTCGGTTCTACAGAGAATTTTAGCATCTTTTATTAGCACATTGTTTTGGTTTATGGCTCGCAACTTTACATCTACCTTCTGGTTCGTTTTCACTGCTCTCATAGTGTCGTTTACTTACGCAACCACCGTACGCTACCTGCCCAAACAGCGGCCAGATACAATTAGCAACCAGATTTTGTTTGTTTATTTAGGATGCTCATTAGCTCCTGCATTGGAGCTATTCTTCCTGAGGTCCTTACAACTCTCTTCAAAATGTGGCAGTGGAATAATAAATACACATAACAACATCATAAACCATAAAAAATAAAAGTTATAAGACAAAAACTAAACGTACACTATCATTTCATGACACAACTTGTATAAAATAACAACATACGCGCATCAGACAAGGACAGACACATAGACAGCTCCACCAGTGCAGTCATCGGGCATTCCTTACATGTAGGTTGAACACTATCGTCACATAACATCTCTTTCATCCTCTCTGGATACATCTCACAATTGAACAAACATACTGTACATCATCAATACCAATCAATGTTGTTTCTTTGTGTATTCAACTTCTCTAATCAATGTTTTAACTAAACTTTTAAATCTCCTTTTACTGCTTTCTTGTGTTATTTGTTCAGGCAACATATTCCATTCTTGCATTGCTCTATACATGACCATTCGTTTAACAGTATTTGTCTTTGCTTTTGGTAAAGTTACCTCTTGTGGCATGTCTAGTCACATAGTCATGTATATCTAAACTTAAAGGTAAATTATTATACAAAATAGATGGTTTCTTTGTTACAAGAATATTCCTAAAAAACCACATATAACGAATAGAGTAATCTATTTCTTACAGATAACCAACCTAAACATTTGTGCATTGTAACAACATTTGTTCTATATCCACACCTAAGCGCTATACACGCGGCTCTATTTTGCACCATTTGCAATTTAGTTATTTTTTCTTGAGTTGCATTAGACCATACTACTGAACAATAGTCAAGATTAGACAATATTACAGCTTTAACTACTACTTTGGTTGGGCTTTGTGACAAATGTGGTGCACATCTTTTAACAACAGAAACACCACTTCCCATCTTAACAACCGTGTTATGTTTTGTCCATGATAATTTGCTATCTAAAATAACTCCTAGAAGTTTGGTCTCATGGACCTGTTCAACAGATACATCATTTATACAAAGCTTCAACTCAGGCTGATTATGAAGAGTATAATGTGAACCGAACAGCATGTGGTGAACATAACATTTAGCAGCTAAGATAGAAGACGGATACTTCCCTCAGGAGTTGGTGGAGGGCATAATATAACTAAAATGAGAGTGAAATTGACTTGCATGCATAAGGTAGCCAGAAACATGCATCTAAATAAATGTTGCTTCTGAATGTGTAAATAAGCAAATGTTTGCTTACAAGTTCACCGTATTAACTAAGTGTTATGTGGCCAAAAAATAATCTTAAATATAATATAATTGTGTTGTTAGCACCACAAACAACATTTCATCCACCATCCACATTTATTATTGATTCATTATTTATCATAAGCAAAGTCTGTTCGCTGATGAAGGCCATGAGATGCGGCTGAAAGCTGCATGAGGTTTTATTTTCAAAATATGTTTTGTCTGTTGTTTTTTTTGTTTTTGCTATTTAGGTGACCCGGACCTTTTAAGACAGGATATTTTTCAAAGTAGTCCTCTCGTCTGATCTGTCTGCAGTGGTGGGAGGTCAGTTCCCATTGGCTCCAACATAGACACATACAGTGGCACAGGGCTAAAATTGAGTTGAGAGTGAAGTATCAAAGGGAAGAAATGCCATGGGAGGGCAACTTGTTTTTTGCCATGTAATTTTCCCATATGCTGTTAAAGCAGAGCAGATGTCACTGAGTATTGGTAGGGGAAGACCTGGTGGCCTCGGGGACACAGTTTGGGATACATGGCTCTGTGAACAGCTACATAATTAAGTGCCGGACCAAAAGGGAAAACCATTGAAAGTGTGAGAAATATTAGGTCAAACTCCTTTAGCAATCATACACCTGAAGGCTGAATGAAATTAGCCCAATCTTCCTGTGACAAGAATCGCTGCAAGTAGAAAAATGGGACAGTTATGAGCGAGACACTTTTCCACAGTCGAGATTTGTTTGCAGTTCAGTGAGTGTGTTTTTAAAGTGACATCATTCTCGGGTTGGCTGGAATACCCCGATGGGGTTTGTGACTGCCTCGACAGCAGGGAAGACAAACCCAGCCTCGGAAATGGATGTGCCAAATTACACAGTGCCACCCGCTGGGAGAGAGCTGCAGGTGTGTGTGTGTGTGTGTGTGTGTGTGTGTGTGTGTGTGTGTGTGTGTGTGTGTGTGTGTGTGTGTGTGTGTGTGTGTGTGTGTGTGTGTGTGTGTGTGTGTGTGTGTGTGTGCGTGCGCAGAAATTGAGAATTTTTATTTCTACCACAATGAACGCGTTGTTACCTATATTTCCTTTCACCCTTTCCCTCACCGTCATCTCTCTCTTCCTGCGTCTCATTCGTCTTTGCTCTCGCCTTCGCTCCTCTTTTATGCAGTTTTTTTTTTTATCCTCCCTCACACAAAATGCAATCTGAGCAGCTCTACCTCTGTCTCACACCGACACAACTTGCCCATTTTCTCTTTCTTCTGCTTTGTAAAGTGCCATAATCTGGACTGCTCGCTCGTTTCCAATCATTTAGGGTCTAATTTTGTTGAGTTACTAGGTTTCTCTGCTTGACTAAGCCGCTAATTAACATTACTTAACGGAACACGGAGTAGAATCAGTCACTCAACCAAAACTCTTGTAGTTTAAATTTAAATAGCCTGTTTTTCTCCAAAGGGAACTCATTCGGCTTTCTGTCAAAACATCAATAATCTATTATTTTCATGTGGAAAAAAACACTCTTGACAATTTTCTTTTGTACCCACAGAGCACAGACAAATCCCAAGCATATTTTCAGGGTTTCCTAACAAGGACCATCATGCACTGGAGCTTTTTTTTTGGTGGCATCAAACCCAGATACTGTAACACATTTTTCACCAGAAACTAGGACTGATACAACAAAACCAATGGTGTTTGAGCCCAAATACATCATGATAAATCTGTTATCTCAGTGTCATTGTACAGATTACTAAAGATGCCCTGTTACTTCTATGTTTATGTCCATAGAATGTATTTATAATCTCGCAAACTGGAGTAATCTAAATAAAATATCTATTCTTTCTGTATCTTATTGTGGTTCTCATGAATATAGAACATGGCATTCATTTTCAGTGGGCGTGAGACCAGGAAGTTTTCTGCTGATAATAATGTTTCGTATATTTTTCATCCTACAAAATGATTATAGAGAGAGCATCACAATCCAAAAGAGCATCTGTGTAAGTGTTGAATTTGAGTGCTCTGTTCTCCAAGAAAAAAATACCACACAGCTTTTGCATTAAAGGATAAGGCCGGCATATTTGATCTTTTATTTTTATATCAACAAATCCCACCAGCAGACCTAAACCAACAATTAATTTATCCTTCTAACAAGTACTGACTTCGCAGCCAGATGTAGCGTATGCCTTTGTGCCATTGCCTATTAAAAAGACACAAAAAAGAGCCAAACAAGAGCCAGACTGGTGCATTGGGTGACATATTCTTTAATTACAAATAACACAGACAGCATAGCTCTTTCCTCACAGCTCGTCAAACTAGCAAAGCGAGGAGCCACATTACCCCAGCAAACTCAGTGACGTCTGCCCAACATGGAGCTACTGTCCAGAGATCATGCTGCTGCAGTTGTCAAAATAAAGTAATACAGTATCACCCAACGGTGTGGCTCTTTTATGTGTTTTTAATGGTTTTTGGATGGCGATGGAGTTCTGTGGCACAGGAGCATAAGCTACAAGTCGTGGCTGCACAGACAGCACTTGTTAGCAGGATAAATTAATTGTTGTTTTTTGGTCCTTTAATGGGATTTGTCGGTAAAAAAAGACAGAATAACACTAATATGACCCTTTAAATGCAGCTTTGGGTGCAACAAACTGTATTGCAAGAATGGAACAATCTCAAGTGTAATGTACTATTCAACAGTAAAAGGGGCTGGTTTGCTTTTTATGGAGGTCCAGTAAAGAACAGTAGCAGCCTATAGTTCATCTAGTACAAGCAGTCCCACCTGCCCCCGGCCTAAAGCTGCCTGTCGACTACATAATGATCCGCCCTCTGTAAGATGGATGGCCTGGAGATACAACAGAGGCTGCTGAGACATAAAGCCTGCACACTCCCAGTGTGTGTGAGGGAAGTAACAACAGCAGGCAACAAGCACATTTTAAGCCTCTACAGGGTATCTATTCTGTTTCCTGTCCAGAAAACCCTGTTACCATAAGATGCCGCTTGACAGCTAATTTTTCCTACTTGTTGGTTCAATTCTGATGGCCAGATTGGAGAAGAAGTTTCATGGCAAGATTTACAATGTTTAGGATGTTTCATTCCTACTCTAACTGCGCTCATTATTCACATCATTATCTTGCAGATTCAGAGCTATTTTTGCAAAGCCGTTCCTCGCTAGCAGAGGCCGGGCCCAGGCTTCTATCTCTCAGTTGCATCAGCTGGAGTTCACCATCAGATGGCAGTCCACTAATGCCTTTCTCAGATGCGGGTTACTGGTGGCAGGGGAAGGTTGCGTCAGTAGACCTTTGGTGTCTGAACTACAGAGGACTCCCAGAGGACTTCCCGAAAGCATCTTATCACTTAGATCACATTACAATGACTTTCAGTTGCACCAATTTGATCTTAAGTGCTAATCCAAGCTACCAGGCTTTTCCCAGATCTTTCAGATCAAATACACTGTGAGTTTCACTTATATATATATATATATATATATATATCTGAGCTTACTCCCTAAAAAAAACGTCAGCCTTTTTTTTCTGTGAAAACTACTGGAAACATCCTTTGAAGTTAAGCCTATTTTTGCCCAGAGAGGCAGAGACATTCATTCATCAGTGATGCCTAAATGTTAGTCCTGACTGTAGTCAGTAGGTAAATTCTCCAATATTTCAGACAAATTGAATAGCTGTTTGCATGGTGATGGGTTTTTGTAATCCGAATAGACCCAGATATTAACACTTGCTAAGAAAGTTTAATAAATGTCAGCTTTCATCAATTAGAAAGAAGTATCATCTCAGCCACAAAAATGGTTCACACCACTGAAAAACGGAGAAAGATTCAGCAGAAAGGCAGTCTGGGTACCACAGGCAACTCCAAGTCTACTCTTGGATCTTTAATATTGTACACATTTGTTTTTCATTTGCTCTCCTGAAACTGGGAATATTGTAATAGCTGTAAAGATGCACTGAAACCTCCTTGTGTGACTGACCGCTTACTAGCTTTGTACATTACAATAGAGAACAGTTTTTCCTGCCCACTAGGTAGTCCATGGCAACCATGTTCACTGTCACTTCCATTCACACATCCACATCTTCTTACAGCTTGTTTTTACTCCCTATTCTTACAAGTGTTCAATATATAACTAATGCTTAAATTGGACATTATTAAAAGTACATAGGTTCTGCATAATCCAAGAACGGTGTTATAACTATATTATATATTTGAGCTCTTTGATCAACTCTATGTTGTTTGCTTAAATTCAAGTAAATTGCCTGTCTGAGTTGAAAGAGGAAGAGTGAAGCGGCTTCAAGAAATCCCCAGTCAGCAGTGATGTAATGGCTCATTTGAAGTTTAGGAAAGGCTGGATGAGTCACATTCTTTGAGAATGACCTCCTCTGAAAGTAATTATTCTGGTTTCCTGTACCATACAATGAGGTCTGGAGAGTCAGAGACCAAAACAGGAAATGACATGGGCCATCAGGTAGACACTTGGATTTACGTGACAGCAACCACAAAAATCCAAATAAGCCATTAAAATGTTTCCATTGCACTGACACTGATGACTTTAAAATGAGGGAGTAGTGATTTCTTTCCTCCTGAATGAGTCGAGTATTGCCCTTTAGATCTATTTCACTTTAAGATCCATGACATTATTCATGTTTTCTTATTCTGTGAACGGTTTCTTTACATCAGTAATTTTTGTAGCAGAAAAACAGGCTAATATGCTTACTTGTGATAAGTTTACAAACACACAAAATGCTGATTTTGCATCATTAAGATAAACTTTTCAATTAATATACCAATATCACTCAAATAAGCCTAATGCTATGCTAGCGACTGTGAGGTTGTGCATAGGCCCATAGATGCTTTGATTCTATATGCTAACACCAGGATGCTAACATGCTATTGATTAGCAGGTATAATGTTTACCATGATAGCCATCTTAGCTTTTCATATCGTGCTATCATTTGCTAATTAGACACAAAAACAAAAAGTATAGCTAAGGCCGATGAACATCATTATTGTTGTGATATAAAGGAAGTATTGGAATAAAATAATAATAATAATAATAATACCTGAGGATGGCGCTAGATGAAAAGTAAGGGGATCTCCAAGGTCAGGAGGAGAACACGAATGTCGAAACCTTTTAGTTTTTGAGACATTGCACTCAAAACCAAAAAACATAAATCACGTGGTGGCGCTAGAGGAATTGTCGTGGGCCCAAACCATTAGGATACATACTCTGGAAATCATGAATGTCTGCACATGGATTATCTGGCAATGCTGTTAGACTGGGTTGTACTTTGACGTATTTCAGACTGTTGTACTCAGTCGTTTACTGTCCTGCTATGTCATGATATCAATATAACTGAAAAATGGTTTTACAGTATTTGAAGTGGTGTCATATATGAGATATTTCACACTACCAAGTCCTTTTGGGAGCTTGAAAGCAGTGATCCAAGTCCTTGATCCGGGCTCAGGGACTGGCCTCAGTTACGCAAGACCCATTCAGACGTGCGTGCGTGTGCGTGTGCATGTGCGTGTGCGTGTGCGTGTGCGTGTGCGTGTGCGTGTGTGTGTGTGTGCGTGCGTGTGTTTTGGGGCGGTTGAGCCAGCTAATTCCTTGGGAGAGCGTTGTTAGCCTGGACCATTTGGAGAGCTCTCAGGGGAGAGGCGTTGCTCCGGTCTCTCATCAGACAGATGACAGAAGACTGCGTGCTCTGCATGCTGCACTCATCTCGGCCTGCACAGGCCATATCTCTGCTTCATTTACTCATTGTCTGATGATAACAAGTGTCTCCTTCCTGCTATACTCAATTACATCTTCATTAGCTTGCTAACTAGCTTAAAACAAACCAGCATTGCATGTACAGATTTTAAGTCTATGTGACATTTATTACCAAGATGCCTGAGTCTATAGGTGAAGGCTGAAAGAGCCTCACCATGATATTTATTATGTCTTCAACTCTCAAGACCATTCACTGTCTCGTCATAACATCAATTCATTTTAATTTATCAGCTAATGAACTCCATTCATTCATCATTTACTCTGTTATCTAAACAAGACGACTGGCTGACATATTGGCCTCTTACTTTGGTGCGCTGCCAATCAAATACTGGACTCAGTAATTAGCTAAACAATGGAGAGTTGTTCCCATAAGACAAACTGAGATAGTACATCACATCCCACTGAAGAGCAATCTAATGAAAATCATACAGCATAATTAGCTGCCGGCGACTTTTCGTGCACAATGAAATGACAACATGGATTAGAGAAGGTAAGTGTGGCAGCAATGTCAAGTACCAGACCGGATACAGAGCGGCAGATCTGAGACGTACCGTTACAAAACCACCGTGGGACACACAAAGTGAGAATTCCAATCAAATTCCTTTCAGTTTCATCTGTACTACACCGTCACGTTTCCTGCATTCTTGCGGTTCCTTGTCTTCTGTCTTTGAAAACAGGATGTGTCCCTTCGTTTGAGAGGGAAGTTCCATCATGTCAAAGCAAACTTTGTTTGTTACCATGTTCAACAGCTGTGGCCTCAATCAGTCATCCTCGCCAACACAGGAGAAGCAGGTTACTTTATACCACCCCTGTGTATTTCCCTATTGTTTGAACACTCTCACTTTCCATTTAGTCTATGTTCCAATTTTTCATCTTTGCTTTACAGTAATGTCACATTTTAAGCTAATTTGCTCTCACAACCATACCCTTCTCTGCCCACACCAGCGCCAACTCTCGTCCCGGTCAGCAGGGTTAAATAGTTGGCCAGAGTTCAGAGCAGTGAACTTTCTGTTCAGAGTGTCTTTTAATGAGACATAAACAGACATGGAACAGAATAAATGTCCAGCCTTCCTTCCTTTGGCCAGTGTGACTGACATAATGTCAAGAAGCAGGTCCACCCAAGCAGTCCAACTTCAATATATCACCAGGGCTGGTGGTATAGATGACGGGTCGCATCAACCAGTTGTGTGGGGATTTTTAAGGAGTAAACAATGACAATTCAATAAACTGCTGGTCCATGACATCTGTTTCTGAGAGGGCAAACATTTTCCTTGGCTTTCACCCTAAAACCAGCATCTGTGTGATTACAATAATACTTCAGAGATTGTTGACTGTTGTAGTTCCTCATTCTCAACTCAAATCTGGCAGCTCCTCAGCAGACTAAAAATAATATTGCATACTACAGCTGGATTATGCAGCTGATGTCACTCAATGTAAAGTCACAGGTGAAAAATCACAACTTACAAGCAAAACATTCACCTTGGCCTTGTCTGTTTCTCTAAGCAGTGTTGCTTTGACAACAGGGAGGTGACACCTGTAAATGGATGAGACTCGGTGGAGTGAAGTGACAGCGGAATATAAACAACCATGGTGGAAAAGTCACAGAAAGAAACTGCCAAGATGCTGATGTTGTAGGCGACTCAAACAATGCAGAACAATTTCCTTCCTGCAGTTCAAAGCTTGGATTTGCGGTAATAATTTACAGCACAGTCAAAGCCCCCGCAAAAAGAATTACAGCACAAAGTCTCAATGAGCATTGTTTCTCACACATAGCAGAACTGACGCACTTCCTTTTTAAGCTGTTGTCACACGGTGTCTGAGTTAAATTTGTGAGCTTCCTGATTGGGAGGCAGAAGTGAAACTCAAAGCATAACCAGAAGAGACAAACAGGAAGCAGGTACAAACTAAGTAGAATGGGTGAAGGGCTGCCGAGGCATGTGGCGTGACAAAAGCAACAGTCAATACATTTTAGGGGATAGTGAAGGTTTAGACACACTGGATACAATCTGTTGTCAGTACTGTCAGGGTGATTTTTTTTTTTTTTGCCCAGCAAGGGCACAGAAGATTAAATTTAGTTTCATATATCAACAAAGAAAAAAGGAAATGTACACGGAAATCAATCAAAATGTAGCTTTATTTAGATGTGCATTCATCTGTACAACAATTGATATATATATATATATATATATATAACAAATATTAACAAGAACTGTACACTGGAAATGTCAGCACATAAACAACTTTTGATATTACACCGCAGATCTGAACCCCTTGGACTTTAAATTAGTTTGAAACTAAAGTGCCATCTGTAATTTATAACAGCCACCTTTAAAAAAAATATATATATATACACACACACACACACACACACACACACACACACACTGAGGATTTAGGGCCCTTTACTGGCATAGTACTTATGGGGATTTTAAAATGGGGTACGAACATGCTTTGTTTACTCTGGGCAGCGTTTTCTCGTACGCCCCGGACAGATGGAAGCTTTGTCTAGTTTCAGGAATATGTCACACATCTCGGATGCTGGAGGGACGTCATCTTGCCGGCTGGACGCGGCGTCGCCAGGGGTCTATGGGTGTTCTTGCATTTTGGAATGGAGTGCCCTTTTAATTTCTGATGTTAACCTTTTCCCCTGGAGCATCCAGGGGAGGTTTTGCTCCCTCAGATCTGCTCTGGTGTAGATCTGCCTGTCTGCTCGGCAGTAGTCAGCCATGTCGCCCCCGGCCTGTTCCCCCCTCCTGCGTGGCTCGCTTACTCTCTGTTCACATCTCTGCAAAATATAGAGGAAGAGAAAACTACAAAAGCTCAGGAGCCAGAATAAGAGAAAAAGCACATATAACAGCATATTAACAGACACACAAACATGCAGTTACTAATAAATGAGCCTTGTGAAGATAGAGGGGGGGTTACGATTTATTTGTAACATTAATTCTCTCTGCGTCAAGACCACTGATAGCAGCGGATGCATGTTTTGTTCTTTGTGGTTAGTGTGTGTGTGCAAACACGGGCCTCTGAAACACCACTGCTTTAGTGCTGATAGCAGGATCATGGTGCTCATGTAGTCAAGTATGCTATTATCACTAAAGGTTGTGTAGATAGTCCACCTTAGTCCCCAGACATGGCATTTACACACAAGAGGTGCTCAGAGACTACTAGGCACTCTGTTTTTCAATGTGTAACAAACCCTGCACTCTATCTGGGTCTCTGCCACCATTATACACCGCAGCCTGCTGGCTTGTCGGCTTAAGTGCAAAAGGAATAAAGAAACTATTGGGAGGGTATTCTCTTAAATACACACCTGCTAGTTCCCGGTCCAACATGTCGATAAAACTCTCAAGTTCCCTCGTGTCTCCCAGCTTGGCTGCAGGAAGAGGACAGAAAGAAAAAGGAATTTGAGAAACATGGCCCAGTTCAATGGCATTTCCTTTGGGCCAGACGCTAATCTAAATCACAGAATTACACTTTTTCAGCTGCTTTTTTTTTTACAAACTGAGATGAGGCTGATTTTAAGCGCTGTAAAAACCCAGACAGCTTGGTGGATCCCACCAGGAACTCTGTTGTAAATATCTTCAGGTATTCTGCGTAAACACAGAGTGAATGACTTTTTCTTTGTGTTCATCCATTGAGATTTAACAGTAGTCGTCTGTGCATCAACATGCAACAAAATGTAACCGCTCTCATTTATTTACACACACCTGAGCCAGTCTCCATGCTACATAACAGCACGTATAACCTCTGCAGGAGACTTGGAAAGAGGAGGGGGGGGGGGGGGGGGGGGGGGGTGAGACATCACAGCAGGGGCTTTGTTGTGTAAAAACAAAAGAGCTCCCAGCCTGATGGAGGGTATTTGTGTGGCTGAGATAGTGATCAGAGCAAAAGTGATAGTGATCACTGTAAGAACAAGGGCTATCTGGATGGAGATGGGCTGATGGGAGTCTAGTACCTTTCGGTGCCAGAGTTATGCCTGCTGTGTGAAGCTCCTCCTCGCTGGTGTTCAAACTGTTTCCCAAAGAAGCTTCACTGCCTGGGGGGGGAGAGGGAGATGAGGAGGGGGTGAGCGCAGATAATAAACAGACGACAAGCACTAAGGCATGCAAATGATCCAACAACAACAACAACACATTTTAACAAAATGCAGGAGCTGCACATAATGATAACATGCACTGAAATGAAGGTAAGCGCATGTTCGCTGATAGCCACTCCCGAGTGCTTTTGAGCTTTTGAAACATTAGGGGGCCAAAATACCTTCAATAATGATGACGCATGGGAGCAGAAAAACACTTTTTCTTTCGTTATCTCATAACTATCGACAAACGCAGAACTACAGCAGCAGCAACAACAAAAACAAACAGACAATTATAGAAGTAATTTCAGTTAATTCTGGTACACAGCTATTGTCATGAGCAAACAGCCACTTTAATAGAAGTGTACAGGGATGTGTACTCTTGTGCCACTAATTTCATGAAAATTAAAAGTGTCAAGCTGCAGTTGTTTGGGCTGATAAAGGGGCTCAACCCTTTATCAGCCCATGGGGACTCCATACAGCATCACTCACCAGCACTAAATAATGTCCTTCTTCTCCCCCCCCCACACACACACACTTTGGACAATAAGCAAATGTTATCTTAATCACAGGAACGTTGTTCTAGTGTCACTCACTGTAATCCGAGTCCTCGACTCCGCTGTCGTCGCCCAGCCCTGTGCGACTTTTGGCCTGCTGCAGGACGTGCTGGTAAGCGTGAGGTTTGCTTTGAGAAGGGGCCTTCAACTCCTCCACCACATCCTGGAACTCCTGCAGCAACTCGCCCAGCTCCAGCTCCAAGTCTGTGGAAAATGTGACAGCAGTTGAGAGAGAAACCACATTACTCCACCGAAAGAAAATGTTAAGATCATATCAAGAACTGGAAAAAGTTACATTAATACACTCTTTTCCAATCGTTTCTAAATAAAATACATTTAAAAAAAATTCTTGGATATTTCTGAATATAAGAAATTACACAATTATCTTGGTAACAATGAAATGAAAGCTAAAAGCCAAAACCTGCCGTTAAAGTTTATGTCAGTGGGTTTTGTCAGATAACTTGATGTGGCGTAATAAACTTAACAGCCCATAAGGCAAATCAAACGTCTAACAGCCTGTAAAACACCTGGTCTGCTAACTGTGATACATAATTAGAATTTAAATCTAAGTTTTATGCTTTAGGCTGCAATAAAACACCACTTGTCAATTTCTTAAATAAATGCGCAGTCAGTAAATAACGGAAGAATTTCATGAATATGATAAAGCTTTCACAGTCCCCTGCTAGTAGGATGCAGCAAAAAAAAATATAAGCACATTAAAAAATGTCAATGTTTGGGAAGCTATGCAAGAACACAGCCTACATGAAATAAAACATTTTTTAATGTGTGTTTATGAAAAAATATAGATATGTGCCATGTAGCCGGCTTAAAATATAACAAATAAGAGAGCATGAGTTAGAAAATATGTACAATTAAAGCATAGCAGGCTACAAGATGTCCCAAACTGTTCATGTGTGTGATGTGATTTATAAAAAGGATTAGGGAAAAGTGGAATTTGAGGAGGATCAAATTTGGAGGTGTAAAGCCTCTGAAAGCATTATACAGGCGTTAGCTGCTGTACAGGCCTATGATCACCATCACTGAATCCCCATTTAAAACTAATGGCTCAAGTAGTCGTCAGACTCACCTGCGGTAACGTCTGAGGTCATGCTGGAGCAGTGAAATTAAAACACCACCGGGCTGCTGCTGTGCGTCTGGGTTCAGAACGGTTTAACGCTGACAAGCAGGATCTGTAAAGTTTATTATAAAGCCCTACCCACACACGCACACGCACGCACGCTCAGTTAGCGGGACCGTGCAGCCAATCATGTCGCAGAAAAACCTCAGAGGTCTACTGTAAATGGAAAAAAAAGTGGGCGGAAAGTTAAAAGAAAAACCGTCCGCAAATGAGGCAGACAGAAAATAAGCTGTTACATAACTAGGTCGACTCGAGGATCTCCCCCCCCCCACCAATGCTTTGAAAGTTAGAAAGAAAAAGTGGATGTACCCGTTAAGTGTTCATAATATTTGTAATGTTACATTAAAGAGTCATTCTGAGTTTGAGTGCTTTATTGAAGAATAACAACGGGGATGATGATCAACCGACAAACGTAGTGTGCGTCAGCTCGTCAACCTAAAATAAAGGAAAAAAATAAAAATAAAGAATCGCCATATTTTTTTTTTACTTGGCAACATAGTTTTAAATTGGGTGGATGTGTACCTTCTTGTTCTTGATTCTGACAGGTGGAGTAAACTTACTTCAATAAAAAAGGCACTTGGGTAGAAAAAGTGTCTTTTTGACGAACAAAAACTTCATTATAATTCACCGGTGAGCGGTGCAGTACTCTGCTCTGTCGACAGAGGCCTCTCAAGTGCAATTTCTGTTCAAACCCCCAAAGAACAGCTGTATGCCTACAAGTCCATGTGCCATATCATGCCATTATTAGTATCTGTGCATGTTCGGCACTGGAAGTAGTACTCTAATCCTTTACTTAAGTAAAAGTAATACCATAGTGTAAAATACTCCATTACGGCAAAACGTAGGCCTATGATACATAGGCTAATAAACATTTGAGTAACCTATATTATTTTTAATGTGTGATTTGTATTGTGTAGCATTTTAATATGTAGCCAATCAAGGTGGGGTTGATTTTAATTACTTAATATAGTTTAATCTATTTTACATTGTACATTAACAATTGCGTTCATGCATGACACAAGTCATATTTCTTCTTATTGAATCATCGTTTCTATCAGTCACACACTAATCACAGCCATTCTCACATCAAGATTCAGATTCAGAAGACGTAGTCTGTCATGACAGAAAATCGTCTTAGACGTGGCCTCAACATACAGTGTGAAAACAAACTAGGACAGTAAACATACAATGGACATACAATCGACATGCTATACTAAGCCATTTTTCACCTTTTTCCTCATGCTATACTATGACTATGTTTGACATTACACTATGACTTTGTTCGACATACTATACTATGATTTTTTCGATTTACTATGACATTTTCTCTCCATTATCAACATACGACTTTATCACTTTTTTGACATCCTATACGACTATTTTGGACATACTATACTATGACTCACTTTTTTCGACATGCTATACTATGACAATCACTTTTTTCGACATACTGTGACTTTTTTCAATATTCTATATTATGATTTTTTCGATATACTATACTGTGACTATTACTTTTTTCGACATCCTATGACTACTTTTGTCACTGTGACATACTATAGTGTGATTTTTTTCATCACTTTTTGACGTAATATACTATGACTTTTTTTGACATACTATACTATGACTATTTTGACATACTTTTTGACTTGTCATTTTTTTGACATATACTAATACTTTATTACTTTTGACATACTATGACTTTTTTCAACATACTATGCTATGACTATGACTTTTTCCAACAAGCTATACTATGCCTTTTCCCGCTTTTTTCTACATGCTGTACTATGACTTTTTTCGACATACTATACTATGACTATTACTTTTTCAACATACTATACTATGACCGTTTTTGATACTATACTATATCACTTCGTTCAACGTACTATACTATGACTTCTTTATCGCTTTTTTCATACTATACTATGACTTTTTTCGACATACTATACTATGACTATCACTTTTTACGACTTACTAGGACTTCACTTCTTCTAAACTGACTTCTACTACTTTAACATACTATACGACGACTACTACGACTATCACTTTTTTCGACATACTATAGGGCCTACTATGACTTTTTCCGACATATACGACTTTTTAATCGCTTTTTTTTCGACATACTATACTATTAAGTTTATTTTTATTGGTATTTCCACCTTTAATGGATAGGACAGCTATGAAAGGGGGGGAGAGAGAGGGGGAAGACATGCAGGAAATCGTCACAGGTTGGACTCGAACCCTGGACCACCTGCATCGAGGCATAAACCTCTATATACACATGCGCCTGCTCTACCAACCGAGCTATCCTGGCCACCTATGACTTTTTTTCTTTTTTATCACTTTTGACATACTATACTATGACTTTTCCAACATGGTATGACTTTCTTCTGACATGCTATACGATGACTTTTTTTCAACATGCTATGACTTTTTTTTTTTTTTTTTTTTTTTTAAACATACTATGACTGTTTTATCACTTTCATTTAAGTCCTTACCCTAAAACTCAATTCATCTACTTCCCACTTTTCCAACTATTCATACGGTTTCAGCAGCTTTGTGTCATACATTGGTGTTCAACATTTCATTTGCGTTGTAGGGGCACCTGCATTGCTCACCTGGTAGAGCGTACGCCCCATGTAGAGGCTCAGTCCTCGCCGCAGGGCTGGTTCAATTTCGACCTGTGGCCTTTTGCTGCATGTCATTCCCCCTGTCTCTCCCCTTTCATGTCTAAGCTCTCCTATCAAATAAAGGTCTAAAATGCCAAAAATGTATAATAATCTTACATTTTTAAAAACAATACAGACCCGGAAGACAAATCTGAGAGGAAAAAATATATATTCAGAGACAGTTACAATATTGGGGAAAAAAACAGGTGGCAGGTGTGCTAATAAAGACAGGTGTGTAAGCACATTTTGTAATGGCATATTAATCCTGTCCCATACAGTTTAGGAGGCAGGCTATGTGCACAAGCCCTATGCTTACTCATTGTTTATTCTTTAGCAATGCATGAGTTGTTATAAAAGCATGTATTCAAGCCATGCAGGTAAACCTGTTGTTCCTCTGTCTTCTCCTGTGTCAGTCTGACACACTAGGTAAGTGTTGTAGGAGGGGCATGTAACGAATTACGCCTTTAGCTGCACAGGTTTAGGTTGCTACCTCTGTCCTCAGTGTTCACTCGCTGCCGGAGGAACTTGGGTAACATGTGTGAGGGAGATGGGCCATGGGACTCCTGATAATATGAACTGGGCTGGACTACTGCAGGTCAGTGAGTCAAAGGCGTATCCATTCTGATGGTGTCTAATTACTGCGTTAAGTGTTTCAGATTGATAGAAAAGGTGTAACGGGCATGCTATTCGTTGTGTAGCTGTAGGGGCTATATAAATTATCCCCATTCAGAGCCTCTTAAAAGATAAAAAAAAAATACTTACATTTTCTTTGAAAATGCAGAAATATATGCAAATGTGATTTTTATTTTTGTACAGCCAAACACATCCTTTGCTATTTACTTTTTGTTTTTTTGTGCGTGTTGGGTTGTGTAAGAGTAATTGGTTGGAGATCAGTGAGGGGCATCACATTACCTTCATTGTACAGTTGCCTGCTTTCAAAAGGGGTCACTGAGGCATGAAGTTGAAACCTTATCACTACCAGGGAAAACTTCTATACTCAGTCAACTGACTGCATTTTTGTTGTTATTGTAACTTGAAACTTCAAGTTACAACAAAAATGCTGCTTTATATATATAAAAAAATAAAATAAAAAATACTGCTCACAGCTCATTTCTTCTCCCATCAGAATTTGCTGGTTGTGGTCCATCTGCAGCAGATCATATGTGGTTCTGTCCGGT
This sequence comes from Gymnocephalus cernua, assembly GCA_023631565.1. Lineage (NCBI taxonomy): Eukaryota > Metazoa > Chordata > Actinopteri > Perciformes > Percidae > Gymnocephalus > Gymnocephalus cernua. Next base: position 19,711,895 of record CM042435.1, read on the forward strand.
TTTCTATCCCAGAGGAACAGGAGCCTGGTATTCTGGCGGGCTCACTTAGCAAACACTTTCCACCTCCTTACCAGCTCTTGACCCAGGAGTATCTGTGGACGGACAAAAACACGGGGAATTTCTACACCACTGAACAAAAGATGGATCGCGAGGCCCTCTGCCCCGAGGAGACAAAAGCTGAGGAATGCATTATTTTACACAATGCTGTCGTGGGGCCCTCAGGAGACCTGATACAGTTCCCTGTGATCATAGAGGACATCAATGACAATGCACCTCATTTTGAAAACAGTGTAATACACCTAAGGGTGTCTGAGGATGTGACTGTGGGGACCAGTTTCTTATTGGATGACCAGGCTCAGGACAGGGATGCCGGAAATAACGGCAAGCTTCGTTACCACCTAAAAGATTCCGATGGAGTTTTCAGTTTAAAGGTGGAAGAAGACGAACCTGTCATCCTGCTGGTTGTGCAAAGAGCTCTGGATAGGGAGACTCGGGACTTGTATCAGATGGCGCTGGTGGCCACCGACTGTGGCTCAGAGCCTTTGAGTGCTACAGCAACTTTAATAGTAACAGTGACAGATGTTAATGACAACTGTCCAAGCTTCAGCTCTGACAGCCCCCGCAGTGTCACCGTCCCCGGAGACTCCCCAAAGGACATGCTGGTTGCTCAGGTCAGAGCCACAGACCCAGATTCAGGTCCGAATGCCGCCATCGTATACTCCCTCAGTCCCAAAGTCTCTGAGCGGGCCAAGAAGCTCTTTAGCCTCGACAGCCTCACTGGGTACATCAGACTAACACAGGACCTCCAGAGTGACAACACCGAGGAGCTGCTGTTGAAAGTGTTAGCTAGCGGCCATCACTGCCCCCCAGCAGACACTCAGGTAACCGTAACCGTGCTCCCCAAGGCGAACCAAGAGCTGACGTTCAAGATCAGGTTCATAGTGGAGCATCAAAACCAAACTGTGGTGTTACCAGAGAACCAGCCCCCCACCGTCTTAGCCGTTTTAGAGCTTCACGGTGACAGCAGCTCGAAAGGCTTATCTCTTGCCATTGAGAGCGAGGTGCCTTTCACCTTGAGCCCACAGAATGGCAAATACCTGCTTTCCACATCAAAGCCCCTAGACTATGAGATGAAAAGCGAACATCATATTTCTGTGGTAGTGCATGGGAGATCAGCTGAAGGATCTGCGATCGCTCCTTCCAGGCGTGTGATCCGGGTGTTGGTGGCAGATGTCAATGATAATGCTCCACAATTCCTCCAGTCACACTACCAGCTGGAGGTGGAGGAAAACAACCAGCCAGGAATGTCACTGCTGCGGGTCTCGGCGTCAGACGCAGACAGTGGATACAGTGGCAGGGTGACCTACAGGCTGGACAAACACACGTATACCATATTTAACATTGACCCTGTGACAGGTCAACTGTCAGTGTCTGCCTCTCTGGATAGGGAACAGCAGGGTGTACACAAAATCACTGTGTTTGCACAAGATAGCGGCACTCCTCCCTTGGAGTCAGCGGCCACAGTATCCATTCGTGTTCTGGACCAGAATGACAATGGACCTGTTTTTCTAACCCCTCACTTCATCTTTTTTATCCCAGAGAATGTACCACCGTTTGCCCAGGTGGGGAGGGTTGGGGTGACAGACCCAGACGATGGAGAGAATGGGAAAACAGAGTTGCATGTTGTAAACAGCAGTGGGCCTTTTGTTGTGGATAACACCCAGGGGACACTGCGCACCACCACCCACTTGGACCGCGAGACAGACGACCGCTATGAACTCTACCTGCTTGCTGCCGATCATGGGCACCCAGCCGCTTTGACGTCCACTGCCAGGGTAACTATCTTTGTGGAGGATATCAATGACAACAAGCCAAAAGTGATCCTTCCCAGCAGCAACTCCTCATGCCAGACTGTCTCTTCAGCAACCATTGCAGGCACCATAGTAACAAAGATCTATGCCGTCGACGAGGACTCTGGGCTGAATTCGGAGATTACATACACCGTTGTGGTGCCGAAGCCACCGCAAAACAGCAGCCCCTTCCGGGTGGATTTAAAGACAGGGAACATCACCGTAGCTCAGCAACTTCTACGGAAAGACCTGGGAATGCATCACCTGTTCATTGTGGTCAGAGATGGGGGGAAACCAGCTCCACTTTATACCACCATCTGGGTTAATCTGTTGATCAATGAGAGCATGGGGCCCTGCCACTTAGACAGGGCGCCCACCTGGACAGGGACATCTGACTTGGTTCAAACCCCCTCAAAGGCCCCCATCTGTGAGGTGGAGGACACCAGATCTGCTCAGCTGACACTGTTTGTAGGCCTGGGCATGATGCTGGCGTCCACATGTTTGCTTGTGGCGACAGCTGTTTTATACCTGAAGCAGAAGAGAAGAAGTCTACAACAGAACAAGAGGGGGCACATTGAGGAGAATGAGATCCCACTCAGGCTCAAAGACAAATATTACTCTGACTAACAGAACAAAGCAAGCAATGTGTGTAATCCTCACTCGCACTTTGTCAAGGATGAAATCAGCCTGTGAATTAAATACATTCTGAATATTTGTCAAAGGCTTCTTGCATTTTGATAATCAAATTCGGTAAATTATTCTGATAGTGTATTCAGACGCTGTGAAACTGCGACATTCTGTGGAAATAAAGCAGATACATTTTCTGATAAGCTGCCAGCAAAGCGTATAAAAAAGGTAATCTGATAAGTGAAGTATTTGAAGTTACCAGCGACTCAGACAAATATGCAACACTGTAATTTGACACAGGTGATGTGTACAGTACTAGCCACTATAAGATAAAGCTCATCACAGCAAGGCATTGCTAAAATACCAATATTACAGTCACTATCTTTAGGGATTATTATCCATCACGCCTGCAGTGGGAAGAAGACTGAGGTAATGGTCCACTAAGTTGATTGGGTCTTTCTCAGATTTCCAACTCAAGAGTGATGGGGAGTCTAAAGTATTTAGACGCACAAAGGGGTTTAATGTTCCGCCAGTGGGGAGGTGATGAAAGTCTCTCAAGTAGCAGCTCTTAGACAACCGCAGGAGGCGGAGTGCAGCTGTGGACAGGTGAGAGGCGGCAGAGGAGAGGCACACCACCATCTCAAGTCACCGCCTCACACCTGTTACCCAATAGCGCTGCTTCTCACTCACAGAGCTGGATCCCACCCAAAAGGCAGAAAAAAAAAAACCTACTGTACTGCACCCAGCAACCCAACAGCTTGTTGTTTTGATAACAGATGTTTGGAGTGAAATCACACTGTGTTCAAAGAAAATCTTTACAAAAGGCACTTGCTCTGATACATTTGTAAGCTGCAGGAACAATTGAGATATCAAAACCAGGTTAAGTGATGCATAAAGTATGAATGAGTCAGGGTAAAATGGGTTTACAAATCTGTGAACACACAATTACACAAAGAGGGCAGGCTATTTGTCTCAGCGTTCACAATATAACATGCTTTTTTGTCCTTCCGGTATAATAAACTATTGAGCGATCCTTTCAAGATGTGTGTGTTAGAGGAAAGGCAGAAAGCCACGAGTCAGAGGTTGTAAAACAAAATGTACACCTACCTGGTTAGTGGAGAACAAGGCTTGTATAACATGAATGGTGTCTCTGAGGATTTCTGAGCTAGCAGCTCCAAAATAAATTATCTAATAGAGTTGTACTGTGACACCAACTCCAATACCTGAGAGGAAATAAAGGGTCACATAACAAAATGACAAATTAAAGAAGCCTTTTAACATAATGAGTTACATATTGCGTTAGATTAAAACAAAACATGTACAAAGTACTATTAAAACCTTTGTGGTTAAAAAAAAAAAGACATGTTTGACCTGGTTGAAAAAATGTCTAACATCCTTACAAATTGGATTCATGGAGCATCATGTTTAAATAGATTGTTTTTGACAAAACTGACTTTTCAAGAAAATGAATAGTATTGTGGGAGAAAACGTATGTGCCTACTACTACTGTAAAATAAAAATGCTATGGCAGGAGAAAGCCTGCCATCTACTGGACACAGGTGAAGCCAAATCTGGCTCTTTATGTCTGGTATTTTGCCAGAGGGTGTAGATGAATCAGAGGACAGTCTCTCACTCAGTCACAGTCAAGTCAGCTGAGATCAGTAATGCTTCCCTGTTGCATGCTGCTCTGCTCCGCTCATCTCATCTTAATCAAATTCAGTTTTTTTTTTTTTTTTACTAAAGCTGAACATTTGGCAGTGGGTTATGGGGTTGCATGATCTGACGTGGACAAAAGAAAACAGCTGGCACCAACCCAAATACCTAGTGGATTATTTCTGAGAAAGACATCAGGGGTTTTATGATCACACATGACATAATCCAGTCTAATTAAAATAAGTGATGTTTTTCTTATCAAAGAAATGCGATGTAGTGATGCTGGGAAATACCCCATCCGTTTTGCCAGCTGGGATCTTTCTATGTTCAGTACTGTATCTCAAACACTGCAGTCAAACTCATAGTATCTGACAATGTCCTAAGTGTAAAAAGGATCACCTGACTGTCCACAGGCTCTTATTGTTGGTGTAACTTCAGACAAATCACCTATACTGTTCATGGACAATTCAGCGTCTCATCATTCCCATAGACCATCTGCATAATCCATGCTTTTGTTTATCAGGCTGAAAATCTTGCCATGGGCTTTTAAAGCAGAGGGCCTTGAAGAACCAATGGTGTCTATCCCCTTGAGGCGTGATGGCCAACTCACAGAGGAGGAAATGTTAGTTAATATGGGGGGGGGGGAGAAACGTTCCCTCTTCTGTATTTGCATAAGAAGTTGCAAGTTGCTCTCTCTATATGCGTCAACAATAAACTGAGGAGCGTAAGAACATTGACGTCCTCATTATTCTCCGCCTTGAAGTTCATTGAAAAGCGACATTGTTTCTTGAAGATTGCACTTGCAGTCATCAGCGGGTCTGTCCATTGTTTGGGGGAACAAGACAGCGAGTTGAGGTTGATATACGGGGGCCGGAGACCAGTTGCGCACATTATCAGCGGACCAGCTGCAGTGCAGGCAGCAGTAGCCAACAAGTCCTGAACGCATCCTTCCAGACATGGGTAAGAAACTCCTGCCACTGATTAGCTTTTTAGCATATAGAATACGTCACATTAGGCTATCAAATCTGCATTTTATTTCATGTGATTGCACGCCGATACGAATGGGACTGTGAAAGGGCATCACAAGTTATCAAGGTTTTATTTGTTGTCACTTTATAGGTCGGCTACTCACCGGCTGATGCTGCACTGATATCATGAGATTTATTTCATGCTTGAGATGGCAGGGCTACTTTCAGAGGAGCCTTGTCGCATTTGCTTTCGGTTGTAATCGTTCTCAATTTAAAAAAAAAAAAAAAAAAAAAAAAAAAGCCGAACTTGGCCTCAGCTTTTGCATTTTTTATCAGAACGAGGTCTGTATTTTCATTTGAGCCACAGAGAGACTGTGGGCAGCTTGGTTCAGAGGGCTGGGGCTCTTCGTTCGTGCTGGTGATGTCATTAATTAGTTAATTGGTACAAGGTGTATCTCAAGGCGCGTGAGCTAATATTGGTTGGACTGTGTGTGTGATGTTTAAAGTCCTGATGCTGTTAGCTACTTGTAGTGTACTTGCAGTGACCACAATCCTTTGTGACCTACTTTACTGTAGCTATTTCCCACCTAATAGAACAACACTGCAACAATCTGTATTTGTTAGTTTTCTCACAGTTTATTTTTTAAAACTCGTTCTTCCATGCCACAGTAAAACTATGCCATCTGAATGTCAGTAATCCCAGTTTGCCTCTCTCCCACTACACGCAGCCATGTAAAAGTGTTCAATTAAAGAGCTATCTATTTGCCCCTCCTGCCATCTGTGTTTACTGTAATGGTACCAACCAGTCTGTCAGCTTCCATTGTGCTGTGTGTCTGTGTGGATGCGCGCTTGCAAGCGTGTAATGGCACACATGCACACAGTTGCATTGTTTGTTTATAGATTTGCTTTTTCCATCCTCTTCCAGCACAGACAGCTCCCCACTATCACTGTCTTGTTCCCATGTCTCCCCAGAAGGAAGTCTGTGAGTGTGTGTGTGTGTGTGTGTGTGTGTGTGTGTGTGTGTGTGTGTGTGTGTGTCCATCTGTGTGTGTCAAGCATAGAGGTTCCTCTGGCCTTTGTTTGCTTGACATTGGTGGCCCTTGTACCCCCATGATGGTGAGAGACAAAGAGTGTTGTCTCTGCAGTCACAAAAGCAGCCTCTCTCTCTCTTTCACTTTGTTTCTCCTCTCCGTCCTTCCCCTTTTCTCACACTCTCCATGCTGGGTGGTGAATGGAGTCAGGGTGCGAGCCCGGGGTCAGAGCAGACACATCCCCATGCCCTTGGCCCTTTTGGCGTCCATTCAAACAACACATGACTATTAGGCAGAATGCACAGCTTTGCCAAGTGTAAGGGAATGAAAGTGTAAACAGCTGTGGCCCGGTCCACAGTGTCAAAGTAACGTTAATTCAGCTTTTTAAGTGAAACCTTGTTGTGCCCAGGTTTTGAGATCTCTAAGATTTCTGCCTCCACCCCAATTCAACTGAATTCCGCACGATGTTCACACCATTAAAAAAAAAAAAATGCTCTGGATAATCCAACCATCACTATGGAAACTGTTGACAGGAAGTTCTGTGAATCATCCAGCATAACAGAAAAATATTGATTGAATTATCAACAACGGGTCAACAGAAAATTAATTTCAGCCATATCATTCGTTATCAAGCATCTCTTTGGGTAGTGGCCCGTTGGTAGGACAAAACAAGACTTTCAAAGACGTCGACTTGGGCTCTGAGAAACTGCGGTTGACATTTAACCACTATTTTTGACAGACTAAATTAATTATTGATTTAATCAATAATGAAAATGGTATCAGTTGCAACCCTAGTTTCGAGCAGCACAAATTAAATTCTATATTTTCCTTCTCTGTCTTATGCTTTACAAGGAAACACCTACCCTACGTTGTACTGGGCTTAGGCTCATTTTTTACATTGGAACAAAGCCTGTCTGTCATATTGCATCAGTTAATTATGTGCCCTGACTTTCATGGTGCTGCGTCTTGACTAACAGGTTGCTATGACTGCTGTATGCGCTGCTTGGGTGGGGTGCCATACTGCTCTCTGGTCGCCACACTGCTGTGTTTCTCTGGCATTGCCCTCTTCTGCGGTTGTGGGCACCAGGCACTCACAGAGACAGAGAGAATCATCGAGACTTACTTTGCCCGTAACCTTCAGGACTACATCACCCTCGCCTACATGTGAGTGGTACATTTAAGCTTCCATCATTAGGGTGATATCTTTTTAACCTTGTCATGGGATTTCAGAAGGTTTAGGTTCTTTGTAACCCTGAGTTTTTCTTTTTTTTCTTTTCTTCTTAGCATCCAATATTTCCAGTATGTCATCTATGGTTTGGCCTCCTTTTTCTTCCTCTACTGCATCGTGCTGTTGGCCGAGGGCTTCTACACCACAAGCGCTGCCAAGCAAACCTTTGGAGAGTTCAGGAGCACCATGTGTGGCCGCTGCCTCAGCTCCTCGGTGAGAGGGCCCGAAGTGGTTCAAGTAAAGGGGATTGGAGAGATTGGATGGGCTTAATACACATATCAGTCCCTGGTGGGTGCTGAGCTGAAAATCTTAAAGCTGCTAAAAATCTTTGGGGACATGCAAAGATAAGCATACAGTGTGTATTTGAGCAGGGGGGGAGGCTGAGTGGTTGGTAGAAGAGGAGGAGAATAGAGAGTGAGATAATAAGTAAAGCTAATCAGAGAAAAAGTAAATGTGGCCACTATCTGAGTCACTGCTCATATATACACTCTCAGATTATGTGCATCACTTTATTATGTTTATTCTGCTTCCTCCTCGTACAGTTTATTGTGATGACATACATACTTGCTGTGCTGTGGCTGTTGGTGTTTGCCTTCTCCGCGCTGCCTGTCTACTTCTTCTATAACATGGATGCCACCTGCCACACCATTGATGTTCTGACTGAGACCCCAGCGAGTATCAACCAGCTATGTGTTGATGCAAGACAATACGGTAACACGACGTCTTTTGATGGCAACAAATGAGGCTCTCGATAATCATATCAACAAATTCCATGAAAAGGCCAATATGGGAAGTAGGGAAGTCCAAAAAGTATTAAAAATGAACAAAAAACGTTGGTGCATTTGGTCTTCTCATACGATTTGTGGACGATGAGAAAAATATAGAATAATGCCATTTTTATCCTTTGATTGTCTCTGTGCTTAAGAGATAGAATTGAATAAAGGAATTTGATTTCTAACAGGGCTCCTGCCATGGAATGCAGTGCCAGGGAAAGCTTGTGGTATGACTCTGTCCACTGTTTGCAAGACCAGAGAGGTAAGAACCAGGGAATAATTGCCACTCTGCAGTCATGTTCTATTTGCCTGACATGAACTGAAGACACATGTCATCACCACTAATGCAAATCTCTTATTTCCTTTCAGTACCGAATGACCTATGATCTCTACATTGCTGCCTTCGCCGGTGCAGGCATCACTCTCTTGGCTCTGGTGAGTGATTATGCTTCAGCCGGGGCCAATTTGGCTGCGCTTCCACAGTGGGGTACAATAGCGTTATATGGCTCATGTGACTTAGTGACGCTCAAAGTGTAGGCGGAGAGGCATCTTAGGCCTCCATGACTGATGATTTTTGTACTATTGCTCTCTGTTCCTCTTTCTCAGCTGACACAAACATCATAATAGTGCCGTAATGTCTGGTGGTTTTCCAGCCAGGCAAATGGTGCACCCATTATACTCTCATGCTCCATTACAGAAGCTGTTATACAGATGGTGTCTGTTATCAAATTAATGCCATTAGCAGTTAATCATACTGTAATTTCTTTCTTATTTCTAGAGTTTCTTGTGGATTTTTCTCCTCTTTACTTGTTTTCTGACACTCCCTGTCTCTGCTTGTCCTTCCATAGCTGACCTATACTGTGTCAACCACCTATAACTTTGCGGTTCTTCGGTATCTGGGGAGAAAGGGCATAGGTGCACGGTGTTAGGCTCACCAGCTTCCTGTCTGCTCTATCACTACTTCACCACCAACATGGGGATTTAAAGGGACTGCAACAATTCTCTCCTGCCACATCATCTGCACAGAACCACCTCTAGTCACGGACTCTTAAAAAATGTTGTCTTTGTATTTGTACTTCTCTTGTTGGAAAGAGTATTATTGTTTTATTTTTTAGTTTTTTTTATGTGTGTGAGGTGCATCTGCTGCATGTACATGCAGTGAGTCTTAATCAGTATTTTCTATGCCATGTCACCAAAATATTTGTAAATTATTCCACTTGTTGCTTGCTGACGTTCGTGTCTAAAATTCATTTCTGCTTCCCGTTGCACTCAAAACACAAATAACACAGCACTAATAAATTAACATATGTAAGAAATAACCACCAATCTGCAACACATGCGCTGCTAGAATGCAGCTGTTGCAGAGAATAGGGATTATAGGTTACCATGGCTACCATCCTTCACATCTGGTTGCCATGGTGGCAGACAAGCACGCATTTGCAGTCTCACGCTGACCTCAGGACTTTTCTCACGGGCTGGAGAAAAGCCTCAACAATGGAGTCATGCCTGTTTTAATGGGGGGGCCACCTGCGCTCCGGGTCTCTGCTAAGGGTTATATCACATGTCAAGGGAGAGGTTCGTCCACACAAAGAGAGGGTTAGACCTCTCTAAAGCCTCAATGCAGCTCTTCTGGGACAGCAACCACACACACACACACACCATCCACATGCTGCTGCATGACCCCCACCTCCCTCTCAATAATTGAAGTGATGGAGTCAGACAGAGTGAGGGGGACTGAAGGAATTTAAAATGTATTTTTGAATAGTTTCTTTCTGACAAAGGGACATACTTGTTTAGTTTTGATCTAGAAAGGTCTAAAATAATTTCTCATAATTTTGAGATGGCAAAAGCACTAGGTGCTAACTTATCGAGCGACCTCGTATTATTAGACTTTAAACACATTGTTGAGGTGCGACTCCCCCCTGCTGTTAATGCATGACAGGTACTTTTATAGAGATAGGACAGCTTTGTTTTGTCTCTTATTCTTTAGGAATTTTGTTGTAGTTATTGTATAACACATCTTTTTACTTACTGTAGCTGAATTTACTACTACTACTTTTACACTTTTGGGTATTACTAACAAAAGCCTTTGCAGCATAATAGGCAGATTATTCCATTTGGTGTAAGCTTTACCCAGCTCTGAGTGGTGGATTTGTCAAATGGCAGCTGGCTGTTTGATGATTATTATTTTTTTGTGTCTGTAAAATTTGATAATAAAAAAAAGAACATTCTTTTGAAGTATTTGTGCAGAGTGCCTCCGTTTGTAGTCTGTGTGGAAGTGCGGTGTCTGGTGGTGTAGTGTCACAGTGGTTAACAGGCGCACCATCCTTGGCTTTCTGCCATAACTAGGGGCCAAGGTGTTTTGTATTCTCTCCTCTTGTGTCCACAGGTGCACTGTTCTGTGCACTTGGCTGTGAACCAGGTGTACCGGAGGAAGCTGATGCACAAGACAAAAGAGGAGAGGAGAGCCTATGACCTGTATGGAAGGTTGCAGAGCAACAGAGGGGGGACACTGAGTTCTCCATACTCTGCAGACACATCTGACATCTCCTGACAGCGCCTCTAGTTTCGCAGCAGGAGCTTTTCATGATGACCATCACAATTGTTGTTTTGTGTGTACAACTTTATAGTACTTGGTAAATTGATTCCCTTCATTATTTTTTATGTTTTTATTCAAATATAGGCTATTGTGTGTCATGTAAAGTCGTAAAATGGTACAAATGCAGTTGGGAGCCATGACAGTTCAATGTGTTGTGTGTATCTCCTATAATGTTATGCATTTGACCAGTGACTCTAGAATCTATACTTTCTGTATATTTCCTTAAGTCAGACATTTAATTTGAATGGCAGACATGATTTTTTTTTTTTTTCTTCTGCCTACGTCTGATTTCACAGTATGCGGTGCATGCTTGATTTCCTTTTTAATGAAGAGGGAATAAACAATGTTCACTGTGTCCTGGGTTCCCACACATACTTGGTCATTCAAAGACATTTAAGCTTTCGTGTGATGAAATTCAAACAAGGTGCGTTTGAATGGTTTTTTTTTTCCTGATGATGAAAAGACTGCTAAAAGGTGGAGAGCTGAGGTATTCCGATTAATTTGAGTGACCTGTTTTAGTTTTAAAAATAGTTTGTCATTTTTAAGGCACATACTTTAATGAATTTCCAAGGCCTGAGCACAAAAACCACAGACAAGATAGTGTCTCCATTTGGTATGTTGCATGTTTTATTTGTAGCCAAGCACTGGAGAGTATTCATCGCTTTGCCAGCATGTTGGCACAATCAGTCTTATCCTCTGTAGTGCAAAAAAGAGGAGTTAAGGGAAGTTGTCCATTAGACCAACACATAATCAAGATGAACAGTCTAACTTTCACACAGCTTTAATCACACTTATGGGTTGAGCACTGAGGGTGAGACAGACGTTAAGTGTCATTTTGTACATTAATATAAAATGATTCCCTTTGCAATTTACATAAGCCATTAATATGGACAGCCCAAAGAAATACGTTTTTTACATTCTTAAATATTACAGCAAAAAAAAAAAATACTGTCAAGACAGGGTTGCAGTGATATGAGACAGCATCATGAGAGCAACATACTTTAGGGTTATGTACCCACTGATTCTCAGGTAAACACTGTGATAGGCTACATTATCTGACTGGATAAAAACTGAAATAGTACAGTAAAGAGATAAAGTATTCAGTTTAATCCAGAAAACATTAACGCTGACACATGATAAGCTAACAGCCCTTATTTTTGCTTTGAAGTAATGTAGGCTATAAGCTTGATTTTGTTACAATGCCCTACTCGGTTCACAGTTAATAAAGTTCCTCTCATATTGCTGTGAGTACTAGTACTCAACACACCTTTACAGTAATCATATGAACAAGCTGTTTATTTTAAGCCTACATTAAACCAAAGAACCATGTATGACTGTACCTGATTAGATACTATCACAGTGAAGCTCTTGCAATGTTCACCATTAGTCTGCACACATTGAAATATGATGCAATTTTTGACTTGAAAAGGCAAATCTCAGGCTGAGAGAGAATACACAAGACCTCCAACAAAACAGGAAAAAGGGTATGAGAACATGCATTATAATAAGAACCATGGTGACTGTGCATTCAGAAGATGAAAACACTTGATCTTATTTATGCAACAGGTTTGGTTGTTTGAGTAGACAGCACAATATAATATTGTTTCAGCAGCAATCAAAATACTGATGAGAATTATTTTAGACCTTGTTAAACTTAGTTTGAAGCATTGAATATCAGCACATTATTTTTTTCCAACCATACAGGCAAAAACAATGCCCTCAGATAGCAGTAAAACCAAAGGGAGCCTGTATTTAAAAAAAAAACATTTAAATAAAAGTACCATCCAGCTGAAAACAAGTAAACATTAAGTTGTCAGAATACTTAGTTATACATTTCACTCAATACTGTTAAGAATGGACAGTAAGTGGTGATACTAATGTGTGTGCACAACGCATTAGTAGTAATGACCCTATTCTTGTGTTCAGGCTATTTCACATTCAACTGAGACCTATAATGACCAGACAGATAGCACAAGGTGTTTGGCCCCCCAAATTCAGTTGACGGACTTTCGAAAAATGTGGACACTTTAGCCTCAAGTGTGCGCCCTTTTGCCAGAAATCTATGTTTCAAATCTAGGTCCTCCTCTACTGCCGAGATCTTTAAGTCTCGTGTTAAAACACATTTTTATTCTTTGGCGTATGATTTAGTTTAGGGACATTTGTATAGAAGTGTGTTGTTTGTATGATGTTCATTGTGTCTATATTTTTATTGTCTTCCTTTGTTTTTATAACATAATGTAACTTTGTTCAGCCTTGGTTAGTTTTAAATGCGCTCTATAAATAAATTGACTTGACTTCTATATCAGGAAAGCAGAGGAGACCATCAGAATAGGTTAAAGGACTGGAATGTTGAGGCCAGACACGCAATCAACAAGGCAGGCACATTACAACCTCCTCTATACATCAGGAAAACAGACTGAAATCAGCCCTTGATCGAACAGAATATCACACGTCCGTAAAAAACACAAACAAAAAAACACATCGGAAGATAGAAATGTGCTTCACAGAAAAATGAACAGCGGTTAATCCACAACAGCAGCGAATACAGTATTATGTTTTAACTTTGAGAAACACTGAACACTGAAACAGGCCCATGTACATAAATCATGGGAAATAAAAATGATCTAATAATGCCTAGCTCGTACACCTGCCACATCCAGCTACACAGTAGTGCAGTGGTAATACATATAATAGACAAATGAATAAGGGCACCACATTAGCTCGTACCCAATGCTTACAGTCAGAGCTGCGAAATTAAAGCTGAAGACAGACTTTTTAAAGCAGCAGCAGTATTTTTAGTTCCTCGTACCTCAAATCATATTGGTCATCATACTGATGTTGGGGCTTCTCATGCATAATATCTGCTTGGATTGTGTCCAGAAAATACATAAGCTCTCCACTTTTGCTGAAGGGTCTGATAACAAGAAAATGTGATGTTTGTATGTATTCAAAGTCCATTTAAAACCCAGGAAAATCCGCTCATGGACGGACTGTTGAGCAGTTACAAGAACAACTGTATGTTGATGTGCCAGAGTGTGCTCTTGTGTAGAGTGCGCTCTTCAAGAGAGGACTGGTATGTGCTCTCATCCACTGTATTATTTAACATTTTAATCATCTGAATTCAAATAAATGCTCTGAAAGCACAATTTGATACAACTCCTGCATAGGCAGACAAAGCTGACGCTGGGTGAAAATGTGTTTGTGCGACAGTACTGAAAGCGGACATAGTACAAAGGATGAGTGTGCCTGTTACAGTGTGCCTGTACCTTGGTTAGCGCAATAATTCAGCTGAATCATTGACACAGCCCTCCTCAGGGCAGCTGCATCGTATCCACATTATGTTTAGGGGATACTGTACTCAATACTTTGTACCTACAGTATGTGTACCATTAACAATATCTGACTGGCTCTCAAAACTGCCATGGGCAGGTTTCAGACAAATAAATTAAGACAAGGTGGATTCACACCTGACCAATCAGCAGCACGACGTGCGAGAGGTTTTGCGGTTGCCATGGAGATCGATAGTACTACTCAGTAGTGCATGGTCAATCTGGTCCTCAGCAGCCAGAACCTCCCTGACAGCTGCCTCGAACGCAGCTGTGACATTAGTGTCATCCTTAGCACTGGTCTCAAAGTAAGGGCAGCAGCCGTTCTCTTCACACCAGGCCCGTGCTTCGTCCTCCCCCACCTCCCTCCGCTCCATGTCTACCTTATTGCCCAGCACCACAAAAGGGAACCGCTCAGGGTCTTTAACATCCGAGTAGTACATGAACTCCTTCTTCCAGCAGCCGAGATTCTGGAAGCTTTGCACTTCGTTTACAGCAAATGTGAGCAGGCAACAGTCTGCTCCTCGGTAGAAAGGTGTGCGCAGGGACTTAAAGCGCTCCTGGCCTGCTGTGTCCCAAATCTGAAGAGTGACCAAGCGCCCATCCACCTCCAGGTCCCGGTTTAGGAACTCCACGCCGATGGTGTGAAAGGACTGGGAGTCAAAGCGGTCTGTGACATAGCGGTTCATTAGGGAGGACTTGCCCACTCCACCGTCACCCAACAGGATCACCTTCAGGAGCAGGCTCTTCCCGCTCATCATGTTTCCTCCCACCCAGCAAGGCCTCCACACCACGTGGCAGACCAGGGTCAATTTAACCTAGAAAGAGGAAGAAATGCAAAAAATAGATATTTACTACACATTTAAAGGGAAATGCAAATCACTACTGGGGAATAGGAAATGAAACATACTGAATTCTCAGCCACACAGTCTGTGGGCTTGACTTCGCTGATGATTCAGTGTAAATACCTAGGGGAATAGACTGCTGTTTTAGCAACATTTGCATATAACCTAAAATGAACCTCACTGACAGCAAATGAAAGGGAGATGTGTAATGGTTGACTAGTTTCAGGGATGAATGACAGGGGTGAAGGACCGAGATATCTACCAAAGGTCTCTGGTTGGAGCTTTGAGCTAAAAGACTACAGCCTTGTTGTTTACTAAAAGACACACTATTAGGCTTGGGCCGGTGTAAACATTTTCAACCCGGTTTGATATCGAGCCAAACTCCGGTATACTGAATTTTATGACTAGGTATCGCACTTGAGTCAGCCGCTCCCTACTGCGCAACACTGCAAGCAATACAAGTTGGATTTATTGTAGCGACGCTGTCGGCACAGGTTGCTAATGTAGGTTAGTTTTTAATTTGCCAGATTACGTCATAGTGACAAATGCCGGTTCAACCGGTTTACAATCAAACCGGGTTAGGTTGGTACACCGGACCAGACCAGTAAAACCAGAAATGGACCTAACTCTACAGAGTAATACTGACTCATGATAACCTACACATGTATAGGGCTGGGTACCAATATTTGATACTTTTACGCACGGACCGAAACGCCTCTGTAGTATCGAGTATAGAAAAATGTCATTCAATATCAAATTCCAATACCTAGCTAAGTATAGTAAATCTCATCAGCGTTAGAGTTAGTTTGCCAATAAGCATGTTGCATGCTTATTGGCTCTGATAATGCTGGTGATTGGGTGTCTACATATTGTAGAGTCATGCACAAAATATCACTCCCCTCATGCCAAAACCTAACCAATCCAACCAACAAAGGCAACGAGTACTAGCCAATCAGAAGCAGAGTTGGGCGGGTCATGCTTTCGCCATCCTAGGAAAGGGCTCACGTGTGTTGTATTTTGAGAGGCTTGACTACAGTGTGCGTCACATATGTATAAAGGAACTAACAAATAAAATATTTTTTACCGTAATGTTTAATGTTATTTCTTTTAGTTAAAATAGATTTTATTAATCAATAATTGGTATCGAAAAAAGTATCGTTCAGGAACCGGTATTGAATTTATGGTAACGTTACAGGTATCGAAGATTTTTTAAGGATACCCAGCCCTACACATCACAGCGTGGGACTTGAACATTATCCTACAGAATTGAATACATCAGTGGTATGATATATAACAGGTGCAGTGTTGGAGTCCTACGCCACAACAACAGGGGCGAGTCAGGAGGATCATGTGCTGACACGACCACAAACATGCTACTGTTGTCAACTGTGACAGCAGCTAAAAACTCTAATAAAACTGCTTCGTCGATGGTCTGCAGCGAATGTACTTCAGAGCAGAAGTTAACTAGCTAGGAACCGAAAAATGTAACAGGCTTTTGAAAAACTATATTGCAGCTGACAAAAACACTGTTGTGTAGCGGCTGCACCCCAGCCAACTAAGCTACCCCGGCTAGTCTGGTGGCTTGTTGACATTCTATCCCGGGCAGGCTAACCGTTAGCCTCAGTGCATATGCGACTAAAAAATATTTTTAAAAGCAACAAAAGAACAACTGTTGCAGTGAGGTGATGTATATCTACAATTTAATTCATCTAATACAAATAGAAAAAAAACATGTATTTTCACTCACCCTGTTCCTAATAGTTTATATTTGGTGCTCTGCCCTCTCCCTACATCTGCCTGAGATGAGTGTCGTGACGTGCGCCGGTGCGCGTCCCCATCGAGAAGCTGCACGTGCACACCGCGCAGACGAACCAAGGTCCAAAAGCCCGTAAAGTTCACTTTCGATAAAGATCAAATGATGGTGAAGTCTCTCTTCTCTGTGAGGTATACTGACTGTACAAATGTATTTTGTACATCTTGACGTGTACTTCACTTGAGTATCGTTATGTGTTGTGCTATTTAAGACCTTTTCACAGTTGATTTCCTGTTGCAATGTATGTGAATGGCATCAACTGACAGGAAGTTAACAAGGGGCCAGGCTGTTGCATAGCAATGTAATTCCATTGAAAAGGTCTGTTCTGATATATTTATACTAAACTACATTTTAGAGGGAAATATTGTACTTTTTTAGTTACTGTAGTCACTTTGCATGTTAAGATTATGGATGATGTGTTGTTATAGATTAAACTACCCAACGGTGTATAAAGTACATATTAAATTCTACCTAAACTGTGATGCAATCGAATGAATAATAAGGTATACAACCTGTTGGAGCTCATATAAAGTATTTTCATTTTGGTAGCCTGTTTTAAGTAGGCCTATATTTTTTCTCTTGATACGTTTGTACTTTTAAGTAAGATTCACACCAATGTTTAAAGCAGATGACAATATATGTCAATGGTGTACCTGCAATTAAAACCTATACATACACCTTTTTTTAGTATACTTCCTGTGATACGAAAATAACGAATCTTTGTTTAAGTTATCGTTTTACATAACTTTGTCCAACACAAATTTGACCAAATTGGTACAAACTGAATATGAACAAATGTATGTTGCAGTCAACTGTATGGTTGCAGTACAGACATTTAATAGAGCAACACACACTCCGGAGCTGTAGGTGGCGGTGTGCATCGTGGGTTAGGTTGCGACCCAAAGAAGAAGAAAAGCAGAAACGTAAAAGAAGAATCCGGCTGTTTTTATTCTGTACTGTTGTCTGTGTGATAAACAGACTGCACTCTGTTATCACCAATCCTCAAAACCAGTTTATACGGAGAACAGCTGTATATTTTTGGTTTGAAGAATCCAAAAAACGCGCCTTCATGCGTTTGCTGCAGTGGCAATGGTAGGAAACGGTGCACGTTTCGATACTGACAAGTATGATTGAAATGTTTGTCCAGCGAAGTTAGCTGCGAGGAGAAATAACTGCATCCACGACACTTTCACTTGGGGTTTGAGCACCAAAACACAGCGTGAGTTTATTTGCGAGACTTAGGAATCACGCCTACATTAGACAGATAAGAAAGTTAATCGATTTGTCGTTTTGAATTGTGACCTACTTTTATCAGAGTAATGCAAGTCTCTGAAATGTGTTTTATTTTTATTTTCAACCTTGCAGATGGCGGGTAGGGGCAGGCTGGTTCCATGTGTGTGTCTGGGGCTGTTTGGTGTCCTGTGCTGGGTCTGGGTCTCCTTTGCCTCCTTTCCAGATGATCAACTTTCCATGGATGCAGTGGACCGAGGAGCCTTTCAGCCCCAGAGTGCTCTGTCAGAGATGGAGTTTGCCTCCATCAGTTCATACAGAGGACCTGGCAACAATGATCGTCGCAGCAACAAGGAGCTGCCCATTCTTCTCTGGTGGAGTGGAGGACTGTTCCCACATTTCCCTGGTGACACTGAACGCATTGACTGTGCCACATCTTCCTGCCTGGTCACAAGCAACCGCAAGGTACCAGAGATATGTATCCTCAAACAGCCTTCTGCTGAAACTCTTGGCTTAGACAGAGAGACGATGCATGCTCAAATTAATAATAATAATCACCGTCTGAAGTTGTTCTGCCAGTAATCTTGAGTTTGATCTTCAAGGTCCAGCTGTACAAACGGACAGCATCCATCATCTTTTATGGAACAGACTTTCGTGCGTATGAGGCGCCGCTCCCTCGTCTCCGCCACCAGACCTGGGCACTGTTCCATGAAGAGTCACCCATGAATAACTACGTCCTCTCCCATGGACCGGGAATCAGGCTGTTCAACTACACTGCCACATTTCGCAGGGAGTCGGACTATCCTCTGACCCTGCAGTGGCTGCCTTCTCTGGATTACTTGCTGGAGCCTGTGGTCGTGTCCCTAGAGGAGAAGAACTGGCTGAGGAGGGAGGGCCTGGCTCCTGTGCTCTACATGCAGTCTCACTGCGATGTACCGTCAGACAGAAACAGATATGTCCAGGAGCTCATGAAGTATATTCAGGTACAGTACAGAGATTGTTTTTTTTTAGGGCCATTTTTTACAAATATGCATGATAGATGAGTGTGGCTGTTTTCAGTTTAGTACCTGGTTTATTAAGACTCCTATTATACCCCTTGAAAATGAGATGCTGCATCCCAAGACACTATCCTTATTCTTAATACATTCAAATATACAAGATGTATGCTTAGTGAGCTGGAATTTTCCAGTTATTATAACTGAGCGATCCACATGCTTTAGCATTGCTGCAAATAAAATAAACAGAGACTTTACAGATGTTAATCTCATTGGTTTAAGGTAGCAGTTATTCCTTTATTTTTGAAATACAAACTATAGTGTGATTTGTTGATGTATTATTTATTTTGCTCTTATCCTCCGACATTTGTTCCCTTTTTGTAATTGTCTTGTTTTGCCTCTGTTCCTGTTCTGCATAAATGTCAGGACACATTTCTGCTTGGTGTTAAATACCATTTTCAGTGGTCTCCTTAATTTTGAACCCTACCACAGCCATTCTTTACAATACACGTTACCTGGATTTCATGCTCTGAAAATCTGTTGGTTAGTATTCCTTTTTTTTTTTACTTGCACATAAACTCAGCACAAAAAGAAACGCCTCTTTTTCAGGACACTGTATTTTAAAGGTAATAACTTTAGAGATCTTCATTGTAAAGGGTTTAAACAATGTTCCCCATGCTTGTTCAACGAACCATAAACAATTAATGAACATGCACCTGTTGAACGGTAGAAAAGTAAGTAATAGTAAGTAAGTAATAACAGCTTAAGGGCGGTAGGCAATTGAGGTCACAGTTAAAAGAAAAATAGGAAAGTAAAGAGACCTTTCTACTGACTCTGAGAAACACCAAGAGAAAGACGCCCAGGGTCCCTGCTAATCTGTGTGAACGTGCCTTAGGCATGGTGCAAGGAGGCATGAGGACAGCAGATGTGGCATTGCAATGTCCCTACTGTGAGACGCCTAAGACAGCACTACAGGGAGACAGGAAGCACAGCTGATCGTCCTTGCAGTGGCAGACCACGTGTAACAACACCTGCATAGGATCAGTACATCCGAAGGACAGGTACAGGATGGCAAAAACAACCGCAAGAACTGGCCAGTCTGGTGCAGTACATGAGGAGGAGAATCACTGCAGTACTTAATGCAGCTGGTGATCACACCAGATACTGAGGGCTACTTTTGAGGTCCCTTTGTTCAGGGACACATTATTCCATTTCTGTTAGTCACGTCTGTGAAAGTTGTTCAGTTTATGTCTCAGTTGTTAAATCTTTTAATGTTCATACAAATATTTGCATATGTTAAGTCACCCAGTTGCGCTGGGTAAAGGATGCTGATAGCCAGGCTCTCATTGGCTAGCTGTTAGCCAATATCAGAGTCAAGAAGCTTAGCTCGTTGAATATTAACGAGAACCGGCACAAATCAAGCTGAGTCTTCCTGCATGCTTCCTATACCACGCCAGAATGTCTTTGGAACAACGTAACCAAGGCATTTATTTTCCACAAAAAAATGTTACAGAGTCCATGGTAGAACTTCAGGCATTACCACAAAGTAATGAAACATGTGTGGCAGGGCACCTTTAAACTATAAAAGCAGTTGAAAGTGACAAGACGTTTCTTTTTTTTGATGAGTATAGTTTATGCACACAGGTCAGTAGGTCAAAATCATTCATCCTCAAGCATTCAACTGCAGTAAGACCTCTGTGAATGCTTTGTAAATATAGTCCTGAGCGTGATGTTTTTGAATCCCCATCGGGGAATGAAATGTTAAAATTCAATTAGGAATGTCTAATCAGGGATATGAAAAATGTAGACCATTAAAAAGTGTGCCAGTGTCACATTAATACTCTACCCAATGTTTCCCGAGCATTCCCCCATCTCACTCACTATTTTTCTCTCTGCAGGTGGACTCCTATGGAAAATGCTTGAACAACAAACCTCTACCTGAACACCTGGAGGACACAGCCACAGCTACCGGCGAAGAGGCCGGCTTTATGAATTTTGTTGCACGCTACAAGTTTCACCTGGCACTGGAGAACGGCCTGTGTCCAGATTACATGACAGAGAAGCTGTGGCGCCCTCTCCATCAGGGCTGCGTGCCGGTCTACCGAGGCTCCACTGTGGTGGCAGACTGGATGCCCAACGACCACTCTGCAATCATCATAAATAACTTCCCCTCGCCGAAAGCTCTCGGTGAATTCCTCAAACGTCTTGACGAGAATGATGATGAATACGCAAAATATTTAGATTTCAAGAACCCCAGCCGCATTACTAACACTCGTCTGTTGGAGGCTCTGGAGGCCCGCGAGTGGGGGGTTAATGACATGAGTAAACCCAACTACCTGAATGGATATGAATGTTACGTGTGTGACCAGGAGAACGCACGACTGGCAGCAGAACGAGCACACAGGAAAGCCCCTAAGAAGAACCAACCTCCTCAGCCTACAATGGCCAACAACTCTCACATGGGGTGCCCCCTGCCCAGCCCGGGGTATGGACAAGTCCAAGACTTGCCTGCAGATGATGGGTGAGTGTGTCTTAAATGATTCACTGTGCCAGGTGTGAAATCCTTCTACTTCCTGTCCTTTTAATGCGAATAACAATGTGCCGAGGGGAGAGACATCAGTCTATTTTAGTGGTCTAATTAAAATTTCCTCTGTGATGAGCCTAATCTGTTTGTATATCTGTCCGCAGATGGTTGCAAACATGGCCCCAGGATTACTGGCAGAGCCTGGACCAAGCAGAGGGGCTGGAGTCCCTGATAAGACATAACGAGTCAGACCCTTCGCTGCTGTGGAAGCACATCCAAAACATTGCTGTGAGCAGAGCCAGAGGAAAACACTGACACAGGCCTTGAAACAAACAGAGGATGGAGCGCATCCAGGATTACAGAGGTGTCCCATATTATGCATGCCCTCTGTTTAGATGAGGGACTGAAGCAGAAATTACTAATATTTTTGCACTGGAGCCAAACCTCCTTTACCCTTTGCAGTTTAGTTGTACCATAACAGATTTTTATGTTAAATGTTAGCTGACATGATACGTTTGTCCTTTATCCCTATTTTCCTTTATAACCTATTTAAGTTCAGTAATGGGAATATAATGTTTTAGAGTGCTATATGCTAATATGTTCAAGTCTGCTTTTTTTTTTCTTTTTTTTTTAAACTATAACGAGGTGCCATCTTTGCCCTTACTCCATCTTGCATTGTTAACATTAACTGCATGCGGTGCAGTTGTTCCACGGAGGCACATTCTCATGGGAGGCAAATTTTCATTGGACTGGATCAGGGCCAAGGGAGCTCTGCCTAACTGTGTGTGAAGACTATCAAGAAAGTAGCCAATGAAGTGCATTAGCTTCTTTACAGTTACTCAGCAGGTAGCTGATGGTCATTATTAGCTAAAGTCACATTTATGTACACAGCTTTTTAGGTGACTATGCAAGGAAAATATTACTTCACCAAGAAGTGGAGAAAGGCAAATAAAAAGTTCAGCACAAATCCTCTGTGGGAACTCACCACTGCACTTGTAAAGTAGTTCTCAGGAGCTCATCTAATGCATTTCTGTGGCAGATACTTTATAACATTGCCCTAACTTTTCAGTTACTTGATGCTGAAAACAGGTTTATGTGCAATACTTTTTTTATCATGCTTTTCTAAAACGTGTAACTGCTTGAGACTGACAGCGTTGTGTCTGCTGGCACAGCGCTTTGCATAACATTTTATACCAGGATTCTATAAATCATTTTATTTTTTTAACAAAGCATCATACATGTGAACACACTATTTTGTATCATGAAGAGCAAAAGAAGTAAACATTTTGTAATAAAGTCATTTTCTTGCATAACTGCTGTTGCTAAAATATAACACCCCACTTGCCAGTATTAGTCTGTTCACAGTTATGTGTAGCACATCATGTTGTACAGACATATCCTTCATAGTTTACTGAGGCAGATGCAGCTTTCACCACCAGGAAAAAAACAACAACACAAGCTTGTATAACATAGAAATTTAACCTAATGTAAGAATCAACATCAAGTAGCCATATTGCTCGCTATAACTGTCTTTTTGATCACCCTAAACCACATCATTCTTGACCTCAAACCAAACTTTGTCGGTTGTCAATTTATATGCAAATGAACATGAAGGGAAGGAGCTGAGGATAAGAGGCTGCTGAAGAGCTTCGATAATCAGTCCAAGGCTTTGCTGTAGCAGGGCTCGCAGTGGACTTTCCCACCGTGTAGGAACATACTGTCAAGGAGGTCTCCCATTGGCTTACTACACACGCCACACTGAAACATTGGGAAGAAAAATGTAATTATGAGAAAATACAGTGAAGAGCAGTGTTTTTATCCTTGACATTCTCTCATACCAATGCACTGCTCCATAATACACAGTAGGGCTGCACAATATGAGGAAAATATCTAATTGCGATTATTTTTGACTGATATTGCGATTGCAACAGGATTCATGACATTGGAGAGAATGATCGTTTTTGTATCATCATTCTCATTTTCGTTGAAAATGATTAACATTGAAAGGACTTTAAATGATTATAATGTGATTTTTGGGAGGATCTGTACCAAACAACGATTTTTTTCTTTAGTCTGTAGTATACGATTTGTAGTCCGGCACATCTCTGCAGCACCACAATACTTAATTCAGAAAGGTTTGACACCCCTGCGATTTGGATATTGCACTAGTCCATAATGCGATTTCGATACAATTGCGATTAATTGTGCAGCCCTAATACACAGTATACAAAACTGTTGCAGCTTTGAAAACACAGTTAACTGGTGAGAACTTTGATTCATATACTGGAAATATGCAGTGGCTAAATATTAGTTTTATTTAAAGACTTGTAGAAAAAACTAATAAGGAAGGAAGTTATAAATATTAAAAGGAGTAGAAATGCACTTATTGGTTGTATTGCCAAGAGTTAGATAAGAAGATAGATACCACTGTCATGTCTGTCACATATGAAGCTACAGCCAGCAGCTCATTAGCGTAGCTCAGCATACAAACAGGAAAAGGGGATACAGCTATTGGCTCTGGCCATAGGTTAAAAAACAAGATCTGCCTACTAGCATTTCTAAAACTCACTAATTAACACATTACAGAACAATGGACATTTTCAGTATTTACGCTGAGCTAAGCTATAGCTGGCTGCTGGCTGTAACATCATATTTACTGTACAGACGTGAGAGTGGTATCAATCTTCTGATCTAACTCTCGACAAAAAAGCGAATAAGCACATTTACCAAAATGTCAAGAAAATTTCTTTTAAGGTGAAAAAAAGCTCAATTCCTCCAGGTTAGTCCCTTCACAGACTTTATAGTCCAATAAATACCAATTATTATTATTTTTTTTTTATCTTCAGCCGAAATGTATCTGAGCAGATAGACGAACTACCTTGAAGCAGGTGGGGTGGCAGTTGATATTGAGGTGCTCGATGGTGATCTTGGCATCGCCGTCCACTGGCTCTCCGCAGAAGGTACAGGCGGATGACAGCGTGCCACTGGAGAGACACGGCCATTGAGACGTGTTAGTTTGGCTACTGACTCAAACAGCTCTCATTCAACTGCAGCTCTGTCTGGTATATTAACATGTGACCTTTTCTGTCCTGTGCAAGGGAACTTAGTAAGTTTAAATAATCCTTTGATGTCCCTGCTTAGCCTCCTAATGAGCAGGCTTGGTGGAGTTTCTGCCCTACTGCTTACACATATCTAGTTTCGTGAGAACTGGAAATAACAGGCAGGGGGAGAAAGGGCTTCGGCTTATAGCTGGTTTAAAACAGGTTTAGGGAGTAGTGCTATTACCTGGAGTACAAGGAAGGGCTGCTGGAGGAGAAACTGGCAAAGTTTGATGTCAAATAATCTGACATACTGTGGGGGAGGAAAAAGAGCAGTTATTAAGTATTCAGCAGTTTTTTCTTTCAATCAATATTGTTATTTGATTGGGTAAATAATGTATTAGTCCTACCCATCGATGGCGTCTCTGGCATTATGCGAGGACAGCTCTGTTGCGTTGACATACTCCTTCACGTACACAAACCCCCTTGAGCAGAGGCAGGTGAAGGAAATAGTGAGTTAATATGCATAGTTCTGTCACTTTCATTTAAATGTCTAGTTTGTAAAAAATCACTCACTTTTTGGCCTCGGGTTCTGGTGTTTGGACACGCCGGTCTTCTTCTTCTATCACGGTCCTGGAATAGCTTTCATAACTGGAGGCAGAGTGCAGCAGAGTTAGCCTCATCTTTTGCTCGCTGACGCCAGCAGTGTGACGGCTTATACAGAAGGACTCTACATCTGTCAAATGTAACTCAGGAGGTAATCATTTTCTGCCATCACTTCTTAATGGCATGCTGTTTAACGGGCTGTGATTTGACAAAAGGACATCTCTTAATACACATCATTAATCTGACATCTGGAGACTGATAATTAGAGGGAGGAGATGAGGGCAAATTGAAAGACAATGGGAGAGCAGATCTTTTCACATTTAACTTCAGTAGTAGAACTAAGACAGGAGTCTGTCTAACCAGGAATCATGCAGGAGGTAACTTTAGCTCCAGACTGCAGTATTAAGCTTTGGCCTAAATCTCTCACCCTCTATCTAAGACGACTGCGTTACAAACACAGACAACAAGCCTAGATTACCTAATTATAAGAAGGTTTGTGTCTGATTTTAAATTTAACTTGATTTGATTTCAACAAATTAAAAACATTTTCCACTCATAGATTTCCTTGCAGTACCACAATAAAAGACAAAAAGCTCCAGTTAAAGGAGAGTGTCTTTACAAAAGTAAGGAAATCAACAGACCAAACAGTCTGGAGAAAGTATTCTTGCATTATGCTGTAACTGACATTAAGATCATAAACTTACCGATCCATAGCGGGCTGTGGATCACTGTGTATCTCCCTGGAAAGTAAAGAAAACTATATTAGACTTTTAGTGCAGGCTGTAGCCGTCAATAAAATGGACTCTATCCAGTGAGCAAGAATTCTGACGTTTTTATAAGTGTATGATGCTGATCTTTCTGACTTCTCACCGCTCCAGAGGGGTCAGGATTTATTGTCCAGGTGTGGTCTGTTTCTATTGTACAGCAGCATTGCCTCATTCTGAGCCCTGCCTCCTCCCCATGCATTGTAATGGTAAACATTACCTACACGCCTCTCACACTCTCAATTCCTTCTGATCTCCCCAGTTTTTGTTTTTTGTTTTAAAGAATTTCAAACCTGATAGTGGTGATGGTTGTGACTGTCTCTGTCTGGGTATCCTCGGGGCTACAAAGCAGAGGACATTCAATGCATTATAAAAAGTCTGGCAGTCTACAGGTCGAGAAGTGACAGTAATAAAGTAAAAAATAACAAGTTCAGAAGGAGTTGATTATTCTCTGACTAAGCCGGGAGGAAGTTTCAACTTGTATTTAGCTTGCTTTCAATTAAATGGTTGACAGGCACTGCATTTTAAAATGCTATAATGACATCCTGCTGAAATTGTGAAAAATAAAGTGGTTTAATATTCATTTAATGAGCCCAGCCACAGTAGAGATACCTTTCCTCCTCCTCCTGCTCCTCCTCCTCCTCCTCCTCTTCCTCTTCCTCTCCCTCTCCTCTAATGGTAGTGACAGTATAGACAGTGGGTGATGTCCACCTGTCCCAAGGGGAGTCATTCTCCTTGGACCTTGAGTACAAGCAAAGACATGAGAGCATGAGAGGATGACAAATTCACACTCTTTATATTGTTCAAAACAGAAGAAAACACAAAAGGCTGGGAGGGGATCTGTTTACTTGTGAGGAAACGTTGTAACAAATATTTGACCTATTTTCATCAGCACCAGTGCACAATGTTTTCTGGCTCAGTGAATGGATGCTGCAAAAAGCCGAGTTACTTCACTGGAGTGAAAGGGAAGGAGGTTATGGGACTAAAAGGAGCTTTTAATAAAAGCATGACTTACTTTCTCTCAAACGTGATTATCGTCTGTTGATCTACAGTTTGGCCTTCTGGTACATCTTCTTCGCTGAGAGGGGACATACATTGAAAGGCTTTTTAGCACGTAATGGACATGGATGGGTGCATGTAGATGAATGAAACATAGTGGACCGCATTGTGTGTAAAAGTCAGTCCCTCCAGAAAAACGCGGAGTTTTTTTGTGATTGTTGCGGGCAAAAATCCTTGATTATGCGGCACGTTTTCTTAAAAAATGCGATGGAATATGCGGGATATTTATGCCATTTTATGCGATGAAATTGCGGGAACTTGCAAAAATTGCGGGAACTTGCGGGAACTTGCAAAAACTGCGGTTTGATGAAAAAGAGAAAAAAAGTGATTCCCCCAACACCGTGTTCTCAGTAGGTGAAATTACGTCACTTCATAACGTTCTCATGGCAACAGGGGAAAATGGCTGCTCTTGCGTGAAGTAAACGCAAAATTTTTTTAACTTTCTGCTGAGATATATGTAGGGTTGGTTATTTGGTTTTTTTTCTGATACTGGTGCTACGGTGCCGGTGCCTAAACGGTGCCTGAACCGATACTTTTTAAGAACGTTTTTAAAAAAGAAGAAGAAACAAGAAGGATAGGCCTACCAAACAACAGTCAGTGACATTTAAGATTAACACATTGTTTATTACTAAGGCCATATGGTCAAAATTAAATGATTTAATAGTAATGTAATAACTATAACTTATAATAAACAACAACTTATTTCACCAGTAGGCCTAAATTGCTGTTGGACGACAAAAACAGCAACCAGATGGGAAAAGGGTATTTTACAATAACTACGAATGCACCGCGAGGCTGTATGTTACCAGTGTCAGTGAATGCACCGTCTGTGTTTCTCCGACGTCGGCAGCTGCTGCGCTGCAGAGCAGACTGTTGATATACAGTCACACTTTACACTGGTTAACGTCACCTGTCAGCATTTTAACCGTGATTAATCACGCTGCTAGCTAAAGTTAGGCTAACGTTACCTGCTGTCGATTGTAGTGTAAAGTCAGGCACCGAAATCTTCGTTCTTATTCGGTCTCGTTACTACCGTTTACGTCGGATCCGGGGGCCTATTGGCATCGTGTTTCGGTACCCAACCCTAGATATATGTGATTTTTTTGCAACGAAAATGCGGGGTTTGTGAAATCATGCAACCCCCGCATATTTTGCGCGGAAATCGGCAATTTATGCGGCGAAAGTGCGGCATATTTGAAAAAATGCGGCCCCCGCATGAATATGCGGACATTGGCTGATTATGCATTGAATCGCGTTTTTCTGGAGGGACTGAAAAGTGTAAAAGTACATCAAAGTGTGTCATCACCTCTCTTCTGTGTTCGCCTGCTGAGGTGTGCTGGTTTCCCATGTTGCCCACGACCGCTGAGAGCTGGGCCTGGAGAGTGAGAGTGAGTGAGTGAGTGAGTGAGTGAGTGAGTGAGTGAGTGAGTGAGTGAGTGAGTGAGTGAGTGAGTGAGTGGATGTACACTTTATGACAGCTCAAGCATATCAGACTGTAATGTTTGCACTTTGAGAGAATCATTCCTGCAGGTCCACGGCCTTTCTTTCCCCTGCATGTGTCACTCATACATTCATAACACAAGTATGCACTAAACTCAGTTTAATACCTTGTGGAGTCAGTGCTGATAGGGATGACGTTGTCTGCAAGGGATTCCAACGCATTACTGCTAATACTGTCAAACACAGGCACACAGGAAACATTAGAATTTCAAAAGACCCTGGGGGTTTAAAAGCACTGACTGACTATGAAACACAATGTCCCCAGAGTCCAGCTTTGTTGCATGATATTGCCCACTTCTCTCTTCCCCCTTATTTCCTGTCAACTCTCTGCAGGCATAATATGGCCAAAACATACTTTAACACACCTACAGGTGCACACAGGGAACATGTCACTGTCACACTCAATATTAGGAAAATTTGACTTAGTTAAAAACTCAGTTTAGGATTTATCGATAATTAATGACAAGCAATTTGGCTGACTGAATAATAATTTCAGTCATTTATTAAGCAAAATTACCAAACAATTCTTCGTTCCAGCTTCTCAAATGTAATACTGTTCTGCTTTATATCATCATGAATACATTTTGGGTTTTTGGACTGTTGGTCAGACGGAATAAGCAATTTGAAGAAGTCTATTTGGCCTTTAGACTAAACGATGGATATATTAATCAAAAAACAATAAACAAGTTAATTGATAAAAGAACTAATTGTTAGGTGCAGCACCACTTCCCTTTCTTTTGATAGTTGATCACAGAGAAGGTGTTGGATGAGTGCAACTTACTTGGTTTTTGGACTTGGATCTTTGTTCTTCATGTAAGTAGGTGACACACTGAATAAATAATAAAGAAATGATGAAATCAACATTAGTGTATCAATAAGGTGTGGCCACAGTGCTCAGCGTGTGTGGTATGATAGCTGCTGATTATGAATGAATAATAAGTATTGCAAAAACTCACAAAGCGAAGCAGTTGTAGTCGTTATGATATTATGTAGTAACATGATAGTATCGGTGCTACAAATAGAGGTTACAATATAGAAAAAGGGAAATTTGCATTATCATTCCAGTACCTGTTGATGGAAATATCAGCGAGAGGCTTGAGCAGGTCAGAGGAGCTGCAATAGAGAAAAGTGGCTCATAATCAGAAACTGCTGCATTATGCATGCCAAGATGCTATCTGACTGGCTGGAAAACAGTCACAGCTCCAAACCAATATGATTACCTGTTAGAGGATGTGGTCCCTATCGGATATGGATCAAACGGATCAGCCGAGCTGAAAAACAATTTCACACTGATTTCACTCTCAATTGTCAGCATGGCCCATCTTGTGTCGGAGGAATGCTGATCACATTGACTCATAATGGAAAGATTGAATGCAGTTTGAATGGTAAACAGAAACACAGAGGAAACGGTGCCAAACTCAATAACAATCAGAATCTGGATATCTTTGACAAATTCAAAGACTATTCTGCTGCTGACTGGCAAAATCGGTGTATTTCAGGTTTCACCTAAAATGAACGCCATTTTATTCTATACCAATTATTAAAAACTAAACAGATGCTTAATGTGATGAAATCACATCTTTTACGAACAAGAAATTATTTCTAAACAATTCGTTTTGTCAACCCCATTAAACTTAATTTGCCTATTTAGCTGGAGTGAAAATCTATTTTCCAATTGAATCCTATTTTTTGAACGAAATTATTTTTTTCTTTTCACTCAGTGTCGGTGGAGCAAACACATTTACATACACATTGCAGAGACTTTTAACATAGACACCAGTTCATATGTGACCTGGCAGTAAATACACTACCTTGATTCAGTGACTGTGGTCGTCACATGTGAACTCCATGGATCTGCGCTGTCCACTTCGCTGTTTGGAGGCAAGATATAAAAGTAAGGAGGGTTGTGTATGGATGAATGCCATGATGGGATGGGATGGGAAAAGGGGGGCAAGTAAAGGTAAGTGTGCTTCTTCTCATACACTATTTACAATGCCAGTCCATTAGAAAAGACTGAAACCCACTGAACTATTTAACAAGCATGAAAACCATCTGAATATAGTACAGAACAGACTTTTTTTTCTGTGCGTGTGTTCTCATACCTTTTGTCAGTAATGATCACAGTTTTGGTGGTTATAGTGACTGTCTCTGTGGAGCTGGCAGGCAGAGAGGCGCAGGCAGAGTTAGTATAAATCATTACAAGGCATATCTGGATAGAATGCATTTCTTAGCATGAACAGCTCTGCATAGATAGATAATTGTTTAAGAACAGACTGTCATCTCCTTCTACCTTTGAGTTTCTTTGGCTGTCTCAACTGTCTGTTTCTCCATTCGCTGCATGCTGAGGTTGGCGGAGACAAAACAAAGCCGCAATACTAATCAGTACAGCACATTCTCTTCTATTTCCAGTCGCGCCGCAGATAAGACGTGGCTTTCTCTTTCAAAGTATAACTCAGTCGCTTCAGGAATCTGTGACTTTGTAACACGGTGCTTGGGGTTAAAATAGAATGCTGGAAGTAGAGCAGCCCTGATTTATAGATCACACTTAACGCGGATGGGGTTTATTAAAAATCGTACACTTCAGGGAGCTGGGACGCTTGGCCCCTTCATCTGCAGTAATAAGAATTAATGGTACACAAGGAAGGAGGGATGGGGAGCAGAGGGCAATCACAAGGCTGTCTCTTTCTCACCTGCGTGCCTCTGTTTTGATTGGAATGATGTCATGAGCCAGGAGATCCAGGCTGCTGCTGGTCTTTGCTGGGGTTGACTTACTAAAGACATCAAACACAAAAGTCAAATACAGAGCAGAGTTTGTGCACAAGCTCCATTGAAACTGTATATCTAACTCTGGCAAGGTAAGTTAAGGTAATGCCTCTGCTTGCTACTGACAACGGAGCTATTGATTTTCTACTGATGAAAGGATAATTCTTTGCATAACGTCTGTATATGGGGCTTGGGTGGGAAAGAGCTCTCTACCTATACCTGTCTAGTCCGCCAAGCAGATCCTGACTCCAGCGTCCTGGGCTGGGGGGAACAGGCTTGGCTGACTTCTCTGGACTGCGGAGGCGGAAGAATGAGAGGAAGAGGAGAAGGTGATGAACAAAGGGGGATTTAGGATTCAGAGGAGATTTCAGAGCAAGAAAAGGCCAGTTGAGGTAGAGGAGAGGAGAGGGGAGGAGAGGGGGGGGGAGGGGGAGGGGGGGGGAGGGGGGGGTCATTAAAAGTCCAACAGTGCCACCTTGTGGGTAACATTCAGAGAATTTAAAGTGGGTAATTGCAAAAAAAGCAAGAATATATTTTTAACAAACCCATCAGCGAGAGCCAGGAGATCATCTGTCATTGCTTTACAGTTGCTGAGCTCTGTAGCTGGCTCCTTTTTAACACTGCAGACAGTGAAGAGAAAACAAATATGAGTGCACCTGCTTTGGCGCGTACACACACATCTCTATTTTACATTTTTAAGTACCCCCATTTTAATTAAGTCTAATTTGGGACACCCTCTTGTGTGAGGTAGTTTCAGGCACCTGCAGTTGAGATGTGGGTTATTTTGTGATTACTTTGAAGCGAACACAGTGGCAGTTAGCCATTGTCTCTTTTTTTTTGCCAACTCTGCTATGACATGAATGAGGAAGTTGTTTGTTTTATACCCGTCCTTTGTGGTGCGACTGTCCGCTGAGCCTTCTTTTTTCTTTGCCAGCACTGGCTCATCATCCTTAAAGCTGGAGAGGAAATGCATTCATATTATAACATATTATCAGATGGTTGTTGATGCTGGAAGCACAAACGTGATAATCTTTGTTTCTTTTCTTTTTTTCATATAGGTTTCTGCTGCTTTTTTTCTTTTTTCCAGTACCTGGTTGAACTTGTGCCGAAAGAAATGAGAGTATCGGACAAGGTGGTGAGCGTGTCAACATTGGAGCTGTGAAAACAGAACAAACGCATGACAATTCCAGAGCAGCTTTCGATCACACACATTTAAAAAAAAATGAAAACACACGCAAATAAAACCACATGAAGGCACATTTAAAACTTTGCTTAAGAATTATGATATTCATTCAGTCTATTATAAAAAAAATAATATCTGGGCAGACATAATGTTTGAGCCTCTTTATCAGTGTTAAGAGATATGATCCACTGATGTCAACACTATGCGTATGAAGTATTCAGATCCTTTACTTAAGTAAAAAAGATTATATAAAGTTGATGTTTGTATGTAATGTTACTAGTATTTAAAGCTGTGAAATATATGTAGTGGAGAAAAAAGAACACTATTTTCCCCGGCAATGTAGTGGAGTATAAGTTTAAACTAGCAAATAAAAGTAATACTCAGTACAAGTACCTAAAAGGTAATGTACTTATTTACTTTCCACCACTGATAATATGTGACAATATGTGGCAGCACTGATTTTGGTTAGTGGAAAACTGACCGTGGCTCTGGAGACAGTTTTGGTGCTATTTCTGGTTCAGCCTTCACTGTGATCCCTGTTACAGCAGGCATTGGGGCAGGTGTAAGTGGGACGGTTGAGGCCGGGGCGGGGGACGCTGGAGCAGGTGATACTGGGGTTGGTGATGCTGGGGTGAGTTTAACCAGCGGTGTGTCAACCAGCCCAGAATCCTTAGGTTTTGGCTCAGTACAGACTGCCTGAACATATTTGGGGATGAGTTCAGGGAGAGGAGTGGCCACCTTGGTGCACCCTGGTTTCATGCCTTCAACTGGGTCTTTCACTGCGACAGACACTGGAGGGGGGTCTTTCTTCACAGGCTCTGGGGCGGCCTTCTCCACCTTTGGTGCCACCGGCTTATTGACAGCTGCATCAACAGCTGTCTTAACGCTGGTGTCGACTCTGTAAACCACACAAGAAATTAATGAAATTGGAGGAACCGAAAGCACTTGTTGCGCTGTAAACATGGCACAGGACTTACATTTTCTGTGCTTTGTCACAGTGTTAGAGATATGACCTACTGATGTCAACACTATGCCGTGGAGGAAGTTTTCAGATCCTTTACTTAAGTAAAAGATTATATAAAGTTGATGTTTGTATGTAATGTAACTAATAAATAAAGCTGTGAAATATATGTAGTGGAGAAAAAAAGAACACTATTTTCCCCTAAAAATGTAGTGGACTAAATAAGTATAAAGTGGCATATAATAGTTATACTCGGTACAAGTACCTAAAAGGTAATGTACTTATTTACAGTTGTACTTTCCACCACTGATAATATGTGACAATATGTGGCAGCACTGATTTTGGTTAGTAGAAAACTGACCGTGGCTCTGGAGACAGTTTTGGTGCTATTTCTGGTTCAGCCTTCACTGTGATCCCTGTTACAGCAGGCATTGGGGCAGGTGTAAGTGGGACGGTTGAGGCGGGGGCAGGGGACGCTGGAGCAGGTGATACTGGGGTTGGTGATGCTGGGGTGAGTTTAACCAGCGGTGTGTCAACCAGCCCAGAAACGTCTGAATCCTTGGGTTTTGCGTCAGTACAGACTGCCTGAACGTATTTGGGTTTCATGCCTTCAACTGGGTCTTTCACTGTGACAGACACTGGAGGGGGGTCTTTCTTCACAGGCTCTGGGGCAGCCTTCTCCACCTTTGGTGCCACCGGCTTATTGACAGCTGCATCAACAGCTGTCTTAACGCTGGTGTCGACTCTGTAATCCACACAAGAAATTAATGAAATTGGAGGAACCGAAAGCACTTGTTGTGCTGGAAACATGGCACAGGACTTACATTTTCTGTGCTTTGTCACAGTGTTCGAGATATGACCTACTGATGTCAACACTATGCCGTGGAGGAAGTTTTCAGATCCTTTACTTAAGTAAAAGATTATATAAAGTTGATGTTTGTATGTAATGTAACTAATAAATAAAGCTGTGAAATATATGTAGTGGAGAAAAAAAGAACACTATTTTCCCCTAAAAATGTGGACTAAATAAGTATAAAGTGGCATATAATAGTTATACTCGGTACAAGTACCTAAAAGGTAATGTACTTATTTACAGTTGTACTTTCCACCACTGATAATATGTGACAATATGTGGCAGCACTGATTTTGGTTAGTAGAAAACTGACCGTGGCTCTGGAGACAGTTTTGGTGCTATTTCTGGTTCAGCCTTCACTGTGATCCCTGTTACAGCAGGCACTGGGGCAGGTGTAAGTGGGACGGTTGAGGCGGGGGCAGGGGACGCTGGAGCAGGTGATACTGGGGTTGGTGATGCTGGGGTGAGTTTAACTAGCGGTGTGCCAACCAGCCCAGAAATGTCTGAATCCTTGGGTTTTGTCTCAGGACAGACTGCCTGAACATATTTGGCTTTCATGTCTTCAACTGGGTCTTTCACTGTGACAGACACTGGAGGGGGGTCTTTCTTCACAGGCTCTGGGGCTGCCTTCTCCACCTTTGGTGCCACCGGCTTATTGACAGCTGCATCAACAGCTGTCTTAGCGCTGGTGTCGACTCTGTAAACCACACAGGAAATTAATGAAATTGAGGAAACAGAAAGCACTTGTTGCGCTGGAAAATGGCCCAGGACTTACATTTTCTGTGCTTTGGGCTCAGGCGCGGAGGCAGCAGATGTGACGGGGACGACAGCGGTGGGGGGTGTGGTGCTAGCAGGTGCTGGAGTAGCAGCGCTCTCATTTTCATCACAAATCTCCACCCTGCACATTTGTAGCCAAGCACACGTGCACACACACATGATTGGGCGTGCACACACACAGAAACAGACAGACAGAGTTTTTGATTGATGGACTCGCAGGTTTGTTTTTGGTTTTACTGTAGGGATGTGAGAGGGAACATTTACCTTTTAGCCACAA
Source organism: Gymnocephalus cernua (assembly GCA_023631565.1). Lineage (NCBI taxonomy): Eukaryota > Metazoa > Chordata > Actinopteri > Perciformes > Percidae > Gymnocephalus > Gymnocephalus cernua. The sequence continues at coordinate 19,747,138 of CM042435.1, forward strand.
ATGATGGACTGCTGTTGACCAATGAGGTGTCAGGCGCCATTTCTTGAGACCTGAGGTTTTTCAACACACAGTTTCATAAATACCTCCCTAAATGCTCAACATTTACAATCACGTGTGAGTCAAAAGCCCAATTTCTCAATGTGTCGCAAGTTTTTTTAAATATGTAACTCATTTCTTTTATATATCAACAAAAAAAAAGGCACTAGTCTCTGTGAGTAGGTCGGGATTCAGTCCGGATGTCCGACCCGCATGCGCAAGAGACTTCACACGCAGCACAGCATGCTGCGTACGTATGGATTGTACGGATGTAAAGAGAATCAAAGTAAGGAATCTAATAAAGTAAACTAAGCCAAGATAGCCCTCCGAGCTAATGCGTGCAAACTACAAGGGTGATAAAAGAAAAACACTGCGGCTCCGTAATGTCATCCAATGTGACCCAAGACAGCCAACACACTTTTATTAACTACCATAGTGACAACAGCAGCGCATAATGCTGGCTTCACTTCTTCCATTTCTACCTTTTACAATAAAAATCCAACTTTAATTCACTCAGAGCATTTCGCTAAGAGGAAACTTACGGTAATAATGCAAACTGGTATAGCCTGCGTGCAGTTTAGTGTCCCAAATTCCCCGTAACGTAACCCCATTTGTACAGGTCCTGTCCCCTGACCAATCCACTATCCTAACCTTAACCACTCGAGGTCAAATTCCTAACCCCAACCAAACGACTATCCTAGAGCTGGGCAATATATCGATATTATATCGATATCGTGATATGAGATTAGATATCGTCTTAGATTTTGGATATCGTAATATCGTAATATGACAAGTGTTGTCTTTTCCTGGTTTTAAAGGCTGTGTTACAGTAAAGTGATGTCATTTTCTGAACTTACCAGACTGTTGTAACTGTTCTATTATTTGCCTTTACCCACTTAGTCATTATATCCACATTACTGATGATCATTTATCAAAAATCTCATCGTGTAAATATTTTGTGAAAGCACCAACAGTCAACACTACAGTATTGTTACGGTATCGATATCGAGGTATTTGGTCAAAAATATCGTGATATTTGATTTTCTCCATATCGCCCAGCCCTAGACTATCCTAACCATAACTACTCGAGGTCAAATGCCCAACCCCAACCAATCGAGCTGCTTCGTAGGGCGGGTCTTGGCGTGGCCGTAGTGGAATCTGGGACACTAAACTGCACGTAAACCATGCAAACTACTGTAGCCAAGGTTAATAAAACAAAAAACGAGAAACGAAGTATAACTATTAATACAGTACAAATCCTGCATTCAAATGTTTTCTCAAAGTGAAGAGTGAAAAGGGCATTATCAGCCCAAGGTACTTAAACTGACTCCACGTCTGTTCTAAGTGGAGTTTTCAACTCTAGACAGTTTCATGAATAATGATGCAGCATCTTTAGTTGTTGTATTTTGTGAGTAAAATCTGAACCTGCAACGTAATCAGCAACCTTTCTCTAACAGGTAAATGAAGTAGTACAATGTTTTACTCTGAAGTAAAAGGACATAGTAAGTCAGTAGTATACAGTTTTTTAGGAGTTGGGGGGCCTTCTGTAGGTTATTTTGGGGTACAATAAGTCAAAATAGTAACATAGGCTATTTCATATTTTTTTAAATCCAAACATCATAATAAATGTATACCTGTTTGGGGCCACAGGCAGTTGCTTACCTTGCCTAATGGTAAAGTCTGCTCTTGGTGTTTTTTTCCTGTGAAAGAGTATATTTCACCGGTGTTTCTGACTGTGAGTAGCCGCGACTATGTGACGCAACTATGTGACGCAACTATGGGACCCAACTATGTCATTGCAGGTGTGTTGCTCAGAACCCAAGGTAGTGCAGGGTCAAATTTGTAGTCGTTTGGATGAAAGCTGCAAGCATCGTCTCATTCCGAACAGGCACGTTTTGAACGGGCACAGCACTATAGATTCAAGAATTCCAGACACAAGGTTGAGTGTTATGCTTATCATTAGGAGAGTGACATAAGATATACATACTCAAATTTCTTAGCAGCAGAGAGCACAAAAGACCGTTGCCTGACTGCAGATTTCTTCAGTACATTGCTGGCTGCCTCCGTCCTACGGAATGAGTCGTTACGATGTTAATGTAATCTCTTTTTTCAAGGGCATGCAAGTTCAAATAGGATGGCGTTCTTTTGCGTGTGGAGACTCTTACCGTTTCTCCAGCTCCTCGTTGCTAAGCTGGTCCTCCTGGTTGTCTTGAGCGGGCCTCACGGTGTGCGGGGCTCTAAGGAACAGAAGCGCAAACACACACAACTCATGAAAATACATTCTCACTCCGCTGCCAGCGGTCAACTGGGACTCTGATGTGTGTGCATGCTCACATTTTCTTGTAGCTCTCTGAAGGTTTTTTGCTGAATTGTGTCGTCGTGACACTGTAAAAAAAAAAAAACAGATCAAGGTAGTGTAGGAATGTCAAGTCACACTATAGGCTATCTGCTTCTTCAAGTAAGAGAAGATCTTACCTAACGCCGTTAGTTGTAACGGGTGAAGCAGGCTTCTCTAGTTTAGTGAAAACGCCTCTGAATGAAAAACAAAAAGCCTGAGTAAATTCATTCTTCTTTTTTTTTCAATTACAAACATTTTTCAGTGCTCAGATATCCCTTCATCTGCTTTTGATTTAGGTCTCTAGTTGAGGCCTCTTGTTGTAAATGTGCAAGTCTCACCTGATCAGGAACCCAGCTGATGCTGGTGATCTGAATTTAGAACAGAGAGCCATTATCAGCACAATCATGTTTTGTGGGAAGTTTCCAAATAATCGATAGATAACATCAGAAACCTGTGTTTACCTTTCGCTGTCAGACTTGGTGGGTGGCGGAGTGGATGTTGTCGGTGACGACACTGGACTGGTCTCAACAGCGTCTCCATTCAAACGTCTGGCCCTTACTTCTGCCAACCTGCATGGATTCACAGGAACTTGGTTTCGTCTACTCAAGCGACTGAGTGATGGATAATATGGACGGAACCCTATTTAAACATGTGGCTTACCATGGTTTCTCTTCTTCGGTTTCAGCCTGAGCTTCTTGGCGCTGCTGCAGCCAGCTGCCGTCATCCCTCAGCCTGGTCCGCACTTTGGTGGTACGGAACACGGATGCTTTTCCCTCCTCTGAGACACAAACATGTGCATGTCACACACCACCTGGGATGTTATAGCCTACACACTGTGTAGGCTGCGTCATAATGAAATCTTATAGTCTGCTTGATAGCATGCATGATATTCAGTTCCCTTTCGGGGCTTACACACGCCACATAGGCTAATCAACCACCAAGTTGTATTTTGAATTAAAATCGAGGCATTGACAGAAGATCAGAATTTACAGTCATCAGCCTGGCGCAGAGACACGCCCTCGGATTTTAAGGAAACACGGTGTCTCACATTCAGATCGCATCAGTCATCCCACTCACCTTTTGACATGCTTGCTCTAGATGTTTCTCTCTCGTCTTTGTTCTGCTACCTTGACAGGCCACCTGAAAAAAATATTCTGGAACCACATCGAGACAGAGATCGTGTTAAACAAAATTGTAGGCTACAATTTGAAGTAAATTGCAATTTATTAAGACAGTCTGGTTTCAAAATTGTCCTTGGCACGCTATGCTCCTTCCCAATGAAGAACATGTGCTGTGTAAAGCATTCCTCAGTCTTATCTTTTAGACATGTAGATGATCCTGTCCTACCACTTTTCCAAACTGTTGCCTAAATATGAATGGACTCACACACATACACATATAGCCTATGGTCTTTTGTGTTTGGATACAAAATATACTCACACAGAATGATTTGTGTGATTGGGTAAATATTGCCGAGTGACCCCTCAGTTAATTTACAGTCAAATCTGGTCTGCTCAGAGGGGAAACCCACTTCCCCTGAGAAGTGAATAAGAAAAGGCAAATACAGAGTGTTCCCTAATCTGAATCAGACTCAATTTTATGCAAAATTGTAGAGCCAAATTCAGGATGCAAATATAAACTAAAACTCCTGGGGCTGTGAGTTCACTCCTTCTAAAGCCTGTCACCACAATATCCCTTGAGGATATTGGCCTCAATACTGGTGACAGAACAAATACATCGAGGGCTCACATAGCATATTCATCCTAGGTTAAGCACAACCGTCCACACGGGATAAATGATTGATGAAGAGCAATGGCGTTTAAGACAAGCAGCGAGCGGGACTGACAAATCTACTGACAAGCAATCATGACAGGGAAACACCCAGAAAAGTGAGAGGGCAAACACTGACAATCACCAGATAACACTTTCAACAAACAGTTTATGTCGCATGATTGATTACTTTTGTTTTCTGTTCTTACAGCTGCTGATTACTGAAGCTCTAAATACAGACTCTACCCGGGTACTTTAAATTAGGTTGTGAATAATACACCTGGCAGCCAGAGTACATACCTGCTTTTACTTTATATCCAGCAGAGAAACGTCCACCCAGTTTAGTCGAGTTAGTGATCAGTGTGTCCCTGAGTGTGAGCAGAGGGGAAGTATTTCCCTGTCTGACAGGTGTCTTAGTCCCTGTGCTAGTGAACAGGTACGGGCGTGACCACTAACAAGCCCAGCCAGTCAAGGAAGGTTGATGTGGGGTGGAGCAGTATGTGCTTATCTATGTGTGTGTGTGTGTGTGTGTGTGTGTGTGTGTGCGTGTAATAGGGGTTGCTAAGGACTCATTTTTGTTTTCTACACCTGTGCTGTATTCATGGGAGTTGGCATGCACATACCTGTCATACAGGTGGCTGACAATGAATTTTGAGAACCAGCGAGGAAAAGGGAAGAGAGAGCGACGACAAGGCGCACAGCACGGCAAACATAAAGAAGGCGTCTCGCAGCAACACCTCCTGTGGGAACGCTCCTCTCATGCTCACTGGATAAGAAAACCCAGGATGCACATGCATCATTAAAATGAGATCAAGAACATCGTACGCAACTGAACTGAGGTAACAAACAGAAACAGTGGCCCACGCGTCAATAAAAAAAGATAATAACATAAAAGCCAATCTCATTTGGAATTAATTGAATTCTAATTTTATATTTGAAAGAGAGTACTTTAATTTGTTTGTGTACACAGAAAAGTGAAACCACCACCTTGAAGATCAAATGTAGTACACAAGCAGTCTGGTTCAAGTCAATGATGACTTATTGTTTCCCCTTTAGCAGTACTTTATCTAGATATAAAGGCAGCCAAAACCTATTACAAACAAAATGTTTAATCAATGTGAGTGACTGTGTCTGTGTTTGTTTAAGTGAAACCAAGGGGGGAAAAAAGTATATGCTCAGGCAATTGTTCAACAAAAACTGCAACAAAAAGCACGTTGTGTGCGACTGGCCACAGCATGCACTGAAAACACAACCCGGAGGTCAGCCGACCATTGTTTTAGTACAAAGAGCGATCTCATGCATGCTGTGCACGCATTTAACAAAGTCTTTTCAAATCGGAATCAGGGTGTGAATTGATTTCGCAACATCTCAGAGAGAGAGGGGGGGTGGAGAGGAAATTAACAAGTCTGAGAGCTAAGTTTCACTGTGGTGAGCACACTGGCAAGTGAAGTCTATTATCTACCTGGATCCCTCTCGCTGTGAACAAGAAACCAGTCAGACGGCCTTGCCCGGTGATGCTGCCTCTAGCAGTGAATCATTAAGGTGCTGCTGTCACAGAATTAAAATGAGAATGCAAAGTATCTGAACTTAACGTCCACTTTGTTGTCACCACACCAAGACACGGAATGACAAAAATGCTTCACCTAGAAAAGGCTAAATCTATTTGACACAAATACTGAGAAAATGAGGCCCTCCTGTGTTTACAAGTTCCTCAGTTATATCACTTTGTCATCATTAAAATGACAGAACTACACATGGATTACAATACCTTATGATGCATTTTCATTGCCCATCCCATTATTGTATTTGACGTCGTTGAATATTATTTTAACAGTTTGCGTAACTTGTAGAAACACATACCAGAGATACTCCAGTATCAGAGATAAGGTACAAAGTGTTTGGAATGTGAATACCGGTATGTGGAAATACACTAAATGGCCAAAAGTATGTGGTGACACATTAGTCCCATAATCGAAATGATCATTCCTCCCGTCCATATTTGCCATGAAGCAATCCCTTCCTAATGCAATTCCAATACTAAGAGACAGCCCTTGTTCTGTGTAAAATGCATTACGTTCAGCCTAAGCTAATATGAGACTTTGGCAGTCTGATTTTGTTAAACATCAATCAGTAACCTTTAGAGTTTCAGTGTGTTTAGTGCAAAATCCACAGTAGGTTTGATCCATTGATTTGTCTATCTCAGTCTGCCAAAGCCTCATATTGGCCTTGGCTGAACACAACGAAGACTGTAGATTTGTATCCCCCAATTCTTGCATTGGAATCGCATTAGGAGGGGATGCTTTCATGGCCAATATGGACAGGAAAAACAATTACTGGAACCAAAAATGTTTTTATTGTGCATATGGGTACGTATTGTCTTAGGACAGACTTGAAAAACTATAGAAAGTAATATGCTGCTATATATTGCAGCCTCCATTTCTCTAGGGGTTTGGTTCTGTTGAAACAAGAAAGGCCCCAAAGTATCTAAAGTATCTATGGATGCTGCTTACTTTGTTCCAAAGAGCTGATCCCAAATTAAATAAAAGCACCCCAGCCCAAAAATACACATCCCTGTCCACATACGTTTGACCATGTAATGGAATGCAAATCATCATTTTTAAACAATTTTCATGCAAGTTGTATCAGGAGAATCATGGTTTAGTGGAATACATTAAGGCATTTAACAGCAACATCTCAACAGTTGTACAGCACACAGGTGAACATGGAACAAGAATATTTGTCTTTGCAGTTTTCACAGTGTAAGATCAGTATATTTATGTTGCCATAAGCAGTGGTTTACTGTTTACTTAGTGCTGTAGAACTTTGGAAAGATCAGACTGCAGTGTGTTGACCAAAACCAGAATCATTTGCTACCATCTGCTGGTAAAAAAAAGGTACATAACCGTTGAAAAGGCACACAAACGGTACACATCGTGAGGTTTGAATAAAGATGAAGTCTGTTCCCTCATTTTGAATTGTCCATTCAGGGTGATCTAATCACCTTATTCTCAGTGAGTGTAACTGTACACATCCTTGTACATGTCTCTCAGCAGCCTTTACCTCCATTCTACCATCAAGCCCCCTGTCTGAGGTGAGGGTAGCTCTGCACTGTGCGTGCTATCCCATCCTTCAGACTGACTACGGGTTTGTAGCCCAGGTCCTGCTTGGCGCGGTCACAGCTGTAGTAGTGGTGGGTTCCAGCCAGAGCCACTCTCATTGGTGTAAAGGTGGGTTTAAAGGACACTAGAGGGCGCAGGATCAGGGCCAACAGCCAGAGGAGCAGGGCCAGTCCGTACACAAGAGTGTAGGGCAGGTGGTAGCGGGGAGCAGCATATCCCAGACCCACCAACACCTCAGACATGAAGTCCCAGAATCTGACTGGCTCATCATTGGTGATGTGGTACGGCTGAAAGTGAAGCGTAGGAGAGTTAAGATGTACTGTATTCATTTGAAATCCAATCCAATCCTGAATAAGAACGTGTGTGACTAGCAACATGATTTCACAGAAAGCATCCCTTAAACCGTCTCTGTGTTAGATTTTATTGTTACTCACTTTTCCACATATGGGGGAGTCCGGCCTCAGGCGTTCAGCAGCCAGGATGTGGCCATAAACTACATTCTCCACAAAGGTGAAATCCACCAGATTGGTCCCATCCCTGCAGAAAACAAAGACAGAGAATTAAATGAAGAAATATACCAATAAGCACTAAGGATCTGAAAAACAAGGGTTTAGGCATTTAATAATTCATCACCCTGGTAGAGTAATCTATGGCTCTAAGCTACTATCTTAATACTAATTTCCACTTTTGATGTGTCAGGGGAGTAGTTAGTAGGACGGTGCTTGTAGCGCGCACCACCTACGGCGGCCCGCGCCCCACGAGCACGCACAAAGACGTTTATGCTCAACACATTGTTCGTTGCAGTACTCTCCGAAACACCAGAGGGCATACAGACAAAATGATCTGTGAATGAGCAGGAAGTAGTAGAGAAGAAGAAACCGGACGTTAAGGAAAGCAGTCTGGCAACAGTAGTAAACCAAACACCGACGTACCGCCAACCATTCCATTTATCTACTCCAATCATTAACGTGACTGTTGTTTATCTCCAAATCGAAATGACTGTCTGCCTGTGACACTGTGGAGAACACTCTTGACACGAAGCCGTTTTTTTTAGCTTTGACAAAACGATCTCTCGTGTTTTTCCACACTCTCCAGCTGAATGTTTCTTCTTTCCCCAGTGTGGCGTCTCTCTCTAAACACACATGTAAGTAGAGCTGGGCAATTTTTATAAAAAAACTCGATTTACGATTCGATTCCCCCCCCCTTCCATTTAAAACAAAATAACTGCAAACTGTAAATATATTTTTAAAATATATATTTATTGTATTTAATTAAAGTGCATCAACATAAACAAAAGGTGGTGTGCAACCAAGCGCCGCGACAGCTTGCGGGGCCTCTGCGCTGGAAACGGCTTCCATAAACCTAGCTTAAGTGGGCTTTAGAGATAATACATTTTCAGAATTCAGTATTTTTGACGACAGTGTGATACATGCAGATATGATGATTTTAGAAGCGTATTCTTTATTCAGTAAGTAAGTTTACACATTGCACGGGCTTTCACAAGATGCGCATTTATACTTAGGAAGCCAAATCGAGCCCCCACATTAGAGTTCAGGTTTGGGAGAGCACCAACAGTCTCCTTGTCATTCTTTTTCTCTACCATTCTTATTTATTAAATGGGCTGACTAATTTTACGTTACGATGATGAACAAATATAAGTGATACATATTTGTATTTTTAACTATTTTTTACAGTGATTATTGCTAAAACAAGAGTAATTCTATTCTCTAGAAGCAGTTTAACTTAGCCTGACAAGCCAGACCCACATCAAGATGTTGGGCCTGGGAACACACCTTTGGAAGGGCTCAATCCGAGGGGCGGGATAAACAGTTGTCTGTCATATTCCCTCTGCACGCAATAGGATAACGCTACAACCAACCAGAACAAGGTGACGTAGTCAGAGCGACGATGACGATGACTTCAGTGCCATTCTTTGTTCTCTTCTCAAAGAAAAGCTTAACTCCAAGTCTTCCAGAGTCGCGGCCAAAGCCGATTCCAAAGACCGCTGTTCGCCAGCAGCAGCCGTCTTCTTTGTTTTCAAGCAGCAGGGAATTCACGCGGAACCGTCGCAACTCTGCCGTCATTATGTTAAGCCCGCCCACCGACTCTATACACCATGTGATTGGCCTGACTAGAGTTTGGTTTTTCCAGCTCGCAAACCAACGGAGAGTTGCTAGACGGACCCTAGCTGCAAATTACATCTGCTGCCGCTACGGTGCGTCTAGATTTCTAGGCTAAGTTTAACTAGTTGGATTGGCATAAATGGTTAAACCCCTATGGCTTACCCAATGATGAACTTCATCTTGCCCCTGCGAGCCGTGTCCACTAGGATAGGGACCAGCTGTGGGTCCCGAGGGCCAAAGATGCCATGAGGCCGGATGGCAACTGTGAGGAAACCCTTCTCCTTGTCACAGGCCTGGAGGACCAGCTAAAACACAAAGACAGTATGAAATATTCAACTCTGTATACCGCAAAAAACACTATGATCATTTGCTCTCTTCTCTCTCGTGGATGTGACCGATTGTTAAGGCCAAGGAGCAGATGACATGCAAATAACGGAGGAAGTCTTGGGTAAAAAGTACTCACTACTGCTGAATATATTATGTTGTTGTATGATGCTGATAAAAATAAAGCTAAGTGTAGAAAAATAAAATGTGATACTGATCATGAGGAAGGAGGAAATTCCAAAAACGATTAAATCATTGATTAATTAAATCACTTTTAACTTTTCATATCAGGGAGGAGGTGGAACATGAGCTAGCATCCACTGGATTTAGTATATCACAGGCTACAACACAGACACCTAAATCACAGCCATTTGCCATTTATAGCCTCCATTTCAAACTGCCTTTGATTTGAGCAAGGAACCGTCCCTTCTCTTCTTTCTTTTTCATTCCTTGGGCTTGAGGAAAGACACAAGTAGCAATAGTGGAGAAAACATGCAAACTCTACGAAGAAATGAACCAAACAGTCTTGTTTCGAGGAAATAGCACCGACTGGGCTACACTGGTAGACCAATACTAAAAAAAGACCACATTCCTACCTTTTCTTGCTCAATCTTGGTCTCTGTGTAATAGTCGATGGGCTTCTTGGCGTATGGTAGATCCTCTCTCCCATTCTTAATGTCTGTCCCTTCAAACACCACACTGGCACTGCTTGTCAGGACCAGTTTCTGGCAACAACAACAACAACAAAAATCAAACAGTTACACCCCTTCAATGGCATCTTTCATCCTTGAACAGTAAATGATTGACATAAACAAAAAAAGAAAGGCCCAGCTTCTCATCCCCTGGCTGTCTAACCTGTACTCTAGCCTCGATGCAAGCCTGAATGACGGTGCGTGTGCCCTGAATGTTGACCCTCTCAAATAGCCCGCGGTCATCGCTGGCAGGGGCTGGGGAGGCACAGTGGAAGACCAGGGACACATCCTTCATAGCTGGCAGCAGAGCCTGGAGCACAGTGTGACAGACACATCAGTGACAGCTATTGCATCAGAAGAGTCACTGGTCCAGGTCAGAGATATGTTTTAAAGTTTTTTGGGGGGCAAGTCTGAAGAGTTCATTGGCAAACTTGTAAACAGCAAGAATTGCAGGTCTAAATCACTGACACACTCTATTTAAACACTGCCCGGGCAAAGCATTAAAGCTGAGATCCTTTCAACGTGTAGGCCTGGCTATTAAACATAGCCAGACTGAGAGGAGCAGGATAGTCTCACCTGTTTGTCGCACAGGTCTCCCTGGTGGAAGGTGACACCAGACAGCTCGTAGCTCTGACGGATGTCGAACACAGAAACAGAGTAGCCTCGATCCAACAGCTTCTCCACCAAGTGTCTGCCCAGAAAACCAGACCCCCCGATGACTGTACACCGTTTATTACTCTGTAGGACACAGCAGAAAGCGAGTATTGATACGTGGTCAAGCAAATGAAACAACACTAGTTTCGTCAAAAGTTGAAACAGATTTGCACCATAAACTCACCGGTCGAACGCGCGTGGCCATAATGAGTCAAAAGTGGCCAACAAGGTGAGCGAGAGTAGCCTATCAGGCACTGTTGAGAAAAAAAAAGACCTTTACAGGTGGAATAGTGAGCCACAAAGAGTGTTCCTAACTATTTAATACGCAGGGCATGTGACAACTTTTAACGTAAGAAATATGCAATACTGTAGCCTACTATTTACCTGCAGCCAGCGCGTGCAACTAACCGAACTGTCTGAATCTGCTGAGTGATACGTGCTCTGTGATTGGTCGAGCTAACGCTCAGCACAAAGGTGACGTTAGATAATAGCCAATGGTGTAAAAGATACGTCAAAGAACGCCACAATTTAAACCAATCGTAGACCACAAACTGGTTCCATTCGCCTCTTAGCTCAAAGACCACGCCCCGCCTGGCTTGCGTCACTCAGACCCTCTTTTTACAGTCACTGGCTGTCTTTAACTGTCTATGGTCACACCAACGATTCTCCATAACGTCCCACCAATGATCCAGGGGAGGAAGTGTGAAACCTTATGTTTACAGTCTATGTGTGAAACTTGTTTAATGTAGGCTTCCATAAACGTTTTCTCTGTTTTAGTATTTGTTAGTTTAGCAATTTAGTAAACATGAAGAACATGAAGGAAAAGAGACAGATTAAACCAATATACATATAACTGCCAAAATACCAGTTGATTTCTGCCTTATATAGCCTACAATGATCCAAATGGATGGACAGCATGAATGAAGGAATAAAAGAAAAAAAGATACCACAATTTAAAAAAAGGATAACGGCAAAAGTAAAAGAAACAGCTATAAAAAGAAGTTTGAGTTTATCTTATTATTTCACAAATATTATATTCAATTATTATTTGCACCTTTTAATTATCATAAACTATTCCCGATTATCTTATTATTCTCTATATTACTATAATCTTCTTTTCTATAAGGAGAAGCTCTGATCTGAAGTCTGCTGACACTAGAGGGTGTATTGAGGCAATTTCACATAGCAGCACGAGCGAATGCACCATTTGTATTATGTAATATTATATATTTGCATGTAAATATGATACAAAGACATCCCCATTTTCCATATTCTGTTTCAGCGTGTTATATTTCTATGGGAAATACAAGGCGGTGTCACTTCAGTGTAATTTCCATGATCGTGTCTCGCGCCCCGTGGTGTTCAGCAACCAATCATCTTTTTGCCCGACTGGTGCGTTCGATTTTTACTCCCACTCGTTGCTGCCCGTATCCTGTTTTAATTCCTCAACGACCATTCAATAATTGCCTTGTCTGCTGGCACAAAGGGTGAACAAATCAAACGCCGGGGAGGGGGGAGAGGGGCTCCATGACGGCAGCTCCTGGACAGCGAAACCTGTGCATGTTGTTAGCAAGAAACGGTCATTTTCTGCACATTTTAGCAGCCGTTTCCTGCGAAATAAATCGAAGGTTTGGAAGGAAAAGAGACGAGAGTCTTACATTCAGGGCAATCAAACGCGAAATGCAACTGATGTAAAGTACAAACCGTTCTAGCATCTCCTCCTCCCTAAATGATAGGGAGGCTTCATCAGAGGAAAACATAGCTTGTCTTCAGATCACATCTGCAGTTCCTTTTTGTCAGCCAAATAAACAGCAAGTAATGGTGAGTCAAAGTGTTTCCTAATAACCCAATCTTTGCTAGTGTGTAGCATTTGAGTCACAAAATGATGGAAATTTACATGATTCCTTTATAGGTCTGGGGGGGGCTCTCTGATTCTGCTGTTATCATAGACATGGTGACTCCTGTGTCTGCTGCGACCATTAACATTTGTTTTTTTTTCCCCCTCTGCATCTCCTCTTGCTTCCCCCACCAGGCGACCAGTGCCAAGAGGCCAACCCTGCAGGGTCCTGTGGCACCTCCTCGCAAGAAGACGAGCCCCAAACCAGAGCTGACCGAGGAGCAGAAGCAGGAGATCAGGGAGGCTTTTGAGCTGTTTGACACCGATGGATCTGGATTCATCGATGTCAAGGAGCTCAAGGTAATAATAATGATAATAATAGTAAAGGCGCCTTTCTCGGCACTCAAGGACACAGTACAGGGATATATAAGACATTTAAAAACAGCAAAAAAAAAAATAAGAATACAACAATAACAACAACAGAAAGAGGCAGAGCAATTGGCATTAAGTGGAATAGGCAGTTTGAAACACATGTGTTTTGAGTTGCAATTTGTGCCCGAACGCTGATCACATTCACACATGCATGAGGTGAAAGGGAGAGTTTTCTATGTGTGCCTCACTCTCACACTGTGCCAGGTTGCAATGAGAGCTCTGGGGTTTGAACCAAAGAAAGAGGAGATCAAGAAGATGATTGGTGACGTGGATAAGGACGGCACAGGGAAAATCTCCTTCTCTGACTTCCTCTCCGTCATGACACAGAAAATGGTAGGTATCTGTGTCAAGAAATGTATTATATACGCATTCCCAAGCGTCTTTAATTCTCTTTCGTTTCAAAGTGAGTTACTGGTTTTATCCTACAGATTGCAGTTTGTGTATTAGAGCCCACAACCTTAACTTTACGCTATCAGCCCTATTTAGATTACCATTGACTCTACTGGTATTGCCTTTCTTCGGCACGCCCAAACTGGCCACATTTCTTTGAGTTGAGGATGTGGTTGTTTTTCGACAACTATACATACCTCCTGCAGAATTGCAGTTTGTGGCGAAACTGCTCTCCGTCTTCTCTGATTGTAGGCCGAGAAGGACTCCAAAGAGGAGATCCTGAAAGCTTTCCGCCTGTTTGATGACGACGAGACGGGCAAGATCTCGTTTAAGAATCTGAAGAGAGTAGCCAAAGAACTGGGAGAGAACCTCACGGATGAAGAGCTGCAGGTAAAGCCCATCATCGTGGAATAAAACAACATTCAGACATGAGTAACACTTACAGCAGGCTACTGTAACTTACAGGCCGGTTGTGTTTCAGTCACGGAACATTTGCTTATGCGTGCTATCAAACCAGCTTGGATTTGCTTCCTCCATTCCTCTTTTCACCCCTTCTTTTATTGTGTCTGTGAAGGAAATGATAGATGAAGCAGACAGGGATGGAGACGGAGAAGTGAACCAGCAGGAGTTCCTGCGCATTATGAAGAAAACCTGCCTCTACTGAAGGAAGTCGGTGATGAGGGTCGAGGGGACCAGTGGTGGTGTCACATATAATGCTGCTTATATATCTAATTCCCCTTCCCTTCCCTTATTATTGTGTCGTGCCATACATTTCCACTTATAATGAGTCCATCAACAGGTTTCCTGTCACATACTACACTGAACGGAAGTTGTTAAATATTTGTGGTCAAATGCCAATTATCCTTTACATAATAATCTACATTACATTTGCCAAACACAGCAAGAGAACACTCTCGTTCTTGTTTGGAATGCTGCATACCTTTATGAAGAATACATTGATAATATTATTATATTGGTTATTAATTGTCAAGCTATTCTCAGTGCCTATACGTCAATACGGTGACAAAACAGTACATTCCAATGCTTTGATTAGTAATTGTTTGTGCGTTAAGTTTCATCCATCTGTAGATTGTTTGGTTTACACTTTCATGTTTTGGATCTTGTAACTACTATCCACTACTATACCACTATCTTTAAAATGTGATTGTGTATGTGTTTTTCTTGTAGCATAAAGTATGTATCTCTCTGTTGTGTAACTACTCTATAATATACAAAATACTCTGTATTCTTGGCATTTTGTATGATTCATAGTAACTTTAATGAATGTTTGAGGTACAAATTAAATATCTTAAATCAGTGTTGTCTTTTATTTTTCATTATTAGCATCCCTCATTGCTCCAGCAGTCATCAGTGTTCGAACAGCTTGACTCCATTTATTTGTTTGTTTTTTACTCACATTTATTATTCTACTGCTGCTGCTAATAAATGGTTTACAGGAAGATGCTGCTACCTTACCACAGCCTATTGACTCAGCTCTCCAACCTTACTATTTAAAACAATCACATATAAGTGTAGTGCAAGAAATGTGGAAACGCTGCTGTGCTGAACAGGAAGATACTGCTCTTCTCATTCAGGCAGCACAGGCAAGAAACTGTTATGTTTTATAAATAGCAGCTCTTCAAACGACTAACTTTCGTTGTTGACTTTGTTCCTGTGTGCAGCCTGTCCTATCCTTTGCTGCAGCTCCCGTGAGCAGTAGCCATAAACCAGAGGGATGAGCGACACCCCCAGGTTTTAGATGATGGTGGTTGCTGTATCAAGAGCATCACTGTGCAGGCAGCCGGGGATCAGGTAGCTTTTCCATGACCAAAGGAACAGAAAAGAGGATGGTCTGAGCTGGATGGCTGGAGGCTCAAGGTCACACACGCTCTCTTGGTGCAGAGCCGTCCTACACGCATGTCCCAGCAGAGCAGGCAGAAGCATCCCAAGGCACCACCACAGCAGTTCCCACAGTGCAGTAAAGCACTAGAGCTGATGTCCCTGACAGGCAGGGTGTAAGGATGAGAGGTTGACAGCGGGGGAGGGGTAGAATTTACCTGGACGGTGCTGAGGCTGATACCCAAAGCCACACTGCTGAGCACAGCTGATAAGGTCCATATGGCTGCAACAGTCACTCTCTTCCATTGAGGACACATCAAGAATTCATAGCGCAGGGGCCACTTGACAGCTACAAAGCGGTCCACAGCCAGAGCGGTGCTCAGGAAGAGGTCAACCTGTGCAAAAAAAGTGAAGACATAAAGTATGTAGTTACCTGCCATGTGAAGATTTTAGAAGTACAGTTTTCATAATGAGGTAATTCAGAGCAGGCAAGCTGTCGGCAGAGAGTAGAATGTGTCGAAGTCACAGCTGAAGCCTCATATTAGCTTTTAACTATTATCAATAACTAAGTTATTTACTTACAGTACATTGGAACCGCATCAGGAAGGGCTCTTTTCTTGGCCAATACGGCCGAACAGTTACAGTGACCAATAACTATTTCTAAGTACTTATGGCCTATGGGCATGTGAGATCCTATTCTTTAAACCTAAGTAATGCTGATCCATGTCCAAAAGAGCAGGAAGTTGCCCTTTCCAAGTATTTACAGAAAAAAAATAAGTTGTAAGTAACCTCTACTATAACTGTCAAATTGGTGTATAAATCGTAACTCAGTGTGACTAAAACAAATATGAATCGCATACATATAATCAATGTTTTACAAACCAATGAGCAGGCCTGGTTAGCAGCACAGATGATTACACACTCACAGGTATACCTTCTCTTAAGAGAACTGCTTTGATTGTCCAGAGCAGCTGCTGAAATGGCAATAATGGAGATCATTTAGGTCAAAGGGCGTATTATCATCATCTCAGTTGTTAACAAAACTGGAAAGGTCCAAAGTCAAAAAGAGAAGACGTACCTGGAGGTTGTCACACAAGAGGAGGTGTGTGAGGAGCAGGAAGCAAGTGTGTCTGGGAAGGGACGGGGAGCGCATGATGACCCGTGTTCGAGGTGCAGCTCACACACATGCTGACCATCTTAACCAGGTGGTAGACGGTGGAGTGTCTGGGCCTCTAGTGATGTCACATTGCAGTGTATATCCATGACATAAAGCTCCCTCTGATCTGCCTTCCAGATATCCTTGTTAAAAACATAAAAATAAAATACACATCATAGGTACCTCATCTAAAATAGGGAAAAAAGATGTAATAAACTCACGCTTACATCTGTTTGAAAGGTGCTCTTCTCTTGAGCAGGGGACGTTTTTTAGGCCAAGGACCCCTAGCTGAAAAATAGACTGAGCAGAAACCCCCTGCTACATATATTGTATAAAATTGAGTTGCATATTAAACTGGGCCTACAATAACATGTAGGGCGGCCTAAAGCCTTTACACATACCTTTTTATGGAGCGTACAATATCAAGCTTTTAAAATAAAAAACTGTTGGCATGTTCATCTATTTGTACATCATGTTTTAATGTTGAAATGTTGCACAGTGAATCCTTAAGCTTAGCTGTGGATGGCTGCCTTACCTATAGGCCAGTAAGCCTATCATCAATGTTGTGTACATTCAAAAAAAAGATGTATCTTTACTCATATGTTGGATTCATGGATTAATATATATATATATATTTATATATATATATATATATATACACAGTATATATATTTTTTGATTATTTTTGGGCTTTTCCGTCTTGATAGGACAGCTAGGTGAGAGGGGGGGGGGGGGGGGGGGGGGGGGGGAGACACATGCCGGAAACCCTAGACCTCTGCGTCATAAACCTCTCAGTATATGTGCGCCTGCTCTACCCACTGATCCAACCCGGCCACAGTCAGGACAATATTAATACATCTGTACAGAATTGTATTGTATTCTCAATATTTGCCTGATAGCAGAGGCACAGTCATGGAAAACATAACGCCATCCTCCCTCACCCACACAGATTACCATATTTCTGTAAAATATTTACAAAGATGCTTCATAAGACATCCATGTACCAGTTAAGGTATGTAATTGAAGCAGATTAGTTTACTACATGCAAGTATGAACCATGTAAAACCAATTGGATTGAATACCGTAACTTCCTTTTTTTTCTGTGCCGACCATATAAAAACTATTAACAAAAATGCAATTAAAATGTCATAAGTATGTCAAGTGGTCATTTAATATCGAGTCACACATTTAAACTTTATTTATAGAGTTCATAACAGATAAAACCAGTCAGATATTAAAAAAACAACATATGGAGTTAATCATACATGTACTGTACAATACCCATTCTTTAGATGCCAGAGATAACAGGTGGTATGAATTTTATTGACACCACCTCATTTACACACATACCAAACAGCGCACACTGTCACACTCAGGAATGTGAACTTAATGTTTAGGCTCAGTTTTTTTCCGTTCCAGCAGATCCAGTCTAGTAACACATACAGATAAACACAGAAATTACGTGAACACAAAAAAAATACATTAAATATTAATCATCACAATGACCGCAGCGGCCCGGGTTCCAACCCTCCCAGGGCCCTTCGCTGCAGGTCTCTCCCTTTTCCTCTCTGTCACTATCGAAATAAGACTTAATATACGATGCCTATAAAAATATATTACAAAAATAAGCACAGCTGCTTACTAATGCAAGTCTAGTTGACTGAGGTATTTCAACAGGTTTCCTGTGGTTGTGCAGCTCAGCCCATCAAGATATCAGCTTTGACTTAGTTTAGTCTTGGAGGCAAAGTCTGCACTAAGTTTACGCATCACTTCCGCATGGCTTTGTCCTGCTAGCTCCTGTCGTACAGTCCCAAAATTCTCTTTGACAAAGTTGGCAAAAGGAGTGGGAGCACGCGTCTTGGCAGGCGTCAGTAAGACCAGCTGTCCTGTGCAGATGGCGCACACAAACTTTTGCGTGTCCAGTGACTTGGAATGACGCCCGATCCTGTGAAGAATCATGATAAAGTATTGGGGAAAATTAACAAATGACTCTGGAAATGCAAGGTAATGAGGAAAACAAAGAACGATATGAAATCAGTCAGACGTACGTATTCTTGCAGCGGGTGCACTGGTACTGGAATTTGTACTTGATGTCGTAGCTGTGGCAGCGGGTGACCATGGGCAGCTCAGGATGCGCCAGTGTGGACTTGCGAGCGTACAGCTTCCAGAAGTTCCCGTGCCCGTCCCTTACACCATTAATCAACCAGGTTGCAGCGTGACACATCTCATGAATCAGTGTGTCCCTGAGACGATCTGTGGGGGTGAAGTAACAAGAAAGCGATGAAGAGGTTCAATCTATTATAAACTGACATGATGATCTTACTGTGCATGACAGATGACGTCACATATTTACATTCAGGGACTTTCAAGCAGACACACTAAAGTTTATTACTTTAGTCTATCTGGCTTACTGAAGCATAGTCTATATCCTTGGTGTTCCACTTACGGGATTGCACCTCCTTCAGCGCGCTTTGGAGGAGGGTCTGGCAAAGCGAGACTAACCGAAGCATTACCTGCACAATCACAGACTTTCTCGGACAGTTCAATGCGAGCATAGCGGCTCCCTCCACCTCGCTCCTGCCCCGTGATACAGTAACCGGCTGTCTTCCGCATCTTCTTATTCCAAGTCACCGACATATTGATGGGGAGCTAGAAGTCATGTCAGACAAGGAAAATTAATATACACTATATGTTGATGAAGCAATTAAACAACGCTAAAATATTTAACTGAAAGGAGGGGAAAACTGTTGGTTCATCACCTTACTGTCAAACACGCTGGTATTGTACAGCTGGAAAAGTCTACTCGTGAGTTCTTCCTTGTTCTGCTTAAACTTGGAGCTGTAGCTGGAGCCAGGGTTTGATAAGGACTGCAAGAAGCACCCGGGGGTCTTACACAATGCTACCCTAGAAGGGAAAGAACAGGGTTAACTTAAGACAAATGTCTGTGTATGGAACACAAACTGAGTGAGCGACATTCCCGTCCGTAGATAAAAAACTGGCCAGTAAATGTACCTGCTTGTGGGGCCGTGTCTAGACTCCGTCTGACTGACTGCGGGCTTCAAGATGGTGGATTTCCCTGGTGTCTTCACATGCAGAGGGGTTTCGCTTAATGATTTAGAGACTGGTTTTGTGGGTCTGTTTACAGGGGGAGCTGACCCAGGAGGCTCCTTGTTGCATTCTAGATTTAAGAAAAGATCCAGCTAGATATCAGCCTCACAACTAAAATAAAAGAAAGTTGAAATGTGACAATCCAAATAAAAACAGTTACCGTGGGTGCGCGCAGGTGAGAATGGAGTGCCGGCGAGCTTGTTTTTCCTTTTCAGTCTCTCCAGTAGGGATGTGAACTCCTCCTCAGAACTGGCCGATTCATCCAGCTTAGAAGGCCCTGAGAGAGCGGGTTTAGGGGAGGCCACCGATGTTAGAGTTTTGTGGGGACGAAGAGAAAAAGGAGAAGGGATGGGAGGCAAAGCCAGTGATGGTGAGCTGTCCTCGTCATCGCACCGCAGTGCGTTCTTGTTAGCCTTTGGCGGGGGCTTCGGTTGTGAGTGACGAATCCTCCAAGTGCTCTTGACCACAATATTATCATCATCATCATCACTGTCACTAACAAAGACGGGGGAGTCGCATTGAGACAGCGGTCTCCTCAGCGGATGCTGGGCTGCTGGAGTATTGCTCTTCTTCGGCACTGTAAACCAGTGGACACAAAACATCAACGCTATACACGTATAACTCAATGTTGCTTTTCTTTGAAATATAATAGCACATCAGTACTTATAAGGTCTTTCAACGTTACCTTTAAAAGATGCTTTTGTCTCAAAGTCATCATCTGATGAGAAGTTATCCACTATGAAGTTTTTGAGGCTTTAGAATAAATAAATAAAAAAAAAAAGGTGAAATATATACTTTTTAAAACATTTTACAGACAGTGACAACGCATTTGCAGGAAACAATACATCAAAAACTCACCTGTCTTCACTCCCACTCTCTGAGATTTTCTTGGGCTTGACATTAGGGGTTTTCACTCGTTGCAGAACTTCAGTGTGCAAAATTAGGGTATACGAGAGAAAAATATTAGCATTTGGCTCATTTGTTGTCGATGGTTACAGATGCAGGCAACTGTACCCAGCAGAAAAAGGCCACTTACATGTCTCAAAACAGTCGTCATCGTCCGAGCTCTTTCCAAGAACGGAGGAACTGAGGAGAAGAAAAATGCTTTAGAACTTAGAACTATCCTGACCAAAACGTTGAAGAGACGAATAAGAGGTCAAACTGAAACCACAAACACACAAAAGATGTTGCATCAACAACTCAGTGCACTCCATTTCTATACCTGTTTTTCTTTGCAGAACTCCATGGTTTGAGTGAGGTAGGTTTAGCTTTCGGTGTAGCCCTTTCCACAAGAACTAATGAATAAAAAAAAAAAAAAAAGGTCAAATGAACACACTCCTGTATTTTCTGTGTAGAGTCATAAAATTCAACAATATACAAATTCATAAGATTTAACTCCCTCACATTGGTCAAAGTCTTCATCACTGGACTCGTTCAAATACTTGTTTCTGTGATCGTTGCCGTTGGAGCACAGGTTCTCCTTCTCTGGGTCGTCTTCGCTGTCAGAGAGGGCGCGTTGGCCAGGAGAGGCTGACCGATCCACAGATCGGTGACTGCTTGTGGCAGCACGGCGAGTTTTGCCAACTGAACTCATCAGCTAGAAACAATGAAGATAGACAGAAACTAACGATTATTTTCATTATTGATTGATCTGCCAATTATTTTCTTGATTAATCGATTAAACATTAACAAAACACTAACGTCAACTGTCTATGGCAACGTGTTAAAAATTGTTTGCAAATTAATAAAGCGTGCAGCAAACCTTTTTTTCAGCTGTGTCCAGTCCTCCCTCATCAGCCCACCCCATCTTTTGAGCAACTCTTTCAAATAACTTGCGGGTATCATCATTCATTGTTTCCTCTGCTCTGTGAAGACAAACCAGCATGATAGTCATTTAACATTTAAAGTGCTAACACCAGACCTAGGATGTATAACGTTAATATAGCTAACTGCCAATGAAACCACAAAGTAAAGCTAGCTGAGGGTTACAATTCACGATTTCCACTCAACCGGTTCATTTTTTTTTTTCAGCTAACGTTACCGTTAATGCAAAACATCTATGAACAAGAGATTCTAAAGCCACACACACGCTTACTGTAACCTAGAAACATTAGCGTTACCTTTAGCAACTTGCTAGCTAGCTAATATTATGTTTGGACTAACATTGAGCTAACTTTTTGAAAGTGGTTCATTGTGTTCCGTTAGTATGCATTGCATGAACCTCCCATAGAATATTATTTTGCTAAAAGGACATATATTTCACTTGAGATATTACCAAACGCGCTTCTGTTGTTGCAAATAAAAGAGGCAGAAGTATGTAGCTAGCTAGCAGAAGGGACGTTAGCGAAGGTAAATTCAAATTTTGTGATATGTTACACCGGAAGTTGTCAAGAACACATTTGACCAACGGCAACAGGATTTATATGACACGTGACGTTCGGTCCACGCCCACCAACAACCGCTTCGTTTTTTTCCTTCCCCCGACGGTCGTACATTTGAGTCGAGTGCATTGATGTATTAAGTGTCGCTCTGTTCAATCTTTTCTAGTTAATGCTACGCTATACTTGTACTTTTGTATAGAAAACATACGAAAAACGATAGTGTTGGTAATGACATTACCCAACAGTATGTTAAAATAAGCTCAACAGGCTACATTTAAGTGCTTTAACATTTACACGGCACAATACTGTAAGCTTTTTTTTTCTTCCAACAAGCACATTATGCTGACTTAATTTTGAACACTTTTATTCATAACTTTGGCATTGCAATATTTCTATATTATGTGAATACACATGCTCCATCAGTGGGCTTTTCCATTTTACTGACTACCATTGTTTCGGAGTAAGAAAAACAAACAGCAGTTGAAGTACCTTGGTCACCATGGATTAACACACAGGCATAGCAGATTGATCTTTAATATTAGAATGGAACAACATTTTCAATTTTTTTTTTTAGATTGCCACATGTACACAGTAATCCTGTGGCAGTTGTCTAAATATGTTTATAACAACTGAATCAAGTGAGTGCAATAGACAGTACAGAGTTTTGCCATCCCTTTATTTTTTTTAAATTATATTTAGAACCTCGCGGCATCATTGAAAGCATACAGTTGACGGACAATACAAAAACAAAAAAACCCTTAGAAAATACTTACCTGGGCCATTCCTGGTTTGAGTGATTAAAAACAAGATCAATTTGTTAACAACTCTCATCTAAACTGAAAATTAGGCCCTTTCCAATGAATTGAAGCTCCTTCGTCCAGCTTTGTATAATCATCTTTACAAGCAATGTGTGACATCAAACAGGACAGCAGCCACTGAACATATTCCTTAACTGACCACAAAATTAATAAAAGTTGGCATCTGGCAATGGGAAGAAGTATTCATCTAGACCATATTCCTCAAAACCTTAACATCTATTCATTGCAGTAATTTAATAACAGCTTAAGACAAACTAAAGAGCAGTTGAAATCTAAGTTTTACAATTGTATTTTAAAGCTGATGAAACTTAAGTCAGTTACAATTTCCATGCCGCAACATTGTCCTTTTGAAACAACACTCTCAATCCATTTATAAATAGATCAACAAGTACTGACGGCTGGGCATTCACTCCACAAGCTGCAGTTAGTCCTGCACGCACACAGACAGGAGAAAAAAAAAAAAAGAAAAAAAAAAAAATCCATGGCTCCAAGTACTGAAGGGGTAGCAGGGCATTCACAATCCTCTCATGCTCACCAGATATACTGTGTTTTAGGACAAGAGTCTCAGATGAGGTGCCTGAAAGTCTCAGGCTCCATCTGGCTCAGGAATGCAGATGTGATGAAACAATGGATGTGATGTGGGGGAAAATGTGTACATCTGTTGGCTCTTTCACAAAAGAGTCCCACTATTAGTAAATGAGTGTGATGGAGACGACAACTGAAGGAAAGGGCTGGAGTGGACACTGACCATTCCAAGCAAGGGTGCTGATAATGGTGAAGAGAAAAAGAAAAAAAAGGCGGGGAGGGGGGGTGGGGAAATGTTTGGGGTCCAAGGAAAAAGAAGTCATCGTGCTTCCTGTTCAGGCATTCTCGCTGGTCTCTACCGAGTGGATTTTGACCAGGGGTTCTGGCTTTTTGCCATTGCTATGGTGCTCCCACATCTGCAGATAGAGCCTCTCCAGATCAATTGTGTACTGCTTGGTGTTGAAAAGAGGGCTGCAGATTCGCTGCTTCCAAACACGTGCTCTAACCATCTTCAGGCTAAAGGAGACAAAAAAAAAAAAAAATAATGGTCAGACATCAGAGTTTAATAATGTTTTTCAAAAGAAGTCAGATCAAATTCTACTTACTATTCCATGTCAGAGCCCAGTTTGACTGCTATGTCCTCGTAATCCTGACGACTGTGGGCTATTAGCTCAGGGCAGCCCAGACAGTTGAGTTGTGAGGCAGCCACGCGGGAGGCCAGGGTCTCACCTTTACAATGAGATTTTCCAATTAAAAAGCAGCCTTCACTTGAAATTTGTTCTTCATATACTAGTTATTGTATCACAAGAAATCAGACTTTTTTTTTTATTTGTAAAATGGTTGTATTTTCCTGTAGTAGTGTAGTTAGATTGACGAAAACATGTATTCAATTAGCAATCAACGGTTTTAAGTATGTCCCTTGATAGTCTAGTCCCCTTACCTGGCATGGTGACCATGGGTGTTCCAGCCCAGAGAACATCCATGCCTGTGGTGTGACCATTGCACAGAGGTGTGTCGAGGCACACATCAGCCAGCTGGCCCCTTCTCACATGCTCCTCCTTGGGGGCCACAGGAGAAAAGATGATGCGAGAGCCAGGCACACCCATGTTCTGGGCATACTGCTGGATGTTGGGCTCACCGACAGCAGGGAAGCGAAGAAGCCACAGAACGCTGTTGGGCACACGCTTTAGGATCTGCAGGGAGAGGGTAGTTTTAAAGCAGATTTTCCACAAAAAAGGAACACTCAAAGCAATTACATAACCAAGTCTACCCAACTTACATTGGCCCACATCTGAAGAGTAGGGGGGTCAATCTTGTAGAGCTGGTTAAAGTTGCAGTAGACAATGGAGTCCTCTGGGAGACCATACTGGGAGCGGGTTGTCACAACGATTGTGCGTGGCACCTCCTCGCCAGTGGCAGCTTTGTTGTTGATCTAAGATGGTGGACAAAAGCGTATTGCTTAGGAGGTGGAGTGGCCTCAATGCTTTCATCCTGAAGCTTTAGTAAGTGCGACAGGTCTCGACCTTTTTGGATGGTACTGAGCTTACTGTTTGGGAAGCCAAGACAGCAGAATTTATCTTACAGCCTATCCATAGTGCCACCATGTCCCTCACCAACAGCTCTGTGCTTCCACCATACTTTCATGAAGACATCATACCTGTAAGGACCCAGTCTCAGAGACAACAACCTCTTTTGCGGAAAAGATCTGGAAAAGCAGCAAGCTAAAAGTAAATGGCTGCCCTTGCCTGTTCCTGCATTTGTAGACGTTTTGTACCCATGATATCCCCCTCATTTACATGGACAAGTGGGGCCCAAGTTTGACATACCTGTGTGGTGGCCAGGCCATTGCTGACAGTGAAGCCATTGATTGTGACCTGGATTTGGCCTTGGTTGATCATGTTGATGATTGCTTCAGCTGCTGTGTTCATGGGGATTACGGGCATGGACAGAGCTCCATTTGTGTCCCCAGCAGCTTCCTGGTTGTTGTCACACTTCATCTGGTCACAGAGAACAGTTTCGGCTTGAATACTCAACTATGGTTCAATGCCAAATCAGTCAACAATATGATATTTTTGACTGCATGGTGCATTTGACATATTTTAAATGATTTTAAACACGAAAATCTTTTTCTGATTCTGCAGATAGTGGCCAAGGTTTTCATAACATAACCCAAGGACAGAAAGTGATGTATTGTTTTGTTCGGCTGTTAGAACAATATAACATAATCAAATAGTCAAACAATGCCATCTAGAGGTCCAAAACTTAACTATAGTGCACCATTTGCACTAAATTCACTGGTTTGTCAATAATACACTAAAACAGCAATTTGGTTCGGAAATTCTCTCAACTCACCTTTATCACTTTCACATCTGGCAGACTGTCCAAGTAGGCCTTCAGATCAATACCATTAAGCACGATGCGGTTGTCAAAGATGTGTCCATTAGATTTGAAATCAATCACAGCCTTTTTCTGTGGGTCAAAAAAAGAAAGATGTTACACACACCCTGATTATATTTTATAGTGTTTCCTGTTGATTTTGTTTTGTAAAAACAAGACACACATAGAAACAAATGGCAAGAATGTGAGGGTGGACAAACCTTGAGGTGAGGGAACATGTTGGCATGGTCTCCAATAAAGAAAGTATGGGGCATGTAAGCCAGTTTTTCAGAATACTGCTCAGCCACTTCCAAAGGTGAGGTCTCCTTGTCAGAGATGATGTAGTCCATGAAGGGAGCCCCACTGGTTCCAGGGTAACCCAGCCACATAGTCTGTTGAGATCAAAGATCAGATTAATACAACTGTGAAGATGCAGTTACTTATTTGCACAGGTGACGTTTACCCAGAGATACAAATCCGTGTCAGAACTATCACAAATCACATGCAGCACTCACCTGAATGGGAGCAGGGCGGAGGGCAAACAGCTCATTTCGTGCTCCCTTGGTGTATCCGTTCATGTTGACCAGAATGTGGACTCCATCCTGGTGAATACGATCAGCTGCCTTGCCATTGCAAGGAATCTGAAGGAGAGAGGTACCAGACCGTTTCAGTGAAAATGGTTTTGTGAAGACCAGCCAGTTAAAAATGTACATCCTTAAGGCTAACGGACTCTAAACACACTAAATGGAGATGAAGAAGCAACTCTAGGTCGTAACAGTTACCTGTGAGAGGTCTGTGAAATGATGAGCCTCTGCTACCACTTTCACACGAAAGTTGGTACTATCATCAGGGCTCAGCGCATAGCAGAAAACCTTGCGGAGAAAAAAATTAAATAAAGTATAAACACAATTTCAGACTATTACAGTCAACCATTGTATCATTTACTGGCAAGACCATACATTAGTAATATGCATTCAGTGTTTCCCCTAGGATTTTTTTTAGCTGTGGTGGCAGGTATAACAACGTAGGGGAAACACTGTGCATTATATACACTTGTCAGGTAAATTCTAGAATTCAAAGATCACCTACCTCAAATTTCTCAGGATTGTGCATTCCAGGAATGGACTGCATCAGATGGGAAGTAGGATGGTTGCCAAAGTCAGAGCTGACGTAGCCAACACGCAGACGTCCACCGCTGGCCTTCAGATCCTTCGGATGCTCAAAAGCAGGTTTGTGCAGTGCATTGATCTGTGGAATTAGCAATAGTGTGTAAGAATACAGCTACAGCAGGGTAGCTACACACACACAATGCAATCTCAGAACCAATTGGCAATCAGTCTGAGGGGGGGCAGCCAAGCCAATAGTTATTGGGGTTCCGTCATACGCCTCCTTTACTCTCCACACGGACTGTTTACCTGCATGCAACCAAAGCCCGCTCTAATGTGATTTGCCAATAT
This sequence comes from Gymnocephalus cernua, assembly GCA_023631565.1. Lineage (NCBI taxonomy): Eukaryota > Metazoa > Chordata > Actinopteri > Perciformes > Percidae > Gymnocephalus > Gymnocephalus cernua. The sequence continues at coordinate 19,774,513 of CM042435.1, forward strand.
TACTTGGACTGCAAATGGACTACAGAAGGAAACCACAACACTTGATACCAAAATTGTGTCACACTGCCTACAGATTATGCATTCACATGCAGATATGTTTACACACACATTTATACTCAACCATTAACAACCACAGATTCATCTATAATCATGTCCAACCTAAACCATATCCCCATCCCTGCAAGCAACCCATTCACCACCACCTTTCACCTCTTTCCTACAAAGTTAAATACATCCAGTATCTTGCCCATCCCTTACCTTCCCCATATCCCTGCAGACAGCCACTGCCATCACCAGCCACCTTCCATCCCCCCCAAAAATGAATGAAAGTTTACTTGCTTTGATCAGTGCGTGTACCTTGTCCAGGCAAAGGTTCCCGTGGCGTTCAGCAATGGCTTTGCGGAATCCGTGAGAGAGTGGATACAGCATGCTGTGGTGTGGGTGCACTGACGGCAAGCGGTTCTTATCCAGCTGGTCAGCCACAATGCTCACAAGCTTCTTCATCCGCTCATCGTAATCTGTCCAGTCACACACAATCTGGGAGAGTGACAGGAATGAGAGAAGTTAGAAAATGAACTTCTTATTCAACAGAAGCAAAACAAGTAACTATCTTTATGTACTGTCAATATTTGACAAATATTTGTATTGCCATATAAACAAACCTGTAGGCAATGTGCCAAATTGCAGTAAGCATCAGGGAAGTCCGGCTTGAGTTTCAAGGCTGTGCGGTAAGATGCGATGGCCTCTGGGATGTTTCCAGAATCCTAATGGTCAAGAAACATTTTTAGAATACAAAACCAAAATGCATGAAGTTACAAAAACAAATACAGCACATAAACAGGTGGTAATCCATATATATATACGTGTTCGTTATCTGCATGCGACTCCACAAAGCAATCAACACGTTCTTTATAATATTGCAATTATCCCTTTAGCGAGCCAAAACTTCATTATCAGTTTCCTGAAAGAGGAAACCTACATACATAATTTAACTAGCATTAACCCATTAGTCAGTACACCGTTATTGACCAATTCAAAAATATTTATAGATAGGTACAAATATAATTTGAGTGTTATTGAGAGACAATTATTCCAATGTCATTGCCGTTAGAGCTGTTGGGTCGACCCAGACTAGCTAAGCCCTACAGTGATGTGGCACAATTCTGAACACAATCAGTAATCATAACTGCAAGCAATAAGGGAATTATACCAAAATTAAAATTAAGAATAATTCCTACCTTGTGGATAGAGGCCAAATTGCTGTGAGCATCAGCAAAGGCAGGGTTGATCTGGATGGCACGGGTGTAGCACTGCAGCGCTCCCTGTACATCTTGCATTTCCTTCAGTGTATTGCCCATGTTTGAGTAGGCATCAGCAAATGTGGGGCTGATTCTAAAAACCAAACAGAAAAACTGTTTTAACATGTGTTTAACCACATTACTCAATTAGGCTATAGTATGTCTAGTTTAAAAAAATAAATAAAAAAATCTACCTAGTGTCAGTTGATTTATGACTATTTACTTTAGAAAAGACTGCATGTGGAAAAAAATAAACCGTCAGCTGAAACTGTACAGAACATGGAGATGTCACATGTTCCCCAACTGATGGAATATCTGAGTGTTGTGGCCTCACACCAATATTACTAGGTGCATTGAAGGCTTTGCTTTGACTATTGTACAACAATATCACACTAACACAAACTAAGTCTGCAGGTATCTGTAATGTAGATTTACAAACCTGATGGCCTCCTTGTAGTGCATAAGGGCCTCCTGGAGTTTTCCCTGTTGCTGCAGGACACTAGCAAGGTTAGAGTGAGCTGCTGCAAACTCCGGGAACACCTGATGAAAAACAAAAAAGGGTCAGCAAGAAGATTAATTCAAAAAATGTCATGCTCATTTACCGCAATCATGATAGTCTTGTTAAACGGACCTTTTCATAGCAGAAAATCTCAGTATACTCCTAAACTCACCTCTAGTGCTTTCCTATAGAGCTGGACGGCCTCCTCAATGTTGCCCTGCTCACGCTTGATATTGGCCAAGTTGTTAAGAGAGTCTGCATGGGTTGGACACAGACGCAAGGCTGTGTTGTAGCACTCTTCTGCTTCAGACACCTGGGAAAGACATTGGCATTTTATAAGTTAAATTCAGTAAATGCTTACGGACTCAAAAGAGACCAGACAACTACAAAAAAAATGTTGGTATTTAAGATAGTCTTGACTGGGGACGCACAAAATGCTGCCTTACATTGCCTTTCTCCTTCAGGGCATTTGCCAAATTGCAGTAGGCATCGGGGAAGTGGGGCTGCAATTCAATAGCACGACGGTAGGTGTCGATAGCCAGGTCAATGAGGCCTTGCTCGTAGTAGACACAGGCCAGGTTTCCATGGACAACGGCATGGTTGGGGCTTAGACTCAGAGCTCTTAGGTATCCAGCCACAGCTCTGGAAACATGAGACAAGATGTGGATACAAGTTAAGCCCAAGAGCAGTCTTTTGCATAATTCAAAATTGTAGTTAGACCACTTTCTTTTAAAATAACTTCTCACAAGCCATTAACAGTGTAACTGAGAAATTGGTCACATTTTACACAATTTGCTAACTACTGGAGCACACTGTATATAAATTAAAACCACCATTTCAGCAGTTACAGCCATGACTGGGATGGCAGGTATGAAGGTGGAATAAATCTGCCCTGCCTAAACAAAGTTCTTGACTCATTTGAAATTCCACACAGGGTGTGGTAGGGCAGTGCTTTTAAAAGACAAAAGAGTAGAATGAATGTATGACGGCAGTATCATACTGTCTGCTACGTCATGATTTGGACTCACCTGTCAAAGATGCGGGCTTCCTTCAAAACATTTCCTAAATTGATGTATGCGTCAAGGAAATTTGGGTCCAGAGTCACTGCCTAAAAATTGAAACCCAAGCTTAAAAGCATGCGACAACAAAATAATATACCAAGACAGAAAGTAGTAGAATTGAAAAGTGCGATTATGCAACTGACCTTTTCAAAATGGTGTATGGCCAGCCATATCTCTCCTTGGGCATTGAACACACAGCCCAGGTTGCTCCAAGCCACTGCAAAGTTGGGCTGAGTCTCAATGGCTTTCAGGTAGCAAGCCTTCAACGGGTTCAAAATGAAAAACCATAGGAAAGGAGGAGAAGAGGTAGAATGGGAGCGGTATAGTGCGTAGAGGGGAGGACAGGGGTTTGTAAAATAAAAACAAATAGAAGATTGAGAATAAAAGTAAGAAAAAACAAAAAGGGCAGAGAAATCAAAATTAGTGGCCATTCTCCATCACGGCAAAAAGTGAGTCTGCAGCATGGGCTCGCGTGCGCACAAGTCTGCCGCGCTAAGCTGCATTGCTTTTTCCTACGCTGCGCGGATCCAACCAACACCCACACGTATGCCCTCATCCTTCAGTTATGACCACATTCACACCAAATGTCGTGGTCCCCACATCAGGTACAGTCTGCTGACCTCTAATAATTTCACACACTGGATTAGTTATAACCCAAAGTACTAAATACAATATTAAGATCTAAAAACAAATCCCAAATATCTGCATGAATGTGTAGTTTCATGTGGGCATTATCTTACAACCTAGGATGCTTGACAGTTCGTGCAAGTGATGGTCCCTGTAATGCGTGCGCAACAAACGCGAGCGTGTGGTGCGTGTCTATTGCCACCACCACAATGCTCCATATAATGCTGTTCGCGTGACCATGCTCCTGGCAATGGTCATTACTTCGCTGCTGCGCTCGCTGAATGGCCAGGTAAGACAGCTGCAGACCAACAACCCCCGGCAGAACACCTGAAACACCAGACTGGCACACACTCGGCACCCATTAAGTATCTCAGAATAAAGGGAGGATTTGGGGGGGGGGGGGGGGGGGGGGTGTCACTGGCTACACTGGGATTTTAAGACTGGGGCAATTGGAAATAAACAGCCAATATACAACAAGCCAATTTTTTTTATTTCAATTAGCAAAAAGGTTTTAGTGTACATGAGAAATTAAGGGGTTTTCAAAAGCCAATTGTGTCTGAGATGTAGGGGCATTCGGGAGCGAGGCTGGTTGTGAGTGGGGAGAGGTCCGCAACCAACAGGCCAAAGGGAGTGAGGGGGTGTGGGTCGCATGCTTGCGCCTTCCGCTTGGAGGATATCGCTGCGCAGCCCCTGCGCTACTGCAGACTCACAGCGCATTATCTGCATCATCAGAACGCTGCAACTCCAAATAAAGAAGGAAAAACAAAACAGGAAAAATAAACAACATGTAAGAGTTAGAGGGTTCTTACTTGATTTTCACGATTATTGCTTCCAAATCGTAGTTTCTTTTTACTTAATACAGAATTGGGTAATTAGTATAGCGTATTGTCAGAAATGCTTACTGTAATTTGTTTTGCTACTTTTTTTTTTTTTCTTTTGCTCTTCAAAGGCAGCCACAAGACAGAGGAGCATGAAGTGAGGTGGTTTTTCTTTTGTTGTCAGTTACAAACCCGTTACCATATTTTTGGACTTTGTCAGAGTGGCGGCCGCAGCTGGCTGGAAGAAGAGGAGGACTGAGGCTGCCCTAGTGTTCCTTTCCGCCAGGCACCTACGCAGGAATAGTGTCACCCACCTGAAACCTTCTAAATAACAATATCAGTTGTGGAAAAACCAAAAGAGACAAAATCAGAAAACAAGATCGTTAGTAAAAGTCTTTTAAACAATACATTCTTTTTTTTTTTTAATATGGAAATAAAAGAGGTTCTTCCAACATAGACTATACTTCATTCATGCAATGAATGTTTCATTTCAAAGAAAATAAAAAATAAAATGCTTTAAGGGTGACTGGGAGGGAAGAAAGGCTTTGATGTGTTCAGTTTATCAGTAACATATAGGTTTAGGTCAGTTTCCAGCTGTCCATCAATTCAGTTTTCATATCAAACTACAGGAGGGAAGTTACTGGCTTGATCTTGGCCAAATGAACTGATCCCATTTCGTTGGGAATAGTATTACATATTCGAAGGAAAAGGGAAGAAGTATTAATCATTTTCTTTCGATCTTTTAGCATTTTCATGAAATATTTTCAAATCTTGGGATTTCTTTATCCGGGCCTGCTTTCTTGAATCCTGGCCAATGGGTGGGGAGAAAAGTCTGTGGTGTAATTATTGGTATCTAGAAGCCTCCGAAAGCTCTGAAATAAAGAAGTCATCGCTGTTGCTGCGCGGGCCTGTCTTTCTAACCCAGCATCTGGCGCAGGTGGTGGAGTACAGATTGTGAGCTGTCTGCCTGACAACACTTGAACCATTTTAAAAAGGCACTTGAGAATGAGCTCTCTTAAACCCACACAGTTTAAAACACACTATTCAACAGCAGTGGATATCAGAATAAATAGCCAGCTGGGTACAACTTTCATTATCAACCATAGCCAAAAAGAAGAACTCATGCATGTGTGCATGAAAAGCACGGTTGGGGTGTGCTTCAGCACTGAAGGGGCATAGGGTCAGGAAGGCAGCTCTCAGCGTGCACACTCCACCAATCCTTAGCAAGCGCGCGGGGGGCGGAGCGACAGAGCAGGGGAGCTTGTGACTCCCTGATGCTCCTCCCCACTCCTTTACCCCCCTCTAGCACGAAATAAGATGGCCTGTAACCACTGAGACTACTCCATATCTCCAGATTTGACCCAACCCTGGGAGCCCCGTTATGTAGTCTTTAATGACAAAGGGGAGTGTAATCCACACTGGCAGCAACTGTACTGACAGCAAGCGGAGACCAAAAGCTTGTTATTGGACACTTGATAAATATTGGAGTGTAGTGGTTAGGTTAGAAACCATCTTATCTTTTGCACTGCAAAAATAAACTAGCTTCTCATCAGTTCATATATTCTTCAAAGACCGAGCCAGCATTTTCCCTCCAAAATCTATATGAAAATGCACGGGTTGAGGTTCAATGTGACAATATACAGATCAAATGTTTCAATTAAAAAAAAAATTCCAGCCTTTCTTCCTGAGAGGAAAGGGGCTGACCTCTGGTAACAGGTCGGGGTAAAGCAAAAGGACATTGGGACTAAAAGTGATACAGAGTGGGGACAAATGTGATACAAATACTATACTAAAAACAAAATAGACGAAGCTGTCTAAAAAGTAATCAACAGAAAATCTGTGTACTATGATTTATTTTTTAAAAAAATACAGAAAAATGTGTTGCCTCATACGGGTGTTGATTAATTGCAGTCCAAAACCTTCAAAAGGTCTTTAAAAAGTTAGGGGCAAGAAGCTTCCTGCAACTCTGAGAAATGAGGAGAAGCTACCATGTCCAGTCCTTCACTTGGACTAAAATGTCAAAGGGGGGGAAAGGAACAATATCTATGGCCTTAGTGGGAGGACACTTAAAACAAAAATGTATGTACAAAAAAATAAAAATAAAAATAAAATAAAAAATAAAAATAAAATACAAACACATATATACAAATGCCAACGCGCTGTAACATACCTTAGCCTCTTCCAAACGGCCAAGGGCTTTAAGCAAGTTGCCCAAGTCACTACGGACACAATAAAGATCCTGGCGGGAAAAAAACAACAAACATACATTTTAATTTTACTGCTACAATAAACCGCAGATCAATGTGTTGACTATAAATATGTTTGAATTTGAAGCAAATAGAGTTGTCAAATCAAAGAGTAACTTAGCAGACGCTGAAAATCTTGTCCTTGCTGTTTTTTTTTAAGTGTTTTAACTTTTCACCTTGAACACTGCTTTTCAACCTAGTGTTAAGTTACTCTTTAAGGATTTCAACAAATTGCATGTCACTTACAGGGTTGTACTGTAATGCAGACACATAAGCCTGCACGGCTCCCTCCATGTCCCCTGCAGCCACCAAAGCAGCTGCCAAGTTGATGTATCCATCAATAAAATCTGGTTTCAGTCTCAGAGCATGGCGATAATGCTCTATGGCCTCCTGCAGTTGTCCACGCTCCTTGTAGACGTTCCCCAGGTTGGAGTAGGCCTCCGCCAACATTGGGTTCTGTTTGATGGCCAAGGTGCTGAAGTGAGCAGACCTGTAGGGCCAGAATGGGTACAAAAATGATCACAAACCTGAAGGGAAGTGGCTGGCAGTGTTGGCGCAATGCCTCGTGTAGAGGCAGCAGCAGCAGCAGCATGGTGCAAGTGGTGAAAAGGAGAAACTTGTTTTAGGCACAGGAGGTAAATATTTAAATAGCACATAGAGAAGAGCATCCTTAAAATGTAGAAAACATTAATACACGACATAATATAAATCACACATTTCACCAACTTCTATTCTTACATAATCCATCATTTGAGTGTCCATAATGAAAAATAATCATACTGGCAGTATACTCCAAATGAAGCTGTGGTTGCACAGGCAAGTGGTGCATATACGATGAAGAACGTGCACCATTTTCCACTTAGATGGTCACAGTGTCCATGCTTTACTAGCTACTTTTGAATATTTTTACTTAATGAACAATGAAAGATCCCCAACCAAACTCATTGTTAGGTAAATTATTAAAGCTCATCAAGTAATCATTTCAGATTTGTCTGCACATTTTCTTTCTTCATCTTTTTTTGTTGTCGTCGTTGTTGTTGTTGACGACAGTAGTACGACACTAAACTGAAATTACAATTATAATTGAAACCAAGTTGAAATTACTTTAGGAGTATACTGCTGACATTGTAACTCACAAGACCCGAAACCTTCACCATGGCACCTGCAAAGCAAGGGTACGTCCACCACCAGAACGGTGTTAGAATCGTGAGGGGACAGAGTGAGACCATATTACACCGAGCAACAGGATTTCCAGAAGACCGCTCAGTTGTTGCACCCGACTCCCCAGAAGCGCTGTGTGCACTGAAAGTCACAGACGACCCGCTATTCTGTGCTACCCCCCACCCCACACCTCACCTGTCGAGTCTTCGGCACTGGAAGTGGATGGAGGACAGGAGCAGCAGCACGCCTGTGTTATCAGGCTCCTGTCTCCATAGCTGCATGCAGTGTCGCTCAGCTGCCTCAAAGTCTCCGGACTGATACTCCCGGTGCGCCAGCTCAGCCAACCCTTGGAAGGAAAGCATACGTTTTGTCGGTTCTGGAGCACCAACACATCCCAAGGAGGGGGAAACAACATGTTAGAGGTGATGGAAGAAATGAAAGCAGACAAATGAAAACAAAAAATAAAATTAAAAAAAGCGACAAAGCCAACATTGTCAATGACAAATAACAGATTTTAATTTCAACTCAACACAAAGACAACTGAGATTAATCACGACTCATATTTGGGAATTTTATATTTCCATTTTAATTGTTGGGATCATGATCGGATTAAAAATCAATTCTCTGTTCAATAAAGCTTTTTACTGTTTTTTTTATGTATGGTAAAAATGTAAGGTTTTTGGAATTGCATTACTCACATAAGAGCAGAGCTGTATGCGTAAATGTTTTAGTGTGATAATGATTTTAAAACAAAACCACTTAGCTGAAAGACCTCTACCAAGATTGACTAAATTCCAAAAATATTTTTAGAGTTGCAGTGTGCCATGTTCCTGGCACAGTTTAGATTAGGGCGGCACAATTAATCGCAATTTTATCGAAATAGCAATATGGACTAGTGCAATATCTAAAATTGCAGGGGGGGGGGGCAATATTTGTAAAAGGCAAAATGTGTGTCAAACCTTTCTGAATTAAGTATTGTGGTGCTGCAGAGTCGTTGCAGCCTAGAAATCCTATCCTACAGACTAAAGAAAAAAAAAATCTTTGTTTGGTACAAATCCTCGCAAAAATCGCACTATAATCTTTATTTTTTAGTTTTCATATTTATAAATTAAAACGAGAACAATGATACAAAAATGATCTCCAATATTGTGAATCATATCTGAAAACAAATCGCAATTAGGTATTTTCATCACATCGTGCAGCCCTAGTTTAGATTGACAGAGATAAATGCGACGCTATTTTACGTACACCTGCATAAACCAGGGTTTCCATCCACAAAGTAGCTAATGAAAAAATTTGGCAACAAAAATAAACGCATGAGATGAAAAACAAAAACGGGAAGGGTGATGATACAATGGCAGAAATTCTGGGGACACTTTGGATTTCACATTTTAAAAAGATGAATCAAAAGCTTGACCGTACAACAATCAAGTCATATTTCAAAACCATTCCAGCCTTAAAGGCTCTGAACACCCACTTAGGTGTTTTCCGTTCTGGCTATGTAGACCTCTTCCCAGGACTGTGAAAGTGTGTATAGACTGATTGATTGACATCTTCCTCCTGTAAGCTTTGTTTCACCTGTAAGTGCAGGACAAACTACACCTGTATTCTTATTGGTGGATAAAGATTTGTGACGTAATGAATTCCCATTAAAGCTCTGGCCCACTTTCAACCTTAGCAGATAACACCTGTGTGGTTGTTCAGAGGCTTTAACATAGCAGATAATGTGGGGTTGTCAATATTGATGACAGGATTCACATTCACATTTTATCAAAAGGCTCTGGGCCAAAATAGAAGAAACCGTGACCTAAAGTGTCACCTGAGGTCAAATTATTCAGGGTGTGGCAATCATGCCTGGTTCTATGTGTGTGGAAGGGGAGGAGGTCTACCGGTTTGAAGACATTCCACCTGGTGTACATTGATACACACACCTGCAAACTGATGCCATAATGCCAGAGCATACACTAAGATGCAGTAGAACAGGTGCATTCAGTCATGATGCAGTAATGCATGTATGTAAGAAGGATGGATGATTACATAAAGCGCCCAGTCATAATGCACGAATCCACAGTCAGGCAAAGTGCGGTTAAAGACCACAATTAGATACAAGACCCACTGAGCACCTTTAGGATAACAAAACAGTCATTAACAGTGTGCATCCGCGCCAAACAGCGATGTCTGTACAGCAGGCCGCTGCAGAGCCCTCGCAGTGTCGCTTGCCTTGAGAGTAAACAGTTATATATATATAGCTGGGAAGTCGTAATTTCTGAGTTCCCAGTAGGAAATGTCCCCAGAAGTCGAACATCCCACTCGGGAGAACCGAACCAACCCCGACCTAACAATCCCAACATGGCTGCTACGAGCATCAACAGCAGTGTAATCTGTATAAATATACTGTTTTGGCACTTCTGTCTTATTTGTGTCTCATTAAATCAGCAGTACATACTGTGGACACCTTGTTACGGTGTTTGCACTGTGTAAAATACCACATAATACATTGTTATCCAATGGTATTGCTAACAATGGCTAACCTGGCTAGAGTCCCCCTAACCGTTTTTCCGACTGGTAATTGAAACGCGATCAATTCGGGTGTGACGTAATTCCCAGTTCCTACATCCGAGGTAAAGGGGAACGCAGACTCAGAACCAAAGATGGTGACATTATTTAACAGGGGAAGCCATTTTCTCAACACAATACAAAGTCGGCTAGCTACATGTTAACAAACGCTAGCTACACTTCAAACCAATTTCATGCAAAATCCATTCCAAAAACGTTACATACCGGTGTATAGTTCAGTTTACACGTTTATACACTTGCCCGTAATCGTTAAATTGTGACTGGTAAACTATTTTAAGAGACCCATTAATGGTAAGTTACAACCTGCTACCAAAAAACAACCTGCTACCAGTTAGCTAGCTGACGTTATGCTAACTTGCGTTAACGTTACCAGTAGCCCGAGACTGAAGCAAGAATAGGCAGAAACTGGGCCTACGTTGCAAATGTCATCGTGTTTAACACTTTAGGCGCCAAAGGGTTAACGTTAGTTATGTGACGCAAAATATTTAATAGCTAAAAGCCTACTAACGCTACATTTGCTCCACTCATTTTAATCAACGTTAGCTAACATGACTTGCTAGCCGCCAGCTCGATTGCATTTAGCTAGCTAGCTAACGTTGTAACATGACGTTAGCAAGTCTTCACAGCTTACTTTCCATGTAACGTTGGCTAAATAAAATCAACCAACCTGTGCTGTCAGCCACGTTTCCCACTGAGGTCGCCATCTCCTCAGTCTTCGTGTCTTGCACTGTGGTCGTCAACGTGTCTTCTGATAGACCTCAGTTTCAGAGAAAAATGTGCGACGAGCAGTCTTTGACTAGCAAACACGTTGCCAGGCAAGTTTAGCTAACGTCACCCTAATCTTTGATTTCCCGTACAGCGCTTAATAAAGATCTAGCAGTGGCCCGTGTATAACGTCAGTTTAGCTGGTTAACCAACTAACCTCGCTACAATCACTAACCGCTAGATTTTAATTGGCATTAAACGTGCCTTTGCTTATGGTTCAAACTGGCTTCTCTTCACAACAAAGCTGCTATGGAACATAAAATGGCGAAATAGGTGGAACTCATTTTTGAGAGAAACTAGATCCGCACATCGCCATTACGAGGAAACACGAGTGTTACATTTTAATAAATGTCGTATTAGTAAAATAATAATTCATAGGAGGCAGGGTTGACATTTTGTTTGCTAATCGTGCGTTATACGTTTCATGACGGGAAATAAACCGATTACAAATTATATTGCGCGGAAGAACACATTGGTGCAGCGAGACAGAGTGCAAGTGATTTGTGATCTAGGGGCGGCAAGGCATCATCGGTTCTTCAAAGATTCATGGGGTTATTTTCTTGTCGATAACAACATGGAATGAAATCTTTATATGTCTGAAATCAAATGTCAAAGTATGTAGTCTATAAATTAAAATATTGAATGAATAATTTAGGATCGTATGATACGATTCATTAATGAATTGGTTAAAGTATTATAAAATGCAGGCGTGTAGACCATTGTAGACCTGCATGTAGAAATCAGAAAAGGGCTTATTGACAAGTAAATTACACTTCCAAGTAATTTGTCTTGGTGATTGGTGCATGCATAAACAAACAAATATATTGGACATTAATATGAAATAAATAATACATACAAAAATAAATACAAATAACCTGTTTAACATAAGACAAATGATGCTGAATGGATTGAGTGCAGAATGTGCAAAAAATATATAGTAGGCCTATATGTGCAATGGGCAGGTGTAGTAGTCCAGGATGTAGGTTAAGGTCCAGTACTTTAATGTTTGCTTGTTTACACCAAAACAAGCAGGTAGCTTTGTGGTTGTAGTTAAGTAACTAGTCCAACCTGTGATGATTTCCTGCATGTCTTCCCCCTTTCTCACCTAGCTGTCCTGTCAAATAAAGGCGGAAAAGCCCCCAAAAAATTCTTTAAAAACAAAGTAATCCTGCTCTGGGAAACAGCACAAGCAATGCAAGACAGTAGTGAAGATCACCAAGGCAAATATATTTTAGTGTATGCTGTTTGTGTTGCGACAACCTTGCATTTCTTTACCAAGCAGAACAGGGACAAATTCATCAATTTGAACATAACCCCTACATATTGCATTTTATGCATATTATCAATGTGTTGTTTGGTGTTACACATTGTGCTATTCCAGTGTCCAGGGACAAACTGTATTTTCAATTAAATTATTTAGCCATATGTTGAACTCTACCTTTTTGTAACAATTTTGTTGATCTGTTTATTAAATTAGTGTATGGAATCTGTAGCTTGGCCAACCAGGATGTGCATACAATTCAGCTGTGAAAGTAGTGTGTGGGCTTCTGTGCAAGGTATGCAATATTCATAATCACCAACAGAGGGCAACCTCTGTAAACCTATTTCAAAGAAAACAATTTGCAGCCCTGCAAAGTGCCTTTGAGCATTCTTTTGCCTTAGCTTTTGTTATTTATGCAGGACCCACATATATAATAATTATCTGTCTGTAGTTGGCAATAGGATTCCCTGGGTTGTGTTATATAATTAGGTCTTTGTATTCAACTATTACATTATTGTTGTACATTTCACACCACCACTGAAAGAACCTCTTCTTCAATTTGGTACCAAAACCTATAACCATTTTGGCCAATGTCACAGTTTTATTACAAACCTCAGTCAATATCCATTTGAAACCTACATTATATGCCACGTAGGTCCTCATTTTATTCCCCCATTACACACAGTTTATCTTCAATTAATTGTTTAACACATGTCAATTTTAAGGATGTGGCCCGTGACGTGATCGTCATTTACGTGCCATTCTGCCATGAAGATGATGAAAAGGGGGCTACTGCTTTCTGCACCCCAGTTTTTCCCATAGTCCCTCTGGGAAAGTAGACATCATTGCCCATGTTGGCTTTGTTCTGTGTGCTCAAAGCATGCATAGGGTGCAGGGTTTGTGTACTCTTCCACGCGTTCCTCTCCTTTACTCTCGCTCTTTACACTGCTTTAGCAGCCACTTGTGCACAGAATGATGTCATGGGTACTGTGTGTCTATGGCAATTGCATCTGACATGCTTTATTTTTGTGCAGGCTACAGTCACTAGGAAGGCGGTCAGGGTGAACGCATCTTCTCCTGACTAAAGGGTTGGTGGCAGCTCTCCACAACAGACCCTGCTTTCACACAAGCTATTTTAGGAAGCGCATGAGAGCAAGAGGTTAATTCACTCACAGGTCAATTTAGCTGTTATTAAAATCTCAGCATAGCCTGGAGATATTTTGGAGATGTTTGTTGTGCTGTATAATTGCTAGGCCATGAGTATTCTGCTACCAAATGAGTGGCCTACATTATTTCAGCCCATTCATTTTAGGAGAATATCCAATGCAAGCTGATGACCCACATTGTGTGTAGTGTTTTGGAATGCTTTCCTAGATAGTTGAATAGTGTTGCTTTGCGATACACCGGGAGTTATTTGTTCATGTCTTACAGTGCATCAGCTTAGACAGAGTTACTATACTGTAATGAGGGAATTTTATTTTACTCACACTTCTGGAACAGCCATCATGGATCGCAGTAGGCTACCCATCAATAGTTTCAGGCTTACTGATCAATGAGTCCTCCTGATTTCATGGCATTGCTATTGGTGTTTTCCAGAGGTCCTATAATTCAGAATTGATGCTCTAGCCCTGCAGGGATGCTAACAAAAGTATTTCTTTCATTTTCTAGATACAATTAGACAACCATCAAGTGGAAGTTCATGAGGAAGTTAAATGTCACTTCATGATGATGGCATGGCAAGACCTAACCGATGATGATGATAATTGACCCAATTGCACTGAGCGCATCTTTCCAAATACATATCCTACACTATAGAATAGTTACAAGTAACCCTGCAGCTGCTAGACTTGCCCTTCTTGCAATTATAACTTGGAATGGAAGGAAGAACCAATAGATAGATTATGTGCTTCTTAAATTTGTCAGTTGTCATCATACGGGGTGGGTATAGGTGAGCGGGTGCGAGCAGCTGGGTGCTTGGGGTTTGTGTTGTTACGTGATGTGCTGTCTTGTGTAATGTGGTCACAATTCTGTGAAATGTTGATGTAATATATTAGTATACAATGTATCTGCTGCATGATTGTGTAACTCACTCTATGTAGTTCTTTTAAAAATTATATTTAGATTATCTTTTTAGAAAGGCCTGACCAGGGATTGGGGTTGCAAATTAGCCTATTGGCTAGAAACCATCTACACATATTGTTATGGCTTTGACTATGATAATTATGTATGTAATAATGTGCGCTGCATTGTCCATGAGAAATAAACTAATAAATAAATAAAATACAGAACTCAGTGATAAAAAAAAAATGGCTACACTTAAAAGATTGCTATTAAATGTTAAATGCGAAGAAGGTTTAGATTGCAGCATCTGACCAATGGTAGAAAAGTAGACAACAATCCAACTGGATGAGTGAAACACTTTATTGCTTTGCCAGATGATCTGCAGCAATGCACATGCTAAGCTTCTCCTCAAGATAGACAGAAAAAAAGACAGAACAAAGGCATTTCCTCGGAACAATTTTGCCGTTGTAGCACAGGCCAGCGCATCTACTGTGAATGTTGACACACTAAGGCCATGTCCACATGAAGACGTTAGGATGAAAACGCTTCCGTCTTCCCTGGATTCGGTTCAAGAAAATTCACGTCCACATGAATCCATTTGTAAATGACTCAACACGCTACTTCATATGCCAGGCCTGTAGGCGGCGCTGTTATTGCTACAGAAATTAAGGAAACGAGAAGAAGAGCAGCTTTCAGTCACTTCCACTTCCTTTCATAACATGAATAGCTAGCTAGTTCTCTTAATACATCCATGGACTAGACTTTAATAACTTTCACCACTGCTCGTTATATAAAGGCCACCGCTAGAAAACGTGTCTTTGTTTACATTCTATCGGACATGATTGCAGCGCGCTAGCTAGCAGAGCTAACGTTAGCTCTGCCAGATAACATCGGCAGTCAAACAAACATCAATGATCCGATGTCTTTTTGATAATCTAGCTTCACGTTTTTCTTGCGGTAGCCTTTCTACAATAAGCCGTGCTAAAAGTTACTATAATCCGTTCAAGGAGTTGATAAACAGACAGATTAGCTAGCTAGTTGATAAGTTGTCTACTTCCACTTTATAAACAGCATTGCGTCCCTGCTAGAGCCGTCAGCTGGGTTGAAGGCAGTCAGCTGTGAGGCTGAGGTGTGTGGGGATGACATCATCGATACGCACGTATGTGGTTTCGCCATCCATACGAAGCCAAACGTGAGCCATTTTTTTTTTAATTCACCCTGGGACCAGGTTTCAAAAAAGTGTGTTTACGGGCAGTGCATTTACAGGATTCGTGTGGACAATCGGCCCAAACGATGCAAAAAAAAGTGCGTTTGCAACCAAACGTGTCTTCATGTGGATGGTCTCTAACACAGTGAGGCAAAGTTTATTCACTTTTAAATGTGTGAAGCTTTAAAATCAGCTTTGTGTGCTAAGCATAACTGCACGTTGTGGAACGCAGGCAGGCAGATATTGGACTTTTAGCTGCTAGCCAGGTTAATCATCAGGTACTAGCAGTTTGATTCATGCTCCTGGCCTTTATTTAAGACATTTGTCAGGTGCAGACTGATGTTTTATAGCCACACATTTTGTGGTTGGAAGTTGTGTCTGAACAACACAACTATGTAGAAAAAATGCACCGCTGTGAAATGTTTGTTTCTGTTTGAAGTTATGTTTAATACTCATCTCTCTGGGGTTATTGGTTAAAAGTTATTCAGCGCAGGTGGAAAAGTACAGATTGTCTCTGTTTTAAGTTACTTTCACGCAAATCTCTGCCAGGGGTATTCATTTAAAGCTATTAAGAGCAGATGGGGGTCAAAACACAAAATGGCAGATCATCATCATTCGTCATCATTCAAGTCACATAAGAAGGTTTAACCCTGCTTGTTCCTGAGTCCACCAGTGTCAGAGAGCAGAAGCAGGACAGGTCAGGGCTGGCGTTTGCAGTGACGGTGTCTGGGCCAGCCCGGTGCCCCCTTTTAAATCTCTGCATTCATCAGCTGTCGTCCCTCTGACTCCCTGACCCTTCTCGTTTCACCCAGCCTGCTCCTCTTCTTCCAGTGTCCATCCTTCTTCCTCTCTCTGCGAGGAGGAGAGGGGCAGTGTTTAGGACCAGGTGACACCTCTCATGACAGCAGCTGTCAGTCTGTGCTATCAATTACACCAGTTGACTGACACCCTTTCCAACCCTGATCCTGGCTTTTATTCACCCTCTGGGAATCTCTACCAGTTACTACAGCAAACACCTCTGGCCTAATCACCACGCTAATGCAGACCTGCATTTCCCACCAAGACTTCCACCTACTGCTCCAGCAGAGCAGTGCATTGTTATTCAAACTTTTCTTTTAATAATGTTTTCAGAATCTGAATCAGAAAAGCTGTATTGCCAAGTATGTTGTTTACACATACAAGGAATTTGTTTTGGTGTTGTAGGTGCATTTACGGATGTCACTGGATATGTTGCACACTGCAGTGCACTTGAATGGTGAATATGTGACTTCTCAAAGGGTTTAGACTACATCTACCATGTAAAAAGTCTCCTCGGATGGAAAACTCCACTGATCTCGGCTTTGCCAGATCTCATTTAGATCCACCTGAGGGGGCATCTAGTGGCGTGTGATCCCAGAGACGGGATGTCTGGGGTGGGGAAGGATTAAAGGAGACTTCCCCTGGCTGGCTGGGGTCCTGAACTATCTGACAGGCTCTCCTGTTTGCCTATGTGAGTGTGTGTTGTGCAGCTGAGTGTCTGATGTTGTTATATTCTTCCCTGAACCAGTGTGCAGCTTTAGATCAGACAGCTTGAGACCAGCAGAATCATTCTTAAATGGCTAGTCTTTCATGTCTTTTATTACTTTGATTGTTTTACACACTTTGTATCTTTTTCATCCTGCAGCTCTTTTCTGCAGACTTGTTTTAATTTATTTTATGAGTGTGACGTTTTCTTTCACTTGCTTGTTAAAACACTTTGAGTGCATTAAAAACAAAGCTGCATCTCTTATCTTCAGTTTGTTTTATAGTGTTATTAACTCATTCTTATATATTCATCATTTATTGTATACCCTTTTATTGCTTCTTCTAATCCAAAATGAAGCTGACTTTGCACCAACCAGGCGTCTCTCCACTACATAACATCGGGAACATGCTCACTACTCCTCTGTGACTTCTCTCCTCTTTCCCACTATAAACAGAGCACATGTTGTGGCCCATCCCTTTGTTTGTTTAATCTAATGGAGGTGGAAACTTACATGAAAAACACAAAATAAGCTGTCAGAGGTTAACCTATAATTACGTACGGTACATAAATACTATGATTTCAGGTTGATTGCTCTGTGGGCCTGAAGTACTCACACCCTGATTCCACCAAATAAAACAATCATCTGGCTATATGATGGTCCTCTCTCTTTAGATTGATGGAGACGGTCATTCACCTAGGAGTTTCTGCCTCGTTCGGTTTCGCTCGGCATCATTCAAACGGCTTTCCTCACCACTGACAGTTACAACATAATTGACCTGCTGTGGACAGCCTTGAGCAAATAGGATTTGTGTTGTGTCCCATTCTCACGCAGAAGTCATCCACTTTGTGAAACCTTTTATCCAGAAAAATGGATCATCCATCACTAACCCCACTCCCCTGTTCTAGCCCCTTTCCTCCCACTGGTTGTGTAATAGGTACCTTGTGAGTCAGCCATGGTGGGGGGAACTTTTTGTTCAGAAAGAAGGTCACGGCCGGAGAGTAGAAATCAGGCTCTCACCAGGATTAGGGCACAATACACCACTGTTCACCCTAAAAACCAAAGGTCTCCACTTGTTGCCTTTGTATAAGCTGCTAAAGAAGAAGCCCATGTGCTTGAGCTGTACTAGTGGTACTTATTGCACCTGTTCGCATTAGACGTTGCTGATTCATACGTCATGACCAATTTACTATGGCCTTCTACTGTGTGTGAGAACTTTTCCCGCTCTGTTTTATTGATGCCATTCCAAGTTATGTAACTGCACACTATGCCACAATAAAGGATTAGACCAACTTTGAGGAGATAAGCCTCATAATAATAATAAGCAGTAGCAGCCCCGAGCTGGTTTTCCGAACTCTGAGGTGTTTGTTTAATCTATATTTCATTCACTATCACCGCCCAGCCATAACTCATAGGTAGCAGTTTAATCTGGAGTCTTCTTTTAATTTGGATTCACTATTTCCTCTCATACAGTAATTGTACAATTATTTTTTTCATGCAGTTATTTGAACAGTTTACCTCCAATCTCAGCCTGTCTTTTCCCACACTGTTCTTTTCCTCTCTATGTATCCTGTTTATATGACAGACACACACACAGTTGTAGAAATATTGCGGAAACCGGGACTCCTTTCTACATACAATGCACACTTGATTTGAGTGTGTGTATGAAAGAAAGGTTTTGCCAGATTTTGTAAATATTGTCACTCTAATCTAACTTTGCTCAGTGTTGTGTCTTTCCATATGTGAGCTTGGATCTTAAAGTGGTCTTACAATGTTTTATTACTTTAAGAATATGTGTGTTACTTTATGCATGCAAGACTGTACATGTGCAATCATGTCTGGCCAATTTGTGTGTTTATTCTGTGTCTGTATCTGTGTGTACACAGCATAGGTCGGAAACGGGTTGGACCATAGCGGCTGTGGAAGGAACAGGGAAAGAGTCCAGAGGAAAAGGCGTAACTGCTGCCTGTCGACCACCAAATCCACTGCAATAAAACATATCATTTTACACTTATGCACACACATAAACAGGGAGACCACAATAACAAAGTACATAGCTGACCATTATTGTAGGTGTTCTGACCTCCTCCTCAAAAATGACAAGGAGAATTTTGGGCTGATTCCACAGAGTGATGGCTGTGGTTTCACTGTAAACATAAAAAAGAAGGAAGTGAAGCAGATAATTGGAGTAAAACTACTAATCTGTGTGGGATTGGGCTAAATGGTTAAAACACAAGACCACTTTCACTTTTCTCACCTTGAATTTGCACTGATCACACCCTGTTCTGACTTCAAATTGAGCAGTTAAGTACATGCAGACAGTTATTATATCATTATCTACTCAAAGTTACACACCCTAAATCAAATTACACATGATTTAACAAACCAAAAGAACATTCATTAGTCACCCACTACAACAAAATAAATAAGTAAATTGTTGACCTTATGAGATTTAACTTTTTAGGAAAAGTGTGTGTACTATTCTTATACTAGTTCTCTAGGTTAAAATAAGACAGCTTGGGACGGCATTCAGACAGCTGTGGTGGCCAAGCTCTAAGGGTCAAAGGGAGCAGAGGGAAGTGAAATCTACTGTACCAGCAAGGCAAGCTTTTCTCTTTTTGTAACATACACAGAGAGATAGTTCTTTTCTGGAATGTCACAATATAAGTGAATAATTCCTCTATTTATCTGCAAGCTGTTCAGGTTTAGAGGATTACATCCTCTCTTTTTCCTGTGTTATCTCTCGCAAAACAATTACAGGAATCGTGTGCACTTTTGTCTTGCTGCATGTATGAATGAAAGTTAAGGTCAATGGTTTAAGGTCAGGCACTCTTTTGCACACAAAAGATTTATATGAAGCAGTATAACTGATGATCTATGATGAATATACAGTACCCCTGTGTGGCTGACATCTGAAATCTGTGTTCAGTGTGCTTCTATGTAATGTTACATGTGTTGTAATAAAAAAGTAACCCCCCCCCCCCCTCTTATAGGTAACTCTGTATACTCTTGAATGATCTTTAACACTTTCTCCACAGCTCTGGGTCCTTCCCTAGAGACAGGCCCTGGGAGACGGAACCAACAAGGGGGAAACATGGGGGTGAAAGGTCAGTGGTTGCTGATGCAGAAACAAAGGTCAGTGAGGGAGTGGATGGGGTGGTGACCTTTGACATCACAGCCAAAGAGTTGCAGTCTTTAACCACCAATCACGTTAAAAATGACTTACTACATGTCTGCTTTCTAGTTAATTACATACTAATATACAACTAGTTAACAAGCACTCAATGAACATGTGGCCTAGTTTGTCAAGTGTAATGTCCCCTCTACTGCCCTGCAGCGTAGCATGAAAGCCATCACCAAGCCAACATAAATAAGCATTTTGTTTGTGGCAGACATTTAAATTTGTTTCAGCAGGTACAGCACATGTATCATTAATGATGGCTGTGTTCCATTCTGTGTCCCAGTAGGCCAGCAGGCCAGTGAGCGAGCACAAAACTTTGGCCCTGGAATTGACCATAGACAGTATATAAAATGGACCGACAGATCCCGTTGCTCTGGACGGAGACGAGTGAAGTCTATTAGAAGCACTTTAAGTTAGTCTCGAGCGTTACTGCGCAGCTGCAAACTGAGCTTGCCGACGTAGATTTGACATGAGCAACGTGTCTGAACGTTGGAAGTCTTCTGTTAGCTGTGCCAAGAGAAATCTCAATCATTCCCAATCTTGCAGAGACGGAGAGTGTAGGTATATGTAAGGAGATAACATAGGTACAGGCTAATTATTGCTAACTAAAATGCTAGTTAACATTAAACAGCTAATGTACATTGAAACTGCCTGCGAGCTTCTCCTGTACTATAGCCTACGGTAATTCCTCTACTATGCGACAGTTAGTAGGTTGCTTGGTTATGACACAATCGTTAGCCTATTTTTACAAAAACGTCTGCTACGGAGCTATAACGTGAGGTACAAGGTAATGGAGCCTTTTATACATTGTCATGTTTCTTTAGAAATAAACAATGGGCAAATAAAGTCTTTAAACGCTTCAGATGTAAAGTTATTTGCTGTCAAGGTGACACCAAAATGAATGGCAGTCAATGGAATGCTAACGGCGGGTGAGAGTCTGGTAGCATTAAAATGGCGCCATAGGAGGCTTCACTCTGTGGAGAGAAGCCTGCCCCTTTGGAATTGACACACATAAAAGAAAGGCAGCCATTATTAATGTTATTTACACCTGTGCTATGAAAGGTCAGTCATATGTATCTAATCGCTATGCTTTTACTCAACACTGTAGCTGTAGCTTACTCAAGCTAATAGCTAACACAAATCCTATTCCAACCCTGAGGCACTTTTCATTTTAATTTTTTCATGTTCTCAATTCCTTTTGAGTATGAACAATCATTTGACAATAGCTAAACATCTGTCGTGATAACATGAGGACAATTAAGTAGGTTGGGACAGGAGAAGAACTGTAATGGTAGCTAACATTTAGGCTAATGTAGGCTGGCTAGCGACCTTTAGCTAGTCAGCAGAGACAGGCAATATTCATTAGTCTGTGTCTGAGGTGGGTTACTTGATATAATATTTTGGAATCCAAAATGTAAGACGTAGGCAGCAATTCAGAGGCACATTTTTAATGGGCCTGCCCACATATTGCTGTTGGACCAGCAGGCTGTTGGTTGAGGCTTTGAAGTCCAAGAGGTGAGAGAGAGTTGAAGAGGGGAAGTGCATGTAACATTAAGAAATGGATATTGGCTCAGATTGGAGCAATGAGTCAACTACAAGAGAGCATGTTTGTTCCAGATAAGGGCCATTATTTTTCTGCTGAAAATAAGAGAAAAACACAACCATATGAAGGATCTGAAGGATGTTGGCTGTTCCAGCAGCTCTAAATGAGAACATAATATATCATCAACAACAGCGTGGAAAGGACAGATAACAAATGTTGACCCAAATGTTTAGTCACTTTGAAGTGTGGCAATGTTCAGGCCAAAACAAAATAGAGAAACACTTAGCTGAAGGACAATAGAGAGCTCTGGCCGTGCTCCCGTCATTTGCTACAGTCTGGTTGAGTAACTTTCTTTCTATCTCCAGGGCTGGGTGGCTGGCCACAGAAACAGGAACTAACTAATTCCTATAAAGAGAGATGGGCACATACAGTAAGGCATATGGATGCAGAGAATAGATAATAAGATTGAAGAAATGTTAAATAAATAAAAATTAATTGTGTATGGGTTTTTGAACAGCCATAATAAAGGGCTGTGGCTGGCAATGATCACTTTTGAACATTTTTATAGACTTATAGACACTGTTTTATATTTTCGTTGTGTATGTTTTACTTTTTTGACTATTATCTGGCAGTTGTCTTATATTTTAGTCTAGTTTACTATTTGTAAAGACATGCTATTATTAGGCCAGCTGTTGTTATGCTTCTGTTATTATTATTGTCAAATGGAGGGACAAAAAAATGATCTAGTGACATAACCAGTAATTCAGACATCCCATCTCATGTGCAGTGGGTGCAGGAATGTTTTTTGGCATGGCTATTGTTTGGAGCAAATCCCCTTTGTGTGATACACAATGCTGAAACCAACTAGCTCATAATTAGCATTGCTTGGCAAAGACCTGCCCAGTGCACCTGGGAAATGGGAGTGGATGAGGGACAACTGGATGACTGGTTATGTAGGAGTCAATATAAATGTGTAGGACGTTGCAATTTGCCTGATTGTTACCATCTCACAATATGTGTGCGGTCTTTTACATACCGATGATACAAAATATTCAATGCCTTGTCCGGCTGCAATTGTCGTGTTTGGTTATACATACGCATATTATCCACTCTGCCAGAGCAAGACCAGATAACACTGCTTTGTACAGTAGACTTTATCATTGCTGTCAGCTCAGCTGTAATAAGTACCCTCAGCTTATCAGCTATTTTTATGGGAGCACTATGTTATTATGGCCCGTGGAGCACTGTGGCTGCACAATTTGTGGCCCTCCTCTGTTTTTACACCCGTATCGAGCACCTGGTGGGAAATAGGCTAAGAATTAATGTTAAGACTCCAACATGTCATTACAATTCCTTGTATATGCCACTCCTTTATACATTTTGCTTTGATCAGTAAAAACAACAACATGGCATAACATACTGGAGGTTGGGGGTGGGGGTGGGGCGGGGGGGGGGGGGTTGCTATGCGTCTTCGTATGTGAGATCTGTGATCATCGTGTGGGAATACAAAGGATCCATTTCAACATGTTAAATCAGCTTTGGAGTTTAGGCTTCACCACAGAACTTCAAAGGAATTTCCATGTCAGTCAGGGTTCAAAGGGTCTTCATGTGAAAGACCTGCTCTGTGCCCTGATCTGTGCCCCTGGACCCTGCAGTTCTGATGTGCCACATAGTGGCACAGTTCTCTACATTGATGACCACGATGTCACTGAGTCGTATGGAAGTAATCAGGCGTGCTCTGTTTATGCTTGATCACAGCACCAGGCGAGAGTTGGGCATTGTGACTGTCGTGTCTCCTCTGCTGGTCACTGGAGATGACTGAGATCAGCCCGGGATACACAGAATGCACTGTGGGGTCTCCTGTGCAACAAGAACCAAAATAATGATTAAAAGGGATGTCTTACATGGACAGAGCGGCTGTGCGGGTATGTAATGTGTAGTGACTGCAGTTCTGATAAATTCTGTCTACCGACATTAGTGTGCGTAACATTACAGGGAACAAGCTTCAGTCAAATGCATTCAATACATGAACAAACAACTTTGATTCATCGTAAAAACCAAGACATATCGAGTGAATACAATTTTCTGTTTCTTGGAATTAGGCCAGTGGAGAACACAGATTTGAGCCAAAGCTTTTTGTTTTTAAAGACATTGGCACCCTCTTCTTCTCCTCCCTCCCTCCCTCTCTTCTTAACATACTCCTCCTCTCCTCGTCTTCCTCCTCCTCCACACCTCATGCCAAGGTCACAGTTCGTGGACCATTAAGAATGCACTGTATCCCCTAGCAAGCTGAATGAAGGGGGCGTTAAACAAGGGCCCTGCCATTATCATTCACATAAGTGTGTGTTTCTGTATATGGGTGTTTGTACTGTACTAGGGGGTGATTGTTGTATCTGTTGTAGCTGTACTCTGCAAAGCCCTTTGGTCAGTCAAAAAATTGTTATTTCCATGCCCTATTTGGGTTATGGTATAATTAAGTGGTTCCTCTCTGTTGAATTTCATTGGTCACAATATAGGCACCATCCAGACGAAGACGTTAGGATGAAAACGCATCCGTCTTCCCTGGATTCGGTTCAAGAAAATTCATGTCCACAATGAATCCATATGTAAATGACTCAACACGGTACTTCATATGCCAGGCCTGTAGGCGGCGCTGTTATTGCTACAGAAATTAACGGAATGAAGAAGAAGAGCAGCCTTCAGTGACATAACCATATATATATACTGTCTATGGACATAACATGACTGTTAGCTAGCTAGTTCTCTTAGCTTAACACATCCATGGACTAGACTTTAATAACTTACACCACTGCTTGTTATATAAAGGCCACCTAGAAAAATAATGTAAACTTTGTTTTACATTCTATCGGACATGATTGCAGCTAGCAGAGCTAGCGACAGCAACTATTTACGCTATCTTTGAACAACAGGCAGGTGTGATCAGTAACAACAGGATGACAGGGTTCAACACCTCTGCTCCCCACTGACTTCCTCTCACACCCCCAGCTCCACATTCAACCACACCCAGAGCAACAAGCGATACAATGAGTCTGCCAATGTACAGTATATGTGCACAAACACACATGTGTATGCTCTGTTTGTGTGGATGTGTGATTGCACTTGTGTGGACATGGGACATGGGCCTGAATACCTTTACTGCGTTAATCCATTTAAATAGAAGTGCTCATCTACTCAGAGAATTGTTAACCCAAACGATTGCTGATAGCCTCTGAGGCTAACCTCTGACCTTAACCTCAGGGCTCTACAAACAAGACATTGGCCTCTAGGGATTTAACACACATATCTTTAACGGGTTTCATTTTTCACTCTCTGTTTTGCTTTCTTCTTCTTTGGGTCTCACTCTACTCTTCTATCTTGTTCTCCGGTATCTCTCTCTGTTTTCTCCCAAGATAATCCTTTAAAGCCTGTTTCCTTTAGAGCCCATTCTACATTTTCACAACACCGAGCCAGAGGCTGCTGTGGTGTACACATGAGGGGTAAACAGCAATGCATAGATCTTTTTTCCTAAGCTGCTGTGGGCTGGCCGATACTTCTCCTGTGTAAACAGTAGTATTTTTTCAACTGATACCTAAAACCTTTTTGCTTAATTCTCCCATATTATCTAGAAGACATTATATCAATAAATGACATGGATTCCTATTGTTTGCTCAATTTTTCTCCATTGTTGATGATACAACTAAAAAGGTTTGAACTATTTAAAGGATAAGGCTGGTGATTTTTCTTCTGGTCAAAAAGTGACATGAAAATACCAAAACCAACTATTCGTCAGAGCTGCGTTATGCTATAAAATAACTAGTTTGTACGTTGTGTTGTCCGCCCATGTCAGAAGGCAAACTTGTTTGTAGCTGTAGATGTTTTAATCATTTAAATATGAGGATAACGGCGCATATTTAAGACATTTATAGTGTTGCACTCAGTTGTTCACATGGAAAGTGACAGAAATAGTTCTGTAACAAATGAAAAGAGCTTGAGAGAGAAATCCTAGCTCCTTCCTCACCGTTGCACATGGTTGTGAATGTTGGATTGGCAGTTTTGGAAAGTTACTGACATATTTAATTCTTTCTTGCAAAAATACTGTCAGAATCACTATCGTAAAACACTGGTGCACTAAAATGGAAACTGTCCACTTTCCAAATGGTATTCACAAAATCTGTGAGAATAACAATATAAAAGTGTAATTGCGTCATTGCCATTTCATCAGTCCACAGGTCCTGCAGAACCTGATCATCAGTTTTTATGTGGTTTTACCATTGTGACCATTTGTGTTTACAATCCACTGCAGTCAGAACTATGCAAGAGAACAGGGGTGTGAGTTGTGTGCGTTTGATGTGTTGTGCTTTGGTTGTCAAGGGCAGAGAGGCCATACTGACACCCTGCTTTGACCTTTGATTTATCATTATTATTATTAAAATCTTTCACATTTGCACAAACAGGTCTACATACAGTCAGTCACGTCGTAAGTGTTTGAATAGGGTGTGTTATATTTGAGTGAGCTATATACGTAACAATCTGAGTTATACATGCGCTTAAAACAGGAGAGGCTGTGCATTTTCATATAGTATTGGTGGCATAGTACATTTCCATGTGCATTGTTTATTACCACCCATAACTCACTACTACTTAGGTTCTCTCTCAGCCTCTCTGATCCCATTCAACAGGTTAAGTGGTTAATGAAGGCTCAAAGAAAGTAATAGGAGGTAATAGTGGGCATTAATGCTAATTGGTGGCACTGCAGTGCTTCTAAAGTGGTATATCTGTGTGAGTAAACAGAGGCCTGGTTGTTTTTAGTGAGCTCATCCAGAGTGCTCTCTCTTTCTCACAGCACAGCCTAGCAACAGCCTGTCCTTCCATTTTACTGGGTTTTGACCAAATAACTCAGCTGGCCATCGCAACTCTGCATTGGTCACTCATCCTTTTGTTCCCTGTCTTTTCTGCCTCTGCCAAACATGCCAGATCTCCATGTGTCGGGGAGAGAGGAAGGAAGGGAGAGAGGGGTTTGCACGTGATTTCCAGAGAGTAGAATAAACCGCATGCTGTCTCCCCATTTATCTGACCCACAGTAAAGAGGTTAAGTAATTTCTCCCCTCTCATTTAATGGCTTTGAGATCATCTGGTCGTTTTAAATGTGACAATAACTGCTGTTGCTGCAGACAATGTCTGTTAAGGTGACTGTGTGCCCTCAAAGAACACTTCATACTCTCAGCAATACTTAAAGGAAAACATTTTACTTTTTGGGGAATACACTTATTCCCTTTCAGAGTTAGATGAGAAAATTGATACCGCTCTCATGACTTGCTTATTATGTAGCTATAGCCAGCAGCCGATTAGGAAGGAAACAGCTAGCCTGGCTCCATCCAAAGGTAACAAAATCCACCTACCACCAACTCGAAATGTATGTAGAAAAATCGATCTGTGTAAATATGTGGTTTCTCGGGGGGGATTATGTGCCAACAAATATCTTGGCCTGTTTCCAGTCTTTATACTAAGATAAGCTAACTGGCTAATGGCTGATTTCATTTTTAACAGACAGACATTAGAGTAGTATCAATCGTCTCTATTCATTCTTGGCATGAAAGCTAATAAGCTTATTAATCAAAATGTCTAACTATTTCTTCAAGCGCGACACACCTTACATTCCACTCATTAATTCCTGCCTCCACTAT